>JAPDEO010000021.1:0-493315 GCA_027569155.1 Aspergillus haitiensis
ATTTGTTTTTTTTTCTATTTTTATCAATTTTTTTTTTTATATTTTTTTTTTTTTTACTCCCAAGGCTATTTTAAGCCCCGCCTTTTTTTTCATTTTAATTTTTTTTTTTTTTTTTTTTTTTTTTTTTTTTTTTTTTTTTTTTTTTTTTTTTTTTTTTTTTTTTTTTTTTTTTTTTTTTTTTTCAAAATTTAAATTTTATTACTTCTTCAGCAGAAAGAAAAAAGAAAAAAAAAGAGACCCACTCAAATTTTCTGACGATGATGATGTTGGGCTTAAGAAAAAATGTAGTCTGGTTTTCTTTTAATACGTACTGCATGGTATGACTTTTTTTAGGCTCTTTAGTTATATAAAAATACTATGACCCACACAGGTCAAATTTCATACTTGGGAATAAATAATTTATTAAAAAAGCCTCTGAGTGCACTTTTTGATTTCAATTTTCTACATTCTATTCGCCCCCCTCCCCATCCCTTCTCTTTTGCAAGTTATTTTAATTTTTATTTATTTTTTTTTTTTTCTCCGAGGGTTTTCCTCCCCTAAAACCACTAGCAATATAACTAACTGCCTTCTACTCCTGGGTCACCAATATTGCCACTATTTGACTCAGACCCTTCCTCTACCTCTAATAAACCTCTTTTTGCCCTCTCTTTTCTCCAACCCCTAAAGATCTAATCTGATTACACTAGAGTTTTAATTGTCGTCCTCATACATCTTTAATCATTCTTGTTATATTGTTCGAGACGGCCGGGAGTTTACTCTACGAACAACCATTGAAGTGAACCACCTACAGCATTCTTCTGTCTATCGCTCTATAGTGCCATTACCATACTTTCTGTTTCCGGCATATTCCTCTCTTACTCATATTATTATTAAGTCACAATTATTACTCCCTCACACCTTCTAAAATGATGTCTACTGGGGAACGCCTCCAGCCTACTATGAAAAATGTTGCTGCAGTTGTAGATGCTTCACGCAACCCTGTGAGCAAGTCCTCATTGAGCCACACTTCCTCGTCAATGCACTCTGAAAAGACCCTGTCTGAGCCCCTCCAACATATCTGGGTTGTTACTGGTCCAGCTGGATGTGGCAAAAGCACTGTGGGAAGGTATCTGCAGCGGGAATTGGGAATCCCTTTTCTAGAGGGTGATGATGTAAGTTGATCACCTACATCGCCCTATGTTATACATGTACAAGTCAACCTGGCTCGAACCACTATGATATATTTAAATTCTAAAAAGGCAAACTTAAAAAAAAGAAAAAGAAGAAAGAAAGAACTAATAAGCTCCCTCAAACAGTTCCACACCCAATCCAACAAAGAAAAAATGAGCAATGGCTATCCCCTCACAGATGCAGACCGTTGGGACTGGCTGATCTCCCTCCGCAAAGCGGCCATTGATGTCCTCTCTCCATCCGAATCCAACAACTACCACCCACCTTCAGGTGTAGTCGTTGCCTGTTCCGCTCTGAAACAGAAATACCGTGATGTCATGCGCGTGGCCACCTACGGCTCCCCTTCGGTTCAAATCCACTTCATCTACCTTAAGCTGGACGAAACGACCCTGCTCCAGCGCGTATCGCAACGTGAAGCGCATTACATGAAGAGCGGCATGGTTCGCTCTCAATTGAATGATCTTGAGGAACCAAAGGGCGAATGGGATGCCCTGACTGTCGATGTGCATGGCCCCATTAGTGAGGTGCAAAAAGATGTTTCCAAGGTCGTTGCTGCCAAATTGGCCGAGTATCAATAATAATAATAGGCTATCCCTTTCCTTTCCCCACTTTTCTTCTTCTTTTTCTTCTTTACTGCGCTTGGCCCTTGCATTGCCTTTTTTTTTTTTTGATTATTTATTATCCTTTAATTCCCTCCAGTACTTTCCCTCCCTCATTGTTGTGGATGGGGTTGGCTGAGGAAAAAAAAGATTAATCAAGGAGTGTGCATTGGATGGCTATATCCCGGTTTGGCGCCTGTGGAGTTACCTAGCCTGGAGCTTTATATTACCCTGTCTGTCTTATATCTTTCCCTCTATTGGTTTGGCCTTGGAACTCCAGGAAGGGAAAAAAGGGGGTAGGCACCTACCTACCTACCTACCTACCTATCAACTCCAACTATCTCGATTTATATTCGGTTTATGATGATGCTCCTAAAGAGGTACCTCTATATATGGATGGTCACATCAACAATACACTGAAGAGTTTCCTGTCCCCCCTTCTCCCTCTGTTGTTATCCTCGACCTTCCATCTTCCATCTTTTTATCCGTTGTGGCACATATAGACAAGCTTGTTTTTACATGTTTCTTTCTTTGGGACTTATATTTAGATGGTTGTTGGGTTGATAATAATGGTGACCGATAGCTAGTCAAAAAGAAATGAACTTTGAAAAATACCTATGGTTGTTGAATACTTACTTACCTTAGTACTACCTACTGTTTTATACATACAAATACTGCCGCCCAACGTATCCTTTAATAGGTACGAGCTCGACCCGGCGACCCGGGCAGCGAAACGCTGACCCAGTACAAAATGTTGACCCCGTACTTGCTACTAGGTAGTGCGGTATCAATGACAAGCTTGTATTGAGCAGGAATTCTTTTTTATTATTTTGTTTTTTAATTATTAATTATTATTATTATTATATTATCTTTGCACACAAGACAGACATAGAGCCAAGTACCTTACTCCAGAATGTTACATTGAAGACAAGAATAAGTCAAGGTATTATTGACAGGACTCCCTGTTTGTTTGCTTGAGAGTCAAAAAAAATTTTTTTTTCTTTCTGTTGGACTAAACACAACACACGTTCCTGATATTCCCACGCTTATTCGTTCCATCTCACCTTGTTATATAATCTACGTACCTACCTAGTATATTCGCTCAAGTCTATATAGTCATGTCACCCGCGAGGAAATTGTTGGGGGGGTAAAGGGTGGAAGTTGCACGGACATTTAAGAGGGGGTCATGGGGAGAGGAGAAGGTAAAAAATTAAAAAAAAAAAAAAAAAGGTTTGGGCATCTAATTTTTTGGGTTGTTATTCCCACCGATGCTCGCGCGCGATTTCAATCACAACCATAACTCACTTCCTCAGTGCTGGTGCTGGTGCTGGTGTTGGTGCTTATGTCGAACCTAGGTAGGTAATATTTCCCTGTCTAGAAGCAGAGAGAGAGAGAAGGAGAGGGAGAGAATTGAAGGGAGACTACCTAGGTAGGTAGTAGTATGTAGTATGTAGGATGTAGTAGTGAATGCTTACTGATGCTCAAAGGACTAGAAATGAAATACACTTGTGAACGGGCACAATTGGGGGATAACTAAATAAGATTAACTGAACTACTCAGGATATTATTTGTGTCCTTCGACTCTACCGAGTGATCTATTGGGAATTGGCCCATGATGTTGAAGCTTCCCTGGCTATTTATTCTATTGCCGACGTTACTTGGCCCATTCAATGACATTGAGGCCCTTGTATCCCTCTTCGGCCCTCAGCGCGACGTCGAGGTAACTCCACAGAGGACGCTGGAATACCGATGGAAGAAGCGTCAAACTCTTTGCCTCTGGTAGATGGTGATGGTGATCTGTTTTGCTGAAATATTTACTCGGCGGGGAACCACTAAGGAGTTGTAGTGGAATGAAAACAATTATATCAAGAGGGCTTCCCCTTATTTTTATTATATTTATCGATATCCCCACCCCAACCTTCGAGCTCAGGCATTTTTGAAATGCGTCGATCAGTGTGGGCTTGAGATTGGGGTTACAGACAAGTTGTGAGTATACCATTTCACTGCTTGTTTATCTGGACAATGACCGAAGACAGCGTTACTAACCTCTAGGTATCCTGGAGGCTTGGGGGACTGGTACCCAAAATATTGGCGTGTAGGCGTTGAACTTGCACAGTAGCAAATAGGAAGTTAAAGTTGGAAGAGAAAGGGGGAATGGGGAAATTGGATCATACCTTGAGATTGTTTGGATGCATGCATACATGCATGCATGGAAAACATGCGCTCATTAACCACCACTACCAAGTTGTTCCAACTATTCTTTAATCAAAGAGTGAATTTGGAACTGTGGAAAAGTTGAGGACCGAAGCACTTATTAATAGGGATAGACATCTCGGGAAATAGAGGTCTCGTCTTTTCACCTGAAGATCATGAAATAAGAAAAGAAAAATAACAAGTAAATGAAAGAAATAGAAAATAGAGTAATTCTATACAGCTCTAGGTATCATACTATCTAGCTTTGCCAGAGTCCTTAGAATGCGGTTACCCGGACTATCGAAGGTGTAACAGCATCAACTCCGGAGACTCAATATACTCTTTGACCTTGTTAGCCATACGGGCCATGGTTGCACCATCTACGACCCGATGATCCGCGCTCCAGCTGAAATTCACTAATTCACCTTTGCAAACGTGGCCAGCCTCATCAAAAATGGGCATTGTTCTAGCCCTCCCGATCCCAAGAATGGCCAATTCATTAGGTACGATCACCGGCCCAACATAGGTACCCCCAATATTCCCGACGTTCGAAACAGTGATGGTGCCACCACTGATGTCTGCAGGGGTGAGCTTCCCCTCCTTACCTAGTGCACTCAAGCGTGATATCTCCGCGGCAACTTCTAGGATTGATCGGCTAGCAACATCTTTAATATTGGGAACTATGAGACCTTGAGGGGTATCCATTGCGATTCCAATATTATGCCGTGGCCGCATGATGAGTCGTGGTTTATCAGGGCTGCTAGCGTCAAGCCTTGCGTTGAGGATTGGATATTCATTCAAAGCGAGCGATACTGCCTTCACAACAAAGGATAGGAACGTGATTTTCCTGGGATCTCGCGAATCACTAAAAATCCTGGCTCGCATAGCGGAGATATTATTGATATTGAGCTCGTCGGCAAACATGAGGTGTGGAATATTGAGTGATCGCGTCATGGTCTTGAACATTTGTGACTGAATGGGGGTAAGGTCAACCGCTGTCTCTGTTTGCTCTGCTGGAATCGGTACTTGTGTTCCAGTTTGTCTATCTCGTAATGTGACGAATCGATGGATATCCTCCTTGAGAACACGTCCATCCTTTCCCGTCCCTTGCACCTCTTCGATATTAACATCCAAAGTTTTGAGCAGCCCACGAACTGCGGGTGTGGCGAGAGTTGCATATTGCGACCTCGGAGTATTATTTGAATCATTCAACGGTAACTGTGATATTGTCGGTGGGTTTGGCGATGGGGGTTGAGCGAGAGAAGATATGCGAGACTCCTCTATGGCTTTTGAAGGAGGTGCATTTGGTTCTGGTATTGAGTCCACTTGAGGATGATGATCATCGGGGTACTGTGCGTCATCAACCTCTATGTCACAAAGAGCCTATTCAGCAGCTCAGTTAGCTTGAAAACAACCTTTCAATAGACCAAAACGGGGCTATATACCTTTCCAGTGGGGACAGTATCATCTGCCTGGAAGTGTAGCTTCCGTACTACGCCCTCATACCTCGATGTGATCTACGGCTGTTAATCTTATGCTGAGCGTACTTATTTGGGGAGCGGTACTGACATCATCTACTGCTTTATCGGACTGGTATTGACACAAAGGCTTCCACTCTTCAATTCGAGCGCCTTCCTCGACATACCACTGGATGATTTGAACTTCCGTTATCCCTGTGGAAAGGCATTGGGATTAGTCACGCTGTGCAATTAGTGCAGCTTTCCAGGAGGCACACGAGACGCACCCTCGCCCACATCTTTTAATACTTGAGACTTAATACCAAGGAGGGGACAACCGGCGTGGAAATTTCGCTGAGGTGGTAAGCATGTCCTTGTCGTTGGGGATCGAGCAATTGGTGACAATCCACATCGCTGAGAAGACCGCCAGCCCCCGGAAAGCCTTCGACTGCAACGCAGAAAATTCATCGTTAGTCTAAGGCTAATGCAAGCGTTCAGGAAGTCAAAGACAAAGGTTAGATGGGAGATAGGGCCTTCGATCTGGCAGAGGGACAGATTGTTATACCCCGTTTATCCCTCCGCACTTGCGCACCCAAACGCCGATGATAACCGCAGCATAGCGTCATATCACGTGATTCTCTCCGCAGCTTGTGCGGCCCCGATTAAATCAATCTATGAGGAGCAATGAAGTTGACAGGGGGAAACTATTGAATTTTGGAGAAATAAAACATCTTGTAATAAGGATTATATGTAGTTAGTGTTGTCTGCGCTTGTTAAGCGAGAACTAAACAAAAACAAGAGGTCTCCTGCTCTCCCCCTTTTTTTGGTCAACCAAATGGGAATCTTATTTCCGCTTGCAATAATCATTCCCATTGAAATGTACTGAACATGGACTTTGTGGGGTAGAACCCTGGAAGAAAGCTTCGCATTCCTACAAGTATAGAGGCTGCCATGATTGCGGAATATTGATGGATACTTTTTGTCCAAGGGGGATGATTTTTAACTCACTACCTGGGGAGTTTACGAAACCCATTCCGAGGACCGATCAGTGTGCCAGCCAATCTCAATCTTAATTAGGTACGTCGAATTTAACTTCTCCTACATTGCCAATTTAAGGGGAAGTTTTGGTTGGCTCAATTTTATGATTATCGAGATCAGCCTTGAGAAAAGCCATCGGATCCGCTTTGTTGGAGGGGTCAGACGTGGTGAGAACTCATTATTGGCGCACCGCATTCGCAGGTCGTTTTAGCGCCTCAGCAAGAGGGCGTCGATGATCCCGCACCTGGACGATCCGAACCAATAATAAACACCAATTTGCTTGAAGCCTGGTGGTGTTCTGTGCTACATGAAGGTTCAGCTCTGACCGAGTGAGTTTCTCTTGACCTGCTGGAAACTCGCCTGTCGCTTACAAGCCCCGCAGTCGCTGTCCGGATCCTCCATACCGTCGTCGTGTTTACATCCAAAGCACACTCCATACTACAACCACAGACCGTCTACCAACCCAGGACCAGCAGTGAGTCGCAGCTATGGTGGCCGAGCACTTGACGATCCGTAACTTAACCTCTAACCCCATCACACTCAAACGCATTGACCGGTTTCGGGCTCCGGAGAAGCCCCGCGATGATATCCAATCTTTCGCAAGGAATTTCACCCGAGTCTTGACAAATGTCAACCGCGCCGATGCGCCTGTCGCTGCGATTGGTGAAGACTCGGAGCCATTTGCTCAGAAGGAGGTTGACATCCTTGTGGGACCGTTCCAGACGGTGCAGACCAAACTCCGTTCCTTTATCGATTCAGACAAGGAAAGGATACGCTGGATTTTCGCATCGAAGGGGGAAAGGCACCAAATCCAGACCCCCGTGCCGACGACAGAAACCGCGACTATGAAGCCGTTGTGCGAGAATCCTCAACTCAAATTCACAGGCATTTATTCTACGGCTGAGGCCCATCTGGCCATTTTCTCCTCTGCAAACTTGAATGCGTGGATGCGAGAGCTCAAGGACAACACCCTCCTCTCCTCTCTTTCGATCCCGGGGACACACAACTCCCCCACCTGCTATGTCGCACCCCCATCTGTTCGCTGTCAAGCAGTTAGTCCACGCGAGCAGCTCCGAAACGGCGTCCGGTTCTTTGATATCCGTGTGCAGCCCCAGTACCCCGAAGACCCAGCGAAAGACGAACTCATCCTCGTGCACAGCGCCTTTCCGATATCTCTGACAGGAAACAAGTACTTCCGGGATCTGATGCGCGAAGTGAACCAGTTCCTGGACGAAAACCCTTCGGAAACTTTGATTATCTCTCTGAAGCGGGAAGGGCCCGGAAAACACACCGACGAGCAACTGAGTCGAATTCTGCATGACCATTATGCACGCCCAGGAAGTCGGTGGTATACCGACCCAAAGATCCCAACTCTCGGCGAAGTCCGCGGCAAAGTGGTTCTAGTCCGCCGCTTCGAGATCCTCGAGGGCCTCAAGGATGTGCACGGCGGGAAAGGCTGGGGAATCAACGCTTCCGGCTGGGCCGACAACTGCGCCAACGCAACGTGTCCCAGCGGTCAGATCTGCATTCAAGACTTCTACGAAGTCATGGAGACCCAGAATGTTGATAAAAAGATCCAGTTTGTGGTCGATCACTGCAAGCGTGCCGGCGAAACCTGCTATCCATTCGGCATCCTTCCCGGTCCAAAGGCAACCAGGGCTCATCCATTCTACATCAATTTCTTGAGCGCAAGCAACTTCTGGAAGGTCCAGACCTGGCCTGAGAAGATTGCAGCCAAATTGAACCCGGCCACGGTCGACTATCTCTGTCGGAAGCACGGTGAAAAGGACGGCGACTGGTCGACGGGCATCCTCGTTACCGACTGGGTTGGCTTGGACGGTGATTGGGATCTCGTCCGGTGTATCGTTGGCATGAATTCCCGTCTGATATTGAGGCAGCAGAAACAGGAGAAGGCTAATCAGAAGTAAACTATAATTGCCTACCTACCCCTGCAAGAGGTGCTATTTTATTAGTTATTCTACTTATTTTGCAGCTTATGGAGTCATCGGCACAATGACATAACTCCTAATTGGCGGGATAAGTCTACCGACGCTTTACCCTAAACCTGGTTCTTGTTCGGGATTCGAAACGATTCAACTCGATGCGGAGGGCAGGAATAAGCGTACAATGGTATTCTATAACTATACTATAGTATTTAAATCAAACTCAGGTAAAAAAAAACCTCATATGCTAAAACAGTCATAATCTTTACAAAAGAGTAAAGGTACAAGTCTTATTATTATACACGAAATACTTTCAAGATAGCGCTTATGCTATATTGCTTTTTTTTGCTTTTTGGTTTTCAATTGTTTTTGCTTTTGATTTCTTCAAGAATCGCTCTTGGTTTCACCGCCCTTTTGTTCATCTTCAAGAACACTTCTCCTGCTCTCAAGTGTAAAGTAAAGGCTCTTGCCAGCACCCTCCAATGTAGTTGTGATGCTAGATCCCATGCTCTGCAGAGCCATGATGAGTTGCGAGCGCAGACCATCCATGCCGCCTTCAATGCTTCCGACCCACTTTGTCTGGTCAACGTCAAACACTTTATCATCCACGCGTGCAGCGAGAATGTTCAATTTATTCAAACCGTTTTGGACGGACAATTCATGCCAGGCGGGGTTAGCCTTCCGGGTAGGAGCAGTATAGCCAAAGGCTTTAGGAGCGAGAATTGACATTGCGCCCTTAAGGTGCTCAGGTGACATATGTGGGAATGTGAGAACCGCAATTGGTCCGACTAGAAGGGGGGAGAGCTCATGCTTCCCCTTCATCTGGCGTACAGCATCGTGGGCAGCACTTGAGAGATCATGGGTCAACGCTTCGTCGCCTTGAACTTGTTGATTCGGTCGGAAATATTCCACAATACGGAGGGCAACTTCGAAGATGCTGGTCTGAACAATCTGAATTTTGACCTGGGAAGCTATGGCTGGGGCGCTGCGTCCTTCGGCAGCAATCTGCTGGTCCACCTTCTCAAGAGCTTTGCTTAGCTCTCGTCGAATCGCAGCCCATTCGACAGACTGGAGGTTATCATGTTGCAGGAAAACCATAAGAGGGGACGTGCGGATGAGGGAGGTATACTGGCGTAGAAGCTGCGACCGTCGGTATTCGGGATTGCGGTGCGACGGGGGCTGGGTGGGAGGATGTCTGGCGATCAAGGAAGGAGAAGAAGTCATTTGCTCCACAGATGGGGCTGGAGTGGTAGGGATAGCTGCGGTACTAGCGTATCGCACAGCGATGGGAAGCTCATATGGGCAGAGAAGTCTTTGGCAACGGACGGGTTGAGGAACCCGGCCAGCGGAAAGACGTAGTCGTGGAGGCATTGTGAGGAGTACAGAACACGGATTTTATGGATGTAAAACTTGATCTGGTGGAACTTTTCTCCGTGGCAGTCCAGAATCGGACGCAGTTCTCAGAGATGCAGGAATGGGGGACGCGGGTGGTAGCGGTCCTCTTGGAGATCCCGGACTCGATAAAAATGATTTGGATAGAAATCACGGAGTTCCCGAAAAGGACTAGCTCCAGGACACGGGCGGTATTTTTCTGCCGCGTCCTATGGGCACGACCAGTGAAATCCCGTGCTCCTTGCCGAATGAGGAAACATCCATAGTTATGTGTCACCGACGATCATCAATAATTGTTCGTAGAAAGTAGTACAGCCGAGCAGTCAGCACGCATTATAAAGTTGGCTCTCCGCTCAATTGACGACGGTCTGACTCACAATATCTTCCCCAAAGCTTTTTGAATTATTTCTGATAGTCTCTATAGGCCTAATGTCTGCTCAACCCCATCAAAAGCCGGAGACTGTCTCCATAAGTCCCCTCCTTAAGAGGCTTGCCTACCCCGCGTCAGAGGTGAGGGTGGAAGCCGGAGAAATTGCTGCAGCATTTGCGCTAGTTTTCGAAGACCGTCTGTCAGATATTCAACTCGCAGCTCTTTTGACCTTGTTACACTCAACCGGGTTAGATAGAGATCCAGAGGTTATTGCGAAATGCTCTCATCGTACCCGAGAGGCGGCTCGCCAGGTCGACCGGGAGGCCTTTAAACAAGCCATAGCTGCCCGAGAGAGAAAAGAAGGAGACTACATGGGAGGACTGGTAAGAATACACACATACGTTTACTATTCTTGTTGGCACATAATTGACGTCTTGAGCCTTTTTCTTTTTCCAGTGCGACATTGTTGGAACTGGTGGTGATTCTCACTCGACATTCAACATCTCCACAACATCTTCTATAATTGCCTCACCGCTCCTCACAATTGCGAAACATGGAAACCGGGCACAAACCTCGTTCTCCGGCTCTGCAGATGTCCTCAATGCCGTCACTCCTAAGCCTCCTAAGCTTTCCGCTGTCACCGCCGAAAACCTAAGCCAAGTTTACGCTGCCACCAACTATGCCTTCCTTTTCGCTCCCAACTTCCATTATGGCATGATGTATGCTGATAAGGTACGCCGCGGGCTTGGCCTACGAACAATTTTCAACCTTCTGGGCCCTCTTGCAAATCCTGTCGATTGGGCCATAGAAGCGCGTGTGGTCGGAGTGGCCTACAAAGCCCTCGGGCCAGTGTTTGTGGAAGCCCTGCGCCAGAATGGATGTAAAAAGGCACTCGTTGTCTGTGGAGAAGAAGATTTAGATGAAATCAGCTGTGCGGGAAAGACCAACTGCTGGCGACTCTCCGAATACCCCAACCCCGCTTTCGACCCCTCGCAGGACTCGTCGAGTGACGAGGATATCCCTCCCACCCTAGTCAAAGTGGAAACTTTCCAACTAGAGGCTGCCGATTTTGGCTTGCGTAGTTATCCATTGACTGCAGTCTATGGAAGGAAGATGCCTAACGAGAACGCTGCTAAGCTCATGTCCATTCTACGGAACGAGCTGCCCCGCGATGACCCTATCCTGAGCTTTGTGCTTATGAATGTTGCTGCGCTTTTAGTTATTTCTGGTATCTGTGAGGCCGACACCAGCAACATGGGCCCTGGCGATGATGGTCAGGTAATCACTGAACGTGGCCCAGGTGGTGGACGGTGGAAGGAAGGTGTGCGACGGGCACGCTGGGCCATTGAGAGCGGCGCCGCTCTCAAATGCTTTGAAAGTTTTATCGAGGTTTCAAATAGCCTTTAAAACAATTCTTTTGGTATATTAATGGGGAGGGGGGAAAAACCCCGTTTTTCATGGAGGATCATAGGTATATTTTCGTTTTTAGATTTTGTCACTCTGGGCACCAGTTGGAGATGGTCAAGGTTGGATACCTTAAATCTTGAAAAGGGAAAAGTTTTTCGGGTATATCTTGAGTTTATCATGTTAAATGAATTATAAAATCAAAAAATTTTTCTTTTCTTATTTCAATAACAGTTTTGTACGTGAAGGTCAAGAATAGGTTCCGCAGTAGTGCTCCAATCGCTAGAACATCCAGCCATTCTGACCACGAATAGATAGTACCGTTGAACAAGCTCATCCAGAGTAGAACAGGCTTGATGAGATGCATACCTCATTCTTAAATCACCCAACTCCCAAGCGCCACTAAAAATGCACATAACAATCGTAAGGGATAAACAAGATCGATTCCCCCCTCCCCTCTCGCCCCTCTCCCCATGAACAAGGGTCTTGCATTCGCAAACTCGGCTTTAAATATATATTTTCCGTTGCAACGCGGTAGTCCGGAGGGAAGAAGGAAGGAGAAGGGTATATCTTGATCTATCGAGCTTCGAACTGAACCATCCTATACCAATCGAAAACTGTCAGAATCAAAAAATAAAAATAAAAAATAAAAAGGATTCACCAGGCCCGCAAACCCACAGAGAGGAAAACACTCACCGCTTCGTTCTCTCCTTATACAAAACACGATGTCCGCAATCCTTGCAGCGAATCTGATCGCCTCGTTTCAGTGATACACGAGAGTTACACTCGCCACATAGATAAGCGACCATAGGGCCGTCCAGGGAGCTTGATCCGATACCATCGTTGCCAAAGGCGTTCTGATTGCCGCCACCCAGAGCTGGAACCTGATATGCTTCGCGAGACATGGTTTTTTGAAAGTGGGTTGGTTTTTGGTTTGATAGACTGCAAGAGGTTGGTAGATAGGTATGCTTTTGTTTGTAGGCTTGGCTTCGGTTCAAGGGCTGGGGAAATGGATGGATGGATGGTCTGGAGTGGAGTGGAAGAGAGTGGAATTGGGAGGTGACTGGATAATTATCATTCGACCATCATCTTTCTCTCTTTTTTCTCGAGAGGTTGCGGAATCTTCTCGGGATGTATTAGTCAGCAGAAGCTGCTGAGGTAGGTTGTTGGCCTAAGGCAGTAGTTGCCTGACTTCACATCCAATTATATCTAATTATTTTACATTGAGAAATACCTAGAATATTGAATTAGAGCATTGTTGTCAAGCAAAAGGTTAGAGCATTTGGTGCAAAATTAGTGTATTCTACCAATCTATATATATGCATGCATAATTGCCGGCCTTTAGAATACATTTGTTGATATGTAAAAAACAAGCACACTTTTCTCCTTCCCAAAAATAAGCTTTGCAACCAAAGGGTATAATCTATCGTTAATATTAAAAATCAAAGAGAACAAAACCACTACCAGCCACCGCCGATCTTTCCCGCCAATTCGACCACACGGGTGGTATCGTTTGGAGTGTTCTGTTGTTTGCCGACATCGCTCTCTACTTCGCGATAGGTGGTGTAGGCTAGTTTGGCAAGAGGGGTTTCCGTCACCTTGGACCAATATTGGAGAGCTTTGTGGATAGCACTTTCGTGTTCCAAAACAGAGGATCGTGCCAGCGTTTGGTTTCCCGCCTCATCCTCTGGTTCAGATTCAGCGGAATAGTATGCCTCGTCTACACGGGCGAGCCACGAGCGTAGCTCGTGCGGAGAGGGTTTTGCTGGTGAAGATCCCAGGGCAACTTCTGGTGCCTCAGTATTTGTAATTGAAACTGAATTACTGGTCTCCCGAGCATCCTCAATTCTAATTTGTCCACCGCCATTTGTGCAACCACCAGGGCACGCCATTACCTCCACATAAGCATACTCGATGCTGGATCCAGTTGCTGTGCCGTTTCGTGATGTTGGCTGCCGCCTACTCGCTGTAGGGCCGGAAGCCATTCTTGCACCTGGAAGCCTAGAAATACGCGCTGGCTTGAATTTGCGAACCAAATTTTGAATATTTCTGAAACCATAAAAACGGGCGGCTTTTATGATGGGTTCGCCAGTAGAAGAGGTTAGGGTATATTCCACAACATCAGCATTCCGTCCTCGCTGGGTGACAATCTGGCTCCCCGGATTGCGGGCTAGAAAGGTTGTGAGCACATGATGAAGGTAACCCCCAGATGTCCCAGCGGCAATCGGCTGCCCTGATAGGGTTCTTTTGGAGAATAAAAAGGCATCTAGTTGTGGGTCTGGAAATGGTGGAGAGAATGATGCGGGTAGTGACTTCATAGGCAATCCGGGAAGGGATATTCCTCGGGATGATGCCAGAGTAACAAGTTCGCGCGAGGTGATAACACAATCGACGTCGCGAACTGGGTTATGAGGCTCATTTGAGGACAAGCTCTGAGTTCCGGTAGTACTCCATGTCGCATCGGTGAGTTCTTCTCGACTGGCCTCGAGTTTCTTGTCGAAGCAGGGCATGATTGCAAGGTGCCATATGCGGGAAGGCGGGATACCGAGGGACTTGCTTAGAACAGATTTCAAAAATGTTCCAGCTAAAGCCTGGGGGGATTTAAGTCTAGAAAGATGAGGAAGAATGAATGGATGTGTCTTTTCAGCATAGCATATCCATCCTGGACATGCCGACGAAAGAATTGGCCGTTTAGGGCCGGACGAGTCCTTTAATGCCAATGATTCAGTAACCTCATCGGCAGTCAAGACTAGAACAGCTTCCCGCATGGCATTGGTGTCCACAACCCAACTGAAGCCACTTCCATGTCTGCCACCTGCTCTCAAACCTTGAGGGCCGCTGAGAAATTGGGTAATTATATGGCCCGCCTCCTTCTCCGAGATTCCATAAGTAGCTGCTAAGCTTGCCCTCACTTGAGGGCTGACACTCGCAACAAACACCCGACGTTTATCATCAGGTATCTCATCGTACTCCATGGAGCCTCCATTTTTTGTCCCGCTAAGTTGGAACTCGGGGTATGCATCGAGAGTGTTAAGGACCTCGGTGTGTGACTGTAATGAAATCAACACGGCTTCCGCGGAAGTAACGCACCCCGAGCAAGCCAGACAGTCGGTGAGTGAGATCTGCGCCGGTGGGAGATTTTCAGGCTGGACTTTGTCTTCCGTCGTGACTTCGTAGGGGTTCTATTCGATTACCAATCAGCGCGCATTCATTGGATAGCGTGGGGGATGCAGTTTAGAGGAAAGTAGTAGGAAGAGCACAACTCACCTCCGGGTTGGAGGATCCTTTTGGCGGAAGGCTCTCGACCGGTTTAATGCATGCGACACCAGGAGAGATAAAGTCATTCAAGTCGTCCGCAGAAAGAATTGCGCTCATTATCGCAGTTGGCGGGCAAGTTCCCGCGGAACGATTGTACAAAGTGGGGGCAGTATGCTAATAGTGACGGAGAGGACGCTTTTGACGAATCTGTTCCAGTTTTGAGATTTTAGATGGAGGCAATTTGGATGAGACAATGATCGAGAGTTCCTGGGGTCGTGAATGAAGGTAGAAAGGAAGTTCAGGTCAACAGAGAGGAGGAAAGATTGGCAAAGGGAAAAAGAATGCTTTGTCATCGATAGTGGCAATAAAATTGACTCCGCGGGGCAACGATTAGATTTATCAAACTGATAAGGATAAGCTCACCGCTAGATCCCGTGACCTGGATAATTCAGGAACATGTTTCTGCAGCTTTGTTACACTATCGCACTACACAACTCAAGAGAAAAAAAGCAACTCGCCCCCACACCTTTATCGCACGATGCTTTCATTACGCTCTGTTCTCGGTCCCTCGGTTCATATCATCCGCCAATTCCTTCCCCAGCGTTCACTATTATCCACCAGCCTTTTTACCCGGTCCTTCACACAACTATCCCATGTCTCTCTTAATAATGGTCTTCGTCTCCTACGTTTCAGGGACTCATCCTCGAGCAAACTAGGCATCGCTAGTGCTACACCAACCGCTAGACAACTAGAACAGATTAGGGGAATGAAGACTCGCTCGTCAGTGAAACGTTTATGCGATGGCTGCAAACCTGTCCGAAGAAAGAATCGTGTCTATATCATCTGCTCCAAAAATCCCAAGCACAAACAACGCCAAGGAAAATAGTTTCAACCCAGGAGGAGGAGAGTAGAGAGGGGTCTCAAAATTAATACAACAAGAGCTGCGGAATTTTCTCGTGTACAATATTCGATGATCGGTCCAGGAGGCTTGAGAATTTCATCGTCAACATAGCTACAGACTTTCACACCCCTTTCTTGCATATAACAGCATGGTTGATTTACAGTCTAACCCACTGGTTGGTTGCGGCATTTTCTGTCGGAGGTGTATTTTTCGCATGTATATTAGATATTTTTAGACTCAAAACATCTGAACATCCACAACAGCCCCACTAGGCTTTGTATTCGTTATTATCAGCATACCCGTTATCGTAGCTGGGTGTACCATATACTTCTGAGTAGAATGGGTACAGGCATCATTTCCTAAGCCGGGTCGAGCGTCGTCTAGAGGATGTTGGCTCTTCTTTTGGTTCTTCGCCCACCTCCTCTTTCACCTTGACAGATTGCTTGTTTTGCCGTTTCGATGCTGACTTCTTGGGTTCTTCCTTAGAATCCTCGGGCTCGCTTTCTTCTTTGACGGCCTTCCGCTTCCGTTTAACATCCGGCTTCTCTTCATTATCCCCATTCACATCACCTGCCACCGGGCCGGTTTTTTTTTGCACACTTGGAACCACTGCACTGGTTCTACCACCCACGGTCAGGAATGTAATCTTCTCGCCATTTGGAAGCGTCGGGGACTTATTCTTCCCTTTGCCCCATCGATGTTTAAACAACCAGTCTTCGGGGAATTTATCTGAATCCGCTAGTAAGTCAACTGAGGTTGCGCAGACATAATGAAGCGAAGAGTTCAGCTGTTTGATTTGCCCATCAGTCAAGGTGTTGCTATACTGCTCTGGATGTATTTTGGCATGGTATAGGATTTCGTCTCTAGATAGCGGTGAGCATGCAAAACAATGGCAAGACTTTTGGGGCGGAAAGGTGATCATACCCCATCCAATTCCCAATCCCACTGATATTAGATTGCTCAAGAAGAAGGGCCTTAATAGGAACTCTTTTGCTTCTTAATTTGGTTGCCAACCACTCCTCTGTCACAATATCTTTATCGATGACTGGATCCGGTCCATTCTCTTTCAAAGGGCTGTATTTGCGGATATCCTCTGCGGGACAGTCCACCAACCGTACCCTACCCAACCTGCGAGCGTCGACAAATGCTGCCTCTGTCTTCGGGTCACCATCTGTTTCCAGAAGAAATTTCCAGTACTTTGGCGGCCACACCTTATCCTCTGGTTTATCTGACCGGTAGTAATATGTGTCGGCTTCTCGAATCTTGAGCCAGCCAGACATGCCAAAGTGCATGACGGCATGAGGTGGAGAAGACATGGTAATCCAAAAGTATTTACCCTGCTGTCCCGCCCCGACGATTTTCTTTCCTTCTATTGACTTTTGGAATTCTGCAGCACTAGTTCCTACTTTCCCGAAGACATTGTTGTCGTCTTGGGCAGAGACTTTAGAGATAGTCTTGCCAACAAGGTGGAGGCGGATGAAATGAACAATGCGAGAAACCTCTGCTAACTCAGGCATGGTGAGAGCGATTTTCTGGAACAAAACAAGAAAAAAAAGGAAACCAGGAAAGGCCAATCTAAAATATCTTTTTCTTGCAGAAGCAAAAGAAAAAAGGAAATGAGGAGCTGATAGTCAGCCCAAATAAACACGGCATCACAACGCGTCACGAGTCACGAAGTCCCGTGATTTGGAATCACATATTCAAATCAACTAAACATACAACCATCTGGAACGCATATGGAGGCCATACTCTATAAAAATTATCAAATCACTTGTGACACTTTGCTTTTAACTGTGTGCTTATAAGCCATGCTTAGGAAACTAAATAACAGGAGATTATTTGCTCTATAATAACAGGAAGTTGGGTTGCAGATAGAACAGCAAACCATAGCCTAACTAGTTCGTAAGAGCAAAAAAAAACAGGCTTAACTGCAGCTACAACTTGTCTGGTTCAATGACACATCAAGGCCATCTAAATCAGTCCCAGACTATCGAGCGAAGGAAGACGAGTACTGCAACCGAAGTGAGTGACTCCAGCTTCTCTCACTCCTGTCCCCCCCCCTCCCGTCCCCTTCTTTGTTTCTCTAGTTTTACATAAATCTACCCTTCAGCAAGCCCTAACTAGATAGTACTGACCAACCAGTGCGTCGTCTCGGTGCGGCTTGGTAGCCCAGCCCAATCAAGGAGTTCGAGAGGCCTTTTTTTAGTGCTCAAGAACTTGATTATGAGGTAGAACCATTCATCCGAGTAGGCTGGTCAGAGAGGAGTGGTGTCTGGATATTTTTTACTACAATGGCAAAGTGCAGGGGAAATTAGTGCAGGGAGATTTCGAATGCATATAGTATGGTGCAAGAGAATTGAACAACCGGGAGGTACTTCTAACGCTAATCCTAAAGACTGCCCCCACTTGGACCTTAATAGCACCATCGGTACACCTAGATAGTATGATCCCGAGAAATGGAGGAAAGGAAACCTAGAGATTGTGTGTGCTTTGGTGGCTTGGTCGAGGGATATAAAATCGCATTGTCCCAGGAACTAGGATACCAAGCTATAGTTAATACTGTCTACAGCTTAGTCAATCAGCATCATACCTATGCAAGTGCACCACCCAGGGAATTTCAAGACGAGCAAGGCAGGATGAGCCTTGAGACTCCACCCCCATGCTGGACGGTATGTGTCACAGATTTTACTTCTTTTGCCCGAGTTCTGTTCACCCCAGTCCCCGGATTCCGCGCCACGAGAGGAAAAGAGCCACCAGCAACAATCACCCTAATACACGTATTCTTCTTGAATACATGCGCTCGATCCACTAAAGTGAGCGAGAACACACCTCTTTCCCGTTTAACGCCGTCCAGCGATTGCCAATTCTCGGTGAGATTGTGTGATACACCGTTAGTGTCAACCTCACTGAGGCGAATCCAGAGATCAGCAAACGGCACGTCAGTCGAGTGTGCGAGTTGCACAACGGGCTTTCCCATCACTTCCACGTCCTCCTGTAGCGGTGGACTCGTGTAGACGAGGACATCGGACCTTGAAGCATAAATGCTGTCATCCACCCTTCCACCCTGTGCCATCAGGGGCCCTCCCACCGTCGGCGTGGGATTGTGGGGGTCATAAGTGAAGGACGCAGGCGGCGAATCAGATGCGGGGCTTTGCATACCAACCGTCTTGTCGCCGTGAAGGTAAAAGGTGCGTTCTGTGGTCGCTGGCGGCCAAGATGACAAGGAGCGCCACACCTCGGCGCCAGTGACGAATACCTTGACTGGGAGCGAGCGGTGATCTTTTTTCCGCCCTGCGACGTACTCATCCAGGAAATTAAGGACTTCCGGAATCGCATCCGGCCCACAGGCCTCGACGTGGGTCCACGACCCGATGGTGAGGTAGACCATGATACTGCGGTCTCGCACGCGAGAGTACGCTGCGAGGGTTTGGGGCGTTAACGTGTCATACCAACCACTTCGCAGGAGCAAGGGAACATTGACGAGATCCAAAGCTTCACGATGCTTACACCGAGCCCAGAACGGGTCATCGACGTTCGAAGTATTCATGAAGTCCAACACGTATGTTGCCTTGCCTTCGAGGAAGCGCTCTGTCGCATCGAAGAGGGGCATAGCTTCGGTAACGGACTTCAGCTTCCTGGGATCGAGGATGCTCGAGACTCCACCTCCATTGGCCTCGTCCTGTCGTGCAACTACATAGGACCACGAAATGCGGTCCATGCGATAGGCCCCGTTGGACCAGGTAAGCAGGGAATTGTCATACACGCTACACAGGTTTATAGACGCGATCAGGTCCTTGGGCGGATCTCGCAGTAATGCCCACTGTACATAGCCCAGATAACTCGGCCCGTACGTGGCAAACTTACCTGGGTACCATGACTGCTCACGCATCCACTTGACGACGGCCTGTGAGTCTGCCTGCTCGGTCATGGCGGCCACAAAAGTCCCACCAGACCCGGCTGTGCCGCGACAGCTAACAAAGAGGACCATATATCCACGTGCTGCGAAACACTTTGCATTGAGGAGGGCCATCACACCCTTGCGACCATACGGTCCAAGAACATAGATCAGGCCGTGAGGTTTGCGGTCCGCCGGAAGGTCTGGTTGGTAGAAGTCAGCGGCTAACTCGATACCGTCTGGCATTGGGATGCTCTTCTCGGACACAGTATAGGTGTTTTCTTCGGGGGGTAGGGTCCTGGCAAGGCCCGCTACCATACGAGCCTCTAACCCCTCAGCCGATCCTGGAGACGCCATGGCCGATAGTTGAGAATGGGTTGAAATACAAGACGCAGGGTTGTAGTGGTGAGTTGCTTGGGAATGGAAGAGCAGGTTTCAATAACCCCACTAAGGGGTCTCCTCATCTGCTGACGATATCATGGTTACTAGTCGGGAACAACCTTTTTCTGATATAATGCCTGCGGAGATGATTGAGGTGAACACGTGGCAAACTCGGTCTGAGTCACCGTTAGTGCTGAGAGAATGAGGGGATATTGTTCCACCTTGAGTCTGTGGTGGTAGACCTGACCCAAATTGCTCTGGGAGCTTTGAATGAGCGATACTAGGGCTAAGAAAACCTCAGTGCCTTGAATGCCATTTCCGCTATAGCCAAGTAATCTGTACCACACTATACTTTGATTTTTTAATAGAATAAGATTCTTTACATTAAATAACCTCATGTTAGAGATAAATTACATACCCTTAATGATCAAAATAATTGTAAAAAAATATACATGGATAGGTAGCTTGACTCATTCTATTTAAGCAAAGAGTTAGATACTGTGGATAAATAGATAGATTACATAAGTGTATCCAGCAGAGGTAGTTACCTAAGGTAAGCATCAATAAGTAACTACGGGTCTAACTAATCCTCATCATTAGCTGTCAGAAATGCTCACGAGAACATAAGCCTACTTCATTTTGATTTAACCGCCAGAACCCTGACTCAAACAAAAATTTAGCCACGCTATCATCTATTATAGCTGAACAAAGTGGTTTGATTTTTTGGATAGATTTATCCTGTGCCCAGTGATTACGTAGCTCCAAAACCACACCACTAACCAAACACTATCTACCTACCTATCTAAGGTAGCTTCCAGCTTATAGCACCATCGATCGAATCAATCAATCTGGAGTGGCTCTGGGATTCGCCAGCCAAGTCAGATCGGAGGATTGGGAGCGGTGAGGGGCCGAAGATGTCTTCAACGCCGTCCCCTGTGCTGAGCCCTCAGTTTTGCTTCAATGAGAAGTTACTTCGAGGTATGTATCATGTTCCCTTCCCTCCAACGTTAGGAAGGTGGGACGCAAAGGCTCATTGGTATCAAATTTCTGTATAGATTTCCTCCGTCTTTCTAGGTCAACCATAGATGACTCGATTACCCAAAATCTCAATGCTCTTTTCACACCTGCCCAACAAGGATTTGACCCATCCTCCACCGCGGAACGCCAAGTAGATTCCAGCGCTGGGCGACAGATAGATCCAGCTGCCTGTCAAAGATTCAAGGATAACGTCCTCTTTCCGTCCTGGCAAACTAGATCTGATGTACTCAACTACTGCGCCGGGGTCGCTACAGGCCCAGACCCAGACGATCCAGATCTCATACTTCGCGAGACAGAATCCGCGAAAGACCGAGAGCGTGTCGTGGACGAGCGACTAGATCCGTATTCCGCCAGGTTTTTCCCACGAGAGGCTCGAACTGAGTCATTGGCGAACCTTGTCCGAAATCAGCGCAGTGTTGAAGAGATCGTTCGGTCTCGTACATGGGGACTTGTTTCTGAACGATGTGATGGTGGCTCTGAAGGTTGGGATGAGGCTTTAAACAAGTGGCGTGGAAGAAAGCAACAATAGCTTGTTGACTAGCTAAGTTGATTTCGAATATGGAAGAAAAGCATTTCCCCTCCTTCCCCAGTCTCCTAGAAGCATGTATACTACCAACGATAATATGTATAGAGTGATGTCTCGTATGTACTGTATCCTAATTGCATGAAAAGCACTCCCCGCCAACCTTCAAATATTGACCAATATTTTATTTCGCTGTCAGAATAGAGATGAATAAACAAAAATAGCCGATTAAGTACACTTATCCAATTTATAATGTATATCTCCAAATGAAGCGTAGTATCTCAGGAACAAATTTCGTCATGAGGAGACACGATAGTGGTAGGTACCTAAATGCAGGAGCCAGTCGAATATTCCACGAAAGCGTCACCTCGGATAAATTATTTTATCTGTTGCCGATCGGTCAGGACCACGAGGTTCGGGTCGCAGTGAGTCGCAGAGACACAAACCACATTTAATTGTCCAACAAGTCGATCCGTAGGGTTAGTTATGGGACTGGTTTTCAATCTCCAGTAATTTGGATGTTGTAGTCGTTTAAGCCCATATCTTATCGCTACCTGATTGCTCTTCGTTTTCCCTTTTCCTTCTTCCCCCGCACACATCCAACCTTCATTTACACAACAGTGTCACTTGGCAAGACCCTCAACTCCACCAACATTTTACAACACCCATCATGCCACAACAATTGAGCTCCAAGGACGCTTCCTTGTTTCGGCAAGTTGTTCGCCACTATGAGAATAAGCAACATAAGAAGGGTAAGTGTGGAAGCTGAATTGGACACAGTAGATGCTTCTGCAGGGCAAACTGAAAAAGGCTAATAAAAAAAAATAAAAATAGGTATCAAAACCGCTGAACAAATCCTTCGAAAAAACCCCAATCATGGCGATACCCTAGCGATGAAGGCTCTGATAATGAGCAATCAAGGACAGCAAGAAGAGGCCTTCGCTCTGGCTAAAGAGGCTTTGAAGAATGACATGAAATCACATATTTGCTGGCACGTATACGGACTGCTCTACCGAGCAGAGAAGAACTACGAAGAAGCAATTAAGGCGTACAGATTTGCATTGAGGATTGAGCCAGAATCACAGCCCATCCAACGAGACCTTGCCCTCCTCCAGATGCAAATGCGGGATTACCAAGGTTATATACAGAGCAGAAGTACCATGCTGCAAGCCCGACCCAGCTTGCGGCAGAACTGGACAGCTTTAGCTATTGCTCACCACCTCTCTGGAGATCTTGAGGAGGCCGAAAAAGTGCTCACAACTTATGAGGAGACGCTAAAGACCCCGCCCCCGATTTCGGACATGGAACATTCTGAGGCTGTCCTGTACAAGAATATGATAATGGCGGAGGCGGGCAAGGTTGAGAAGGCTCTCGAGCATCTTGAGTCTGTCGGCCATAGAATTACGGATGTTCTTGCTGTGATGGAAATGAAGGCCGACTACCTCCTGCGCCTGGGTAGAAAAGATGAGGCTGCCGCTGCTTATACCGCACTTCTTGACCGCAATTCCGAGAACTCGATTTATTACGACGGCTTGATTAGGGCGAAGGATATCCCGAGCGACGACCACAAAACCCTGAAGGCCGTGTATGATTATTGGGTAGAGAAGTGTCCGCGGGGCGATGCACCTCGTAGAATTCCCTTGGACTTCCTAGAAGGGGATGAATTTAAGCAGGCTGCTGACGCATACCTGCAGCGTATGCTCAAGAAGGGCGTTCCATCACTCTTCGCCAATATTAAGCTTCTCTATACTATCCCAAGCAAACGTGATACTGTTCAGGAGCTGGTTGAAGGCTACGTTTCCGGAAAGATTCCTCAGCCTAATGGGTCGGCAGACGGGTCTGCTAGCGCTGACAATACTGAATTCCTCGCTTCTTCATACTACTTCCTCGCGCAGCATTATAACTATCATCTCAGTCGCGATTTGTCCAAAGCTATGGAGAATGTCGAAAAAGCCATTGAACTGTCTCCCAAGGCGGTGGAGTATCAAATGACTAAAGCCAGAATATGGAAGCACCATGGTAACCTTGAAAAGGCGGCAGAGGAAATGGAAAAGGCTAGGAAGATGGATGAGAAAGATCGCTACATCAACACCAAGGCGGCCAAGTATCAACTGCGCAATGACGAGAACGACAAGGCACTTGACAACATGAGCAAGTTCACTCGTAATGAGACGGTCGGTGGTGCCCTTGGCGACCTTCACGAAATGCAATGCGTGTGGTTCTTGACGGAGGATGGTGAGTCCTATTTGCGGCAGAGGAAGCTTGGCCTTGCGCTCAAGCGTTTCCATGCTGTCTACAATATCTTTGAAACCTGGCAAGAGGATCAATTCGACTTCCATAGCTTTTCTCTCCGAAAGGGTATGATCCGGGCCTATGTCGACATGGTGCGTTGGGAAGATCGTCTAAGAGAACACCCCTTCTACTCTCGCATGGCCTTATCTGCCATCAAGGCATATCTACTTCTCAATGACCAGCCAGACTTAGCCCATGGCCCGTTAGGTCTCAACGGTGCAGGTGATGAGGGTGATAGTGCTGAACGGAGGAAGGCCATCAAGAAAGCTAAGAAGGAACAACAACGGTTGGAAAAGCTTGAAGCAGAGAAACGCGAGGCTAGAAAGGCTGCTGCAACTGCTAAGAGCTCTGATGGAGAGACGAAAAAGGAAGACCCAGATCCGCTTGGGAACAAACTCGTCCAGACGCAAGAGCCTCTTAAGGATGTTATGAAATTTTTGACTCCGTTACTTGAATTTTGCCCCAAGAATATTGAGGCCCAATGTCTTGGATTCGAAGTATATCTCAGGAGGAGTATGTATCTCCTCAAAAGCTAGACTTTCAAGCAAACTGACCTTCAATTCCCCAGATAAACACGCACTTGCTCTCAAGTGTCTTTCAGCTGCTCACTCCATCGACCCTTCGAATCCAACTCTTCATGTGCAGCTAATTCGATTCCGCAAGGCCCTAGACAGTCTCTCAGAGCCGCTGCCTCCCCAGGTCGCTGAGGTTATCGACGCAGAACTCGAATCCCTGCTTCCAAAGGGTCAAAATCTCAACGAATGGAATTCTTCCTTCCTAGCGGCTCACAAAGATAGCGCCCCTCATAAATTTGCCTACCTTACTTCCCGACAGCTCTTGAGCCCCGAGTCCCGATCGGAATGCGAATCTGAACTCACCTCCGCTCTAGATTCGAGTAGCGTGCCTCTCGAGATTGCCCTTGCTGGTCTCGAGCTCCTGAATGAATGGGGAAGCAACCAAACGGCTAAGACAGCCTATGCTCAGAAGGCTAGCCGCAAGTGGCCTGAATCAACGCTGTTCCGCCTCTAAGTCCGAACTAGTTCAGTCGCAGCCATGCTGATCGGTTGAACGTGGCCTCAAGGGGCTGCATACTAGAGCATTGGAGACCACAAAATAAACCAAAGAGGGAAATAAACATACCTAAAAAAATAAAACGGAGTGAGTGTATCAGTATGACAGGTGATATAGGCTTTCCCATTGTCTTGAAGAGTTAAATAACCTATGGTAACACCAAAATGTCCTCGCTATTTCCCCCCCTTCTTTTTTTTCCTTTCTCCCCTACGCTTGGTAAGGCACTATAT
The DNA here is from genome assembly GCA_027569155.1 of Aspergillus haitiensis. NCBI lineage: Eukaryota > Fungi > Ascomycota > Eurotiomycetes > Eurotiales > Aspergillaceae > Aspergillus > Aspergillus haitiensis. The sequence continues at coordinate 25,156 of JAPDEO010000021.1, forward strand.
AGTATAGGATAGCTACATGGCACTTGAGGAAATGATGGAAGATTCCATGATGATTTTGGCTTCACTTTCCCTCTACTCCGTCTTCCCTGGCATCACTGTATTTCCACTTTACATATACTTAGAGAGACATATATGATCTTCAATTCTTGGCGTGACACATTTTATTTCATTTAATTGTTTTTTTTTTTTTTTTTTTTTTCCCCTCAAGAAATCGCTAAAGGGGGAAAAAAAAAAAAAAAAGTTGGTCGACAACTCTGTGACGTCATGATGAGGTGAACCAGCGACTGAACAAGAACTCAAAACTTCTTCCACGGACCCACGAGTCATAGAAAGGAACCAAGTTAAGTCAGAACCTTGGAAACCTCGCAGTACATACAATTTCTAGTACATGAAAGCTACCATCTAATAATAATACCCTTGAGCGATTGCAGGCAACTAGTCCGTTTGCGGCATTCCTCAAGTAATAATGTCGCAGGGCTGGACTCAGATCAGCAAAACAAGGCACTCTTTTGCGCGTAAGTGTGCCATCCGATGGGTGCAGATGTGAGTATCCCAGCAATGATCTTGATTCATCTTGTTCGTCCATTTCAAGTGCCACATCAATTCTTACGTCCCCATCTTTCGACTCAGGTCTGGGATATGATCTCATGGGTGGGAATATCGCAAACTATATACCTACTAAATTTTCCACGCAGAAGTGTGAATTGTCATTGCCTTGGAAAGACAACGACACCATGACGTCAAGCCATTTGGGAGTAAAAAGGCATTGGGTGGAAAGAGAGACGAACGCCCATGGTTTCAGTCATGATTAGGATTTTGTGACTTTCTTATTTAACAGGCACATTCGTGGAATGACGAAACAAGAAGTTTGACTTTCTCTCTCCCTTGTTTACCTATATTTCCCCTCGAGGTATATCTCCTCACATTCCTGCCCCATAAGGACCCATTCCGGCGATAACCCCAGCGACGCGAACCCCTACTTCTCTGAACCCGTTGAGATTGCATTAAGGCTCCCTGTTTATACTTTAATTACCCCAGGTTTCTCTTTTAGGGTACAATTCTTTCATTGCTCGGTCTTGATTGCGATAGCGCTTCTGATACATTTACGTCTGATCTATCGGTTCTCTACATCACTGATAAAGTTGGACCCAATTCACTATGCCTGGTCGGGTTGTCAACCGTCCCACGGACGTCCGACAGAAGGAGAAGGTACGAGACATCCTCGTCATCTCCGGAAGATATGACTACTTTCTAACTTGTGTAGGACATCAATCAAAAGTTGCAATTGTTTGGAATATACCAAGGTAGAGATAGAATAGACCCGATGACCGCGGGCATTTCATGAAATTGCTAACACATCTGAATAGCTTTTAAATTTGGCAAGCTTCCCTCGGTGAGTCCTTGCGCCTTGGTGGCACTTTGCAGCCGTCACATAGAACACTCGCTAATTATAATTGGCGCACTAGAATAAACAATGCGATGTTGCTCTAAACAGCGCTCTTACATCCAAGGCGCTCACGGCGCCATCCCAGGAACTATCCAGCGAAGGACGGGTGCTTGTAGAAGATCTTCGAAGAGTGATCGAGGAAGCCAAGAAGTTGATCTTGAGTAAAAATGAAGGACAACTGCTGCAAGAGTTTATCTGGGAGGCAGAGAGTATGACTATGGAAGACGTGCGGTCGCCCGATGGCACATTGGACAAAGACTCTGCTCAGCAAGATGGAAGACAAGCACTGGAGGGGTTGAAGACATTAGGGACACTTCTCATTACAAATGGGGAGTTTCGAAAGCTGTGTAAGTGGATGTCGTTGCCATCCCATAAATTCACAATGCTAACGATAATAAGTAAACGACGCCTGGATCATCGTCCGCGATATCGTTGGTGATGTGTCACAGAAGGCCGCTGATAAGGTTCGACCTCCGGCAGAGCAGCTTGCACAAGTTGACGAGCCTGCGGAAGAGAACGTCTGGCATGAAGCTCCGGATGTCTCCAAATACAAAGATCAGGCCAGATCGCGATTCAAGAGGAGCAAAGCTGTAAGAATTGACCATCCATATAGACACACCACATGCTGATGATACTGAAGGAGGAAAACGCTACTGATGTTGTCAATACTGCTGCCGAAGGTGGGGTGGCTGCTGGAGCTGACAAGGCCAAGGGAAAGCTCCCTGAGGACACGAAGAGTCGTACCCGGGAGCTTGCTGGCAGGACTAAAAGCTACTTGTCAGAAAAGATGCCCCAGGACCGACGTGAGCAAGCCATATGGCGGCTGAAGAAAATGGTTCTTGAAATTCAGGGCCGCGCTGATTGTAAGTTTCACCGGGACACTGCGAGTCCTCATCGTGCATTACCTATTTCGCCCACTGACCCGGTCATCAACCTACAGATCAAAAGGCTATTCACACCTTACTATCAATGGTCGAAAAGTACGGTAGTCAGTCCAGGAACTATTCGCAGCAAGGTGCAGGTGCATTCCAAGAGACCCGGGGGGGTAAAAAGGTTCAAGCAATGGAGAAAAACCTTCGGGTATGTCGGTCGAATCGGATGGGTGTTATCTGGGTATTAACTACGGGCTACAGACTTTGATTGAGCGATTTGCCAACAGTACTTCTCTGGATGGCCTGTTTGATTCACTTGAAACAATCTACCAGGATGCAGACAAAGATCCTGAGCTCAAGGGGTGGTTCAAGAATCTTGACACCTTCATTCGGTACGCCCCATTTCCAAGTGTTCTTAAGTGAACTGTTTTCTAATTTTAATTCAAATAGGAAAACGTTGCAAGAGCAAGGGTTCATCATGCAGGATGACTGCACCCGCCAGTGGAATCAACTCACTGAACATGGTCGCGATTTGCTGCGCGGGCGCTACAAGAGCCATACAGATCGCATCCTAGACGAGGTTAAGTTTGTTGGGGACCAGTTTAACCAAGACCCTCAAAACAAAGCTTTTGGTGATTCGATGCAAAAGCTATTCAATGATCTTGGTCGTGATGAAAATGGTAATGTAGCCTTCAAGAAGCATCTCCTTGTAGATATTCGGGACGTCATCCTGCCTGCTATTTTTGAGAATGTTCGCTACGTCCCCGTTCCTCGCATTGAGGTTTCGGATCCGATGGCCGATGTGGTGAGTATACATGTCTTCGGTGCTTGCTTTGAGGGGCTAGACGAGTAACAAGATATAGGTCGTGGAGAATCTAGTCATCGAAAGTGACAATCTGATGCCGAATGTCGTAGAATTCGGAAGCGATAACTATTTCCGCTGGGGGCGCAAGAAAATTAGCAATAAACGAGATAATAAGGTATGTTTACTGGTTTTGACTACACATCATCCCAGCACGAGAGCCCTTTTGTGCTAACGAAAGAGTTAGATCATGATATCAGTCTCTGGGATCCAAGCCGATCTACGAGGTAAAGTCTAGCTGGAATCATATGTATACCTGTACCTTGCTGACTCCGATGTCTAGATGTCAGCTATTACATCAACAAAAAGCAGGGCTTCCCATCCATCACAGACACCGGAGTGATGGACATTTATCTGGGAGGTGATGGCTTCGGATTTAAAATTGCCGCATCCACTGCGCACAAGTCGGATCGTCAGCACTTTGTCAAACTTGACAAAGTATCGGTCAAAATCGATCAAATTGATATTAAACTCAAGAAGTCTAAGCACAAGGCTCTCTTCACGATCTTCAAGCCACTGCTATTTCGCGTTGTCCGTCCTGTTCTCATCAAGGTACTTGAGAAACAGGTCCGCGAAGCGTTTGAGAACGGAGATGCGTTCGCTTACGATGTTCACAACGAAGTACAACGCGCCAAGGAAACCGCCAACGAAGACCCAGATGCTGCAATAAACATCTACAGTCGCTATATTGACATGTTCCGCATTAAGTGGGAGGATAAGAAAGCTGCGGCCGCGGCCGTTGCCTCGCGTGGCACTAAGGTGCAAACAACAACCACCCTCAAGGAGTCTCTTTTCCCCGAAATCAAACTCCCCGGCAGCATTACCACGAAGGCAACCGAATACGAGGAAATTGCAAAGCGAGGCGAGCGCTGGGAGTCTCCGATCTTTACCATTGGCACTGCGCCGGAATCTACTGATATTCCTAGGCCTGCAGGCATCACCCGGAAGGCACCCTCTGTGGCCGACAGCCGAACAGCAGACAGTGGTATACAGATGTCTAATGCTAGCGCTAGTCGGATTGCAGACGGCAATGGACATCTCGGAGCCACTAACGGACATGCAAAGACTCACGACAATATGCAGTCTTCATCCCGTGGGCTATTTGCAAATGCAGATGGTGTCGAAAAGTACGGTAATGGCAATGCCGATCTACATTCGAAGACTACCGTACCTGGAACCCATGAAGCGTTTAACCCTCAGGCAGTTTAAATTTGATACCCTGTTTTTGTGGCCTGTAGTGGTGTTGTTAACATCATCCAAACAAAAAAAGAAAAAGAAATAAGGAATCATATCTGCTTTTGTCTGTCTAGTTCCTGTGGCGTTCATTTGAAATACCTCTCAAGTGCTTGTTTGATCTTATTCATTTATTGTATTACTAGTATGCTAGTCTTGGCTTACGTGCATTGGTTTTACTCGTCTCTTACTTGATGCTTGATTTGATTTTTTTTTTTTTTCTTCTTTTTTCGTTTGATAAGAAAATTATTTGTATTAGTGCCCTAGTTAAATAAAAAATTTGTCCAAATACCAAATAATCCGTTATTTCCAACTCCTTTATATACACCTAAGATTTATATTCGATCAATAATGATGATCTCTATTATATGTCTAGTGATAATATATATCTTAACCTTATACGAATAGAGGACAAAAGAGAGAGGGAAAAAAAAAAAAGAGAACAAATAACTCATTCATAGGGTGTTAGATGTTATATTAAGTTAATCTTCCCCTCTCTTTACATTTGATTAAAGTACCTTTCCCACCCTAGTTCCCGCATCTTAGTACCTTTTAACTCCATATTCTCAGCGCGAGCACTTTCAGCATACGCTTCCACCTTGCGCTGGATGGCGGGGTCAAAGGAACCCAGAATACGAGCGGCAAGTAGGGCGGCGTTGATGCTATTGTTGATTCCAACTGTGGCAACAGGGACTCCTACAAAGTGAAAAAAAGTTAATCGGATATCGCAATGGATCGAGAAAGGGGGGGATATATATTAGCGTAGTTGTTTTACTTACCTCGAGGCATCTGTACAATACTATAAAGACTATCTACTCCGTCCAACGAGCTACCCTTCACAGGGACACCGATGACGGGGAGAGCTGTATGAGCTGCTGCCATACCAGGGAGATGGGCAGCACCACCAGCAGCAGCAATGATGACCTTAATACCACGCGCGGCGGCACTGGCTGAATATTCAGCCATGTAGGTAGGGGTGCGATGGGCAGAGGTGATATCGACGGCGGGCTCGATACCGAAATAGTCACGGAGAAGTTTGAGGCCGGGGACGAGAGTTTTGAGGTCACTGTCTGAGCCCATGATGACGGCGACAGAGGGGGCAGGTTTTGAGGGGCCAGAAATCTGTGCGGGGGTCTTGACATCTGTACGTTGGGCGCGAATGTTATCAACTACATCAATTAGAGGTTGAATATAGGTCTCTGCCTCATGCATGGTAGAGGCTGTGACAGTAATATGGCCCATTTTGCGGCCCGGCTTAGCGGCTCCCTTGCTGTATAGGTGGATGCTAGCATTGGGGATGGAGAGAGCGGCCTCGGCGGCTTTGAGATGCGTATCGGGAGCGGCACCACCGATAATGTTGAGCATGATGGAGGGTTGTCGAATTTGAAGGCTCTCTTGAGGAATGGGGAGGTCGAGAATCGCGCGAAGGTGGGTATCAAATTGGGAGAGGGCACATCCCTCAATGGTGTAATGACCGGAATTGTGGATCCGGCTCGCAATCTCGCAGAGGATCAGGCTGTCGTCCTCGAGGAGGAACATTTCTACACCGAATACACCCTTGCCTTCGAAGGCGGCGACAGCCTTTCGGGCAAGCTCTTGGGCCTTTTCGTTGATAGCGGAGGATACGTTTCGGGCAGGAGCGTAGACCAGCTTGCATATTGAGTCTTCTTGAACAGTCTCGACTGTGGGGTATGATAGCACATTGTCTTTTGTTTTGACGACCATGACAGCAAGTTCCTGTGAGGAATTGGTTAGTAAAGTGGGCTAAACTCAAATTGTTATCTAAACGGGAAATTTGGAAACCTTTTGGAAATAGGCCCATTTCTCTGCATATAGTGGTCGGTCTTTTAGCGCTTCGAGAGCATCGGGAATATCAGCTTTCGAGGAGACACGGTAGTTTCCTATAGAGCAATTGAGTGATGGTTAGCGTCATACATATACCCTTTATCTATGGAAGGTCTTGCACTCACCACGTCCATCATAAGCCATCGTCTTTGACTTGAGCATCATCGGGTATCCCAACTGTTCGCCAACCTTGGCTAATTCCTCGGCGGTGTTCTCGACTAGCTCACGATGTTCTGCCATTGGGATCCCATACTTGGACAGATGTTCCTTCTGGTTGAATTTGTTCTGAATTGTCCGAATTGCCTGCCAGCTAGGTTCAACCTGGACCTGTGAAGCGACTTCCTCCAGCGCATAGGTATCAACATGTTCAATCTCAGCAGTAATCACATCACACGACTTGGCCAATTCACGCACAGCCTCACGCTCCTTGAAGGAGCCAGTGACATGGCCATCGTGGAAACTGATCTGCTTGGCTGGAGCGTTCTCCGCATCCAAGACATTGACCTGAATGTTCAGTCTATTGGCGGACTCAACTAGCATTCGGCCGAGCTGGCCGCCACCTAGGACGCCCACTTTGCGAGAGTTCCACATTTTGATTGATAATATGTAGGGCGAGGAAGGTTGGATGGTGAAGAAAGCCGTTGATCTATGAATCACACAATGGAGAGCCCCTCCATGGATCCGCAATCGGCCAGGAAAAAAAAGGCAGAAAAAAGAAGAAAAAATCACCGATAATGATCACGTGCACACGAGATAAGCTTCCCCCCCGCAGTCGGTACGGTTTGGTACAGTAATACCGGGAGTGGAACGGTAATGCGTAACTTCGATTGTTACCGCCTCGCAGCTCTTGCTTCCGCGTCACTGGAAGCAATATTTCGTTTCTCAATTCCTTCACTTTCACTCTCACGGCTTCTGATCTCCTCTCTCTCTAAGTGAACCCTACTCCGACTTAGCTCCAAATTTGTCGGGAGAGAAATGTCTCTAGGTGTGTATCATTTGAGCATTGTCCAGCTCGTTCTTCATCATTTCAGCCCCTCGTCGACAAATCATCTAACCTTTGATAGTAGAAGAAAGCTTGGAGACAGCCGCCAATGGCGGCCAGATGGACATGTATGCTGATTGAATGATCTTGAAGTTTTCAGTCTCGGTTTCGTATGTATGCTAACATGTCTATTCCAGTGAGAAATGGCCAAACATTGTTGAGCCGCTACTTGAACGATTGGAATATGTGCGTACATCTCCTCAAGCTTCCACCCGCTCAGTATCTAGCTTCTTATTAGGCCGCAATAGCTAATACTACTGCTGGCTCCCATCAGATTGTCTACAATGTCTTTACCATGCCCCAAATGCCTCCTGACGCTCCCCCCTCCGTCTTTCAGCCGTCCTTAAATAATCCATCTACATCTTCTTTTCTTCAAGACCCCAATTCTATCCCTTCGAGCAGCAACAAGGAGAACGCTGCTCCTTTAGACCTGCGGACCCCACCGCGGCCTCCAACGTCCTCGCTAGTGCCTCTGTCATCCACTGAGCGTGTTCCGGACTCGCAGCCCGCATCACAAACAGGTGGTTCGAATAACAGAAACCTTCCTGCGCCGCTATTGCTAATTCTCGATTCAATCCGCTCAACCATCAGGTCTCTATTTTCCTCCAAGCCTCCACACACCATTCAACGGCTAGCGGAGCTTATACTGCGCCCTAATGCCCACTATAGAACCCTTCCTGCGTACTTGCGGGCAGTAGACCGTGTAGTATCTGTCACCAGTTCCGCGGATATTTTCCCCCTTCCTATGCAGACCGGTGCGACAGCCCAACCTAATGGCGTCATGAATGGTGCAGACAGTGCATTCCTGGCTTTGGATAATGCGCTAGGTAGTGATGAGTCTCTGGGAGGTGCTCTCCTCACTCCAATTCCGTGGTTGAGCAACGTTGCCTCGCCCGAGGCTGATTCAGGTATCATGGATGATGGTATGGTTTAGCTCTGTTTTTGATATTCTGCATTCGCCCGCAATGTCTTTCCAATTTTTTTTTTTTTTTTTTTTTTGAAATGAATAAGGAAATTATATGCATATCTAACCATTCTCTAGCTTCCCAAACTCTCCAGCCCCAAGACCAAACGCTCCTCTCCAGCACAGATCTCACCCAACAACAAACGCTCCATACTACCACAAATTCAGGGTCAGGTGCCCCCGAGAATGACATGATGGAGGGTACCTCTGGCCCTTCAACCGACGAAAGCTCAGAAGAAATACCCCACGCCCGCGGCCCATCCATTCTTGGCGTTGAAGATCTAGGTCTCCAAGACGGTAAAGGCGTCGAAATGACCCTTCTCAATAGCGAAAGTGTAAAATTTTCTGATACCACTACTTCCGCGAATGAACAAGTCGATGCTGTAAACCAGCAACATTCGTCAACATTAACAGCAGCCGTGTCGCTAGCCTCTAATGAGGACGCAGATGGTGATGGTGATATCACCCTTGAGGATGAGGATTCATCTTCGTCTGTTGTGTTACCTTCCACTACCACTACAACCGCCGAGAGTATGAGCGATCAGCGGGCATGATCTTGTAAGTTCTTAACTTTGCTTTGTGCTTTATGGCAGTTTGTGGAAAGAGCGGACGGCGTTGTTGGCCCGATTTTGCTATTATACGAATATTTTATCTACTATTCCTCGGTTCTCTGTTCTCGATTTTTTCACTGCGTTTATGATATAATGATGAATTACGATCGGCCTTGTGTCTTATCTTTGGCTTTCGTGCCTTTTCTTTTTTTTTCTTTTTTTTTTTGGCCTTGTTATGTTTTGGGGCTTGAGATGATTCTCATGACAGTACATGTGCACACCACTCATTTCCCCCCTTGTAAGTAGAACAGGATTCGGCTTAGAAATGGAGGTGTTTTTCAAAGGTATTACTCAGCATAATCAACACTAATGCTGTAAATGATAGGATGCGTCAAGCTAAAAAGAGCATCAAAGGTATCGGTGACGATACAAAATATAAACCGTACTATTTCTATCCCATACTATTGAATTCGTAAAGAAGAGCGAGAAAAGAGGGGGCAAGAAAATAAGGCTCCAAGATATAAAACCTATACAGCTGGCTCTACATTCTGAAGAGGTACATAACTAGGTTCAAAACTTGAGGATTGGGTAGGTCTGCCCGTAACCAAGGTCCAGGCCTTACCAGCAGATACCTGAATCCAACGAAGGGGGCTCCCTCTTCGTTTTCCCTCGGAGACGGATAGTGCAGCGTCCCACCAGTTCTTCTTGGGAGCATGGAGGCTGTTACTGCCGAGTTCTTTTTCGAGTCGTTCGGCATCCATCCACGGGGGTCGTTTCCAGAATTTGAGGAGAAGACTGCTGACCACAACAGAGACACTGGAGAGGGCCATGGCAGCACCGGCTGCCATGGGGGGAAGCATGTAGCCGAAGGGAAGGAAGAGACCCATCGCAAAAGGGAGACCAATGATGTTGTATGCGCAGGCCCAGACAAGGTTGAGTTTTATGCGGCTGAAGACAGAGCGAGAAAGAGAGAGACTTGCAGGGACGGAGAGTAGATCGTCAGGACGCATCAGAACAATATCGGCAGCCTCCATTGCGACGTCTGTCCCAGAGGAAAGCGCAATACCAACAGATGCAGTAGCTAGGGCGGGAGAGTCGTTGATTCCATCGCCCACCATGGCTACGCGATCACCAGATTCTTGGAGGGAAGAGATAATAGTTTGTTTATCAGAGGGGGACGCCGAGGCATGCACAGCATCAATGGGTATACCAACAGCTGCGGCGACGGAAATAGCGGCTTCTTGAGAGTCTCCCGTTACCAGCGAAGTAGAGATACCCATTCGGTGTAAAGCGGCCACTGCAGCAACGGCAGTGGCTTTCACAGTATCCTGGAGCAGAATGGTGCCGGAGTACTGGCCCTCAATTGCCACGTGGATCTTGGTAATACCAACGGGAGTACTAGGTTTCGAGGAGCTAGTAGCGGACTCGGAAGAGCTGGGAATTGAGACATCGTGAGATTGCAAGAACGCCGCATTTCCTATCAGGACGCGGTATCGGATACGCTCAGCGCTTGAAGCCGGCTCGACCAGGGCAGATATGCCCTTACCAACACTATTATTAAAATCACCCAAACTTCCAGGTAAGCCGCCCTCTCCCGAATGCCCTGATTCAGTCTTAGCTGCGGAGAAAATTGTTTTGCCTATTGGATGCTCGCTATTCATCTCAGAAAGTCCAACGATGAGCCACCAAAGCTGACGCCGCCATTCATTTGACGTCCAGTGTTGCACAATCTTAGCCTCTGCGACGCTCATCTTCCCTGTCGTCAAAGTTCCAGTTTTATCGAAGACCACATGAGTGATCTTCGTGGCACCTTCAAGGACAGCCCCGCCCTTGACAAGGATTCCCTGCTGCGCTCCCACTCCAGTACCAACCATAACAGCTGTTGGGGTGCTCAGGCCCAGTGCACACGGGCAAGCAAAAACAATCACTGAGATGCACAGCTTCAAACAGACCATCACTCTGCCTCCTCCATCTTCGGATACAAAGATCTTTGGAGGATGGGGAAGTAAGTGGCTCACAAACATCCAGCCAAAGAAGGTGACCAGGCCTAGGCCAATGATCGTTGGGACAAAATAGCCGGCAACAATATCGGCCATACGTTGAATAGAAGCTCGACTTGTTTGCGCATCCTGCACCAATTGAACGATCTTACTTAGCTGAGTATCCTTACCTGTCCGAGTAACCTTGAAGTCTATCGAGCTTGCCCCATTCACTGTTCCCGCAATAACAAGGCTACCCTTTGTTTTGCGGATTGGCAGTGCTTCACCTGTAATCATACTTTCATCGACATAAGTCTCGCCGCGAATGACAATACCATCCGCTGATACTTTATCCCCTGGATGAAGCACGACGATATCGCCTACTTCGATGAGCTCAGTTGGAATGATTTTATGTCCAACAGCCGCGCGTTCATTGGATTGGTAGGTAGGAGCCTTGAAATCGTTCGAATCAATCTTTTCCCAATCCTCGGCTAATTTTTCGGCTGCTATTGGATCTGCATATATCGTGGTCATAGACGGTGCAAGAGACATTAGTCGCGAGAGGGCAGCGGACGTTTGGCCTTTGGCCCTATTCTCTAACCATCGTCCAAGCGTTATAAATGTAATGAGCATAGTGCTAGTGTCGAATACTGTGCTAGGTCGTTTATGAGGGTCAAATGTTATAGCAACAATCATCGTGAAAACGCTATAAAAGAAGGCGGCAGAGGTTCCTAGCATAACAAGAACATCCATAGTGGGGGCACGATGTTTTAAAGACTTGAAACTAGAGAGGTAAAACCGTTTACCAATGCCAAATTGCACAGGCACAGTCAATAAAAGACAGGCAAGGTCGCCCAGATAGAAGCCCGGTAAGATTTTAACCTTTCCAAAGTCAAGCATCGGTAGGTACATCGGTAAGATCATATTGATTAGGAACACCGGGATTGCAAAAGAAAGCGAGAAGAGGAAGGCCCGCCTCCACTCCAAGACTTCCTTTGTCTTCGCAAGGGATTCTAGCTGCGCATTATTATCATCCGAATTCGCAAGCAACGCGTTATACCCAGCGGTTTCGATTGTAGCCACAATCGAGCGAATCCCAATCATAGATGTATCATATGTGACGACAAGCCGAGACGTTGTAGTGGTAATTGTGGCCGATGCGATACCTGACTTTTGGAGAAGAGAATCCTCCAACGCTGCGGCAGACTCAGAATCCCGTAGGCCATGAAGGTCAAGCTTAACCTGACTCATGCCCCCTTTCGGAGAGAGGCCTTGTACTTCGGATACAACAGTGGCGTCAAATCCGGCGTCTTCAATCAAAGTCACAATTTTCTGAGACGGAAGAGTGATAGGGTTGTGTGTGATGATGGCTCGCTCAGCGAGCAGACTGATGTTGAACTGGGCTAGGCCATCCACGCCGTCGAAGGCGTTTTGTACACTCGACGTACATGCACCACATGTCATTCCTTCTATAGAAACAGTAGTGACTGTTAGCTGCGACGAGGGGTCTGCTCCCTTCTGTGAGTTAAGAGGGGTAGCGCTCTGATGGGCCGATGATTCCAGCACCTTGGCCCCAAACCCACGATCTTCGATTATCTCCGCAATTTGCTCGGCTGAGATTACAGTCGGATCATGCTCCACTACCGCCCGTTCTGACAGCAACGATACATTGACAGATCGCACTCCAAGCGCTTCCGTCAGCCCACTCTCGATTGCTGATGTACAAGCCCCGCATGTCATACCTTCCACCGCTAGGGTCGTAGTTGCGACATTAATTTCCTGGTCTTGGTACGGGGTGGACGAAGTTTCGGTGGACAGGACGACTGCATCGAAGCCGCAATCCTCGACTATTTCGGCTACTTTTTCCGGAGCGAGAATTGTAGGATCGTGACGTATTGTCGCTCTCCCCATCATTAAGCTCACCGATACTTCTTCAGCACCCGCGACATTGTTGAAAGCGCCCTCGATAGCAGATGTGCAAGCGCCACATGTCATCCCATCTACCTGAAGTGTAGTGGTGGCCATTTGCACTGGTGAAGGATGCAGCCACTTTCGGCGCTTTTTTCGGAAGAGATAAGCGGATGAATGACGAAAGGTTGGGGAAGCCAGGCACAGTCGCCAAATATCAAATATTAATTAATGCATAAGATCTATTGCTGGTATCCATTAGAGCGGGTTTCTAGGGGGGTGAGGAGGATGGGGGAGAAGGAGGTAAAGAAGGCAAGGGTTAAGGATGAGCAGAAAGAAGTATTTGTAGTGGGAGGGCGGATGAGACGGAAGCTGCATCACAGCTGCAAATAAAACTAATTTGGATGCGAGGGGGGGGGGGTCCCGGCAGTTTCGATTGCCAATATTCAGAATACTAAGGCTAACCCTGAATAATACTGACCGAGAGAATGATATATATTAAATTTCATTTAGTTCTTCAATAATAGCCCCCTTCGTACCAAAGAATTCGTCGTGGCTTGGTCAATAAATAGGATCTCATTAGTTAGCTAGTTGGCTGGATGTGAGTGTAAGAGAGTAGTAGGCAGTGAACACCATCAATGAAAATTTATTGGGGATCATAATGATAATAATAATAATAATAATAATAATAATAAACTCTCCATACTCAATAATCGAGTCAAGTTTATTTTCTTCATTCCTCTTCAATAATAATACCACTGCAGAGGCATCTCCTCATCAAATAAAACTATAACCAGTCGGGTCATTTCTGGCGTCTTGGCCATATTACATACATGACTTTAACTAACGTGTTCTTTTGAATAATGTCGCTTACAATCATTTCAGGCTTCCGACTTGCTCATTCGAAACAGTCCGTGGCGCTTAGGAGTTTCAACTAAATCTAAGACCAAAATTATCCTTTAGCTGAAGCCTCCACGTCTCAAGATAGATCTAAGTTATGGATTGGAGCAAACAATCCCATATCCAGGAGGGAGTTTGCTTCTTCTTCCCACTAAAGATCTTCAAGATTGATAACTCCTGGCTGGGCCTTTCAATACGTGTACTGTCATGTGTGTACCCATAAAATACCTGTTGTGGTATGTGGAGCAGGTCAGAGAGACACCTCAGGCTGCTAGGCAGTTGTTTGCACACCAAGCAAACATGTCTCTTATGTATACCGACGACCTAGTAATTCTTATGAGGCACCTAGGATAATATATGTAGTTACCTTCATTTGCTTCTTTGTCATGCTTTCCTCTGCCTAGAGAGATAGAGTAGTGCATCAGATGATTTCAGCGTCCTACAATACGTTGTTTCGTCAGTTCTCATTAGTTATCCCCAATACATAGCTATCGACTCCTTTCCGCCTCCACATCTGTTCATCCCCGCACCTCAAGTTCAATATCAGTCCAACATCTATCAAGGCCTCGTCGCGATGGACCAAATACATAGCCGGGCCATGGAAGCCCTCCAGCCATTCATCCACCTTGCCAATTCAAGCAGTGCCTCATCGCCTCGCTTTGTCGCCAACATCATAACAAATGCCACCGCAAGTCCACAAACCTATGTCTTTGCAGAGCTCTTAGAGCGACCCAGCGTTCAAGCTCTACGATCTAACGACACCCCTGATGAATTCAAGGGTTACTTAACCCTCCTGGAAATCTTTGCTTGGGGCACATGGCAGGATTATCAAGGTAAGACCATTCATTCATTTATGGCCCCCTAAAAAAAGCGTCCCATACCTACCTACCTACCAACCAACCAACCAATTAACCAACCGTCTAACAACCACCATCTATCTATCCTATCCTGTCCTATCTAGCAACCCCCAATCTTCCCCCTCTCAATCCAAGTCAAACCAGTAAACTCCGTCTCCTCTCCCTGCTCTCCCTCTCCGCCACCATCAAACCCCTCACGTACTCCGCCCTCATGGCCTCCCTTTCCATTACCGCCCCCTCAGAGCTCGAATCCCTCGTCACGACCGCCATCTACTCTTCTATCATCACCGGCCGGCTCTCCCCAGCAACAGACCCCCCCACCGTCAATGTAACTTCCGTCGCACCCCTCCGGGACGTGAAGCCTCAGTCGCTCTCAGCCATGATCGCCACCCTCACACAATGGGAGACTCGCTGTGGTACTGTAATCAGCGATATCGAGGCCGAGATCGCCAAGATTAGAGCAGATTCGGCCCAGCGTCGTGCAAAGGATCATGCCCGCGCTGTCTTCATTGAAAAGACGCTCGCAAACTGGGGCACTGAAGGCGGCGATGGAGACGGGTCGGTCAGCGGACCCGGTGGTGGTGGTCGTGCGGGCCTCAAAAAGTTCGGTTGGAAGCCACGAGACATTAGCGCGGGGCTGAAAAATCGGGGCTTCATCGGGGGTGGAGGGGGTAATAAACGTGAGTTCAAAGCTGATGATTTTGATGGTGATGATGGGTACTTTGATAATGGAACTGAACTTGAGTCCGGCATGGATATTGATGAGGGCGCCGGGTCAAGGCCAGGGCTCGGTGGTGCAGGCTCTAGACATGCCAAACGCGTCCTTGGAAAAAAATCTTAGTGCAAATGGGTACAAATTATGTTTACTACTCATGGATCAACCACCAAATGCGTACGCAGTACAAATGTGCCAAGTTCAAGATGGTAACAATACTGAATTACTAAGATAACTATTATCCTCAACACCACAGCTTCAATTAATATCATCTCTTAAAACGTACACAAGTCCAACGACAATGGGGTATTATAAGTAGACAAAAAAAGGTAGGGGAAATATCTAATATAAACAAAGATAAAAGAGTGTGAAGAAAATAAATGAGCAAAGATAGCTCCGGTTGTGTTGAAAAAGTCGCAGAAGGGAGCGCAAAGAATAAACCAGTTATCAGTAACTTTGTCCTCTTTGTCAGGTCAAGCTGCCCAGGGCACCAACTACAAGAGCTGCTTCGGCTTCATGCTGGCTGAAAAATGTAAGATGAAAAACAACTTCAAGGAGAGAGGGAAGCAAGAAAACAGAGAAAAGGGTCGACGAGCTTGCAATGCCAATCATAACTCCAGGTCATGTGGTAATTAGAGCATCGTGCCCGGAACAAATATAAACAAAACACTTAAGGCAGCAGCAACAAATATAGCGATCAAGATTGTTGCCGTAGCTCGTTTTGTGAGAAGTTTTCGAACATATGGTTCCCGAATGGGAGACCAATTCATGAAGGTGTATTCGCTAAACCCTAAGAATGCCATGACTGGGTCAATCTTGTACTGGTAGGAAACGATGAAATATGATGCCACAATAAAAGGCAGAATCACCTATTGTAACCACCACGATGTTAGTAATGAGTGGAAACAAGCCACTAAACTTGGAACTTTAATTACATACCCAGCAACGGATATGCCTCGGCTTATCGCGTAGAACGACGTAAAACGCGCCCCAGAATCCACCACCAAAACTAATCAAAGCAAATGCTAGGCGTGCAATAATTGAAAGCGGGACGAGATTGCCCAGGGCTTTCGCCTGCAAAAACCCGGGGAAAGCATCACGTTCCATTGCCTGGAAAACGTAGTCTTTGGCCGGATCGAATACCTCGGGGTCATCCCGGCCATCGTCTTCAATTAGGTTAATTATTCTTGCGACCATATCTTCTGGCAGGACAATCTCTCTCTCAGCGCCAGGGAGCAAGTAGGTATAGAGGATCTTCTCTGCACTAGCACGGATGTCAGCGCGCGCCACGGTATGGCCAGGAGAATTATTTGAGTCGTTCTTTGCAAAACTTGGGCGAGGGGGCTGTTCTTGCGACATGGTACGTGAAACATTCTGCGATCCGAGACTGCTTTGAGGAGAATGTCGCGAAGAGTGCCCATCAGAGCGTAGGAAGGCTGAGAGCCTTTGATCCGAATCCCTTTCATCTATCTCGTGGAGCCCATGACGCAAACGAGACGGCCCAGCTTCAACGAGTGGTATATCGTTCACACTCTCGAGGTTCTCCAGCGGGGTCGAAGATCCTTTACTATCGGCTTTCTCCAGATCCGGGGTAGCCACTAAAACGGAGCGACGCAGTTCTCGGACGTAGTGGCGGCAGAGGGACATGTGTTGAGAAACATCGAGCCTAGATCGACCAGCGTTAGAGCAAGTACACCGGAGATCATTGGTGGGCGTTTTGTTTTCTTATGAGACATACCAAAAATCCAGATAATCGACCGATCGCTGCTGGTCGCGCATGTAAATATAAAAGGAAAAGAGGTCAACAGGCGCCAGAGTTCGCCGACTGAGAACCTCAAAGAGGGTTGGAAGGCGATTCCGTTGCTCAAGATCGACCAGGCTGGATGATGCCATCTTGGCGTCTTATTATGAGTAATTTATTAAGATATAATTTGGGGGTTGGTGGTTGGTTGTTGAATTATTTTAACGGTGGTGATAATGAAAACAAAGAGGGGCCGAAAAGGGGAATGAATGAGATGGTCGAATCAGGTTGGAAATAGGAGGAACCAGTATATATCCTATCCACAAAATCCTTCTAACCGGGGTTTCAGTGCGAAAAGCAGCGCTCAATGGCGGTCAATAGGTAAAAATAGGGAATTAAGGAGTGACAAGACGAGTAGGGCGGGGGGAATTTGGGCATGAAGGCCTGCAAGAGGCTCGATGCCAACCAGATGCTGAGAAGAGCCCCCTTGAGCTTGAAAGGCGCTGGGGGGTAGACAAAAACCAACAGCCACCAAACTGCAGCGAAATTCAAGCAGAGAACCCAAAAGCCATCCAGAAATACGAAACCCGAAAGAAACAGCAACAAGAAACGGTAGGAAGAGGTAAGGTCGTGAGCCAAGCCAGCCAGCAATGAAGACGGGACGGACGAGTTTAATTATTCAAGGAGCGTTTTTGCACCTGCCAGCCAAACGGTCCGCCTCAATGTTGTTCCGAGCCCAGTTTGAATTGATCCACCAAGACTTGACTCAAGTTCTGTTTGAAGACCACATTCTCGACGACCAGCAAGGAAAAAGTTCGATACTGGGTAATTATTATCTACTTCTGTTAATGGACAGTAACGAGTTCTGTTTCAGGATAGAAACCCTTGAAACTAGCTAGGGAGTAGATAACTGCCATGATTTGCGGTGAATCAGGGATAAACACAGATGATCATTGTTAATCCAATTAATGCACCATCCAAATAGACTTGATGCATCATGCAGCTTCTTCAGAGGCTGGGTCCCCTGGGAATGCACACTCCACAGATAATAACTACAAGGTCATGAATAACAATTCTAGAATTTATTGGATACGTCAAGGGCCCCTCAAATGATAATTCCCAAGGGCCATTCCTAATTGGGATTAGTACTCACATGGTTTGGCTCGGCTTTAGCTATTTCAGAGTATATAGAGTGAATCTACTCTTTCACCCTTCTCATTTCAAGTTCTATTCATTCGCAGCTACCTTACTTCCCATCCAAAGTTAGATACTGTCTTTACCCATGATACCTCAACATTAAAATCTTCATCCAGTATACCGATATCTCGGTTCTTAGGTAACAACCTCCCCCAAGCATTTTCCTTTAGGTTTGTGCAGTCTGGCATCTTCTCCAGTGTTTGCTACAGGTACTATTTCATCTGGGCCCAATATCTCTCTAAACCCCAAATTTTTCAGTTCCCAGCAACAGCATGTAGATTAACACCGATCTAGATCAATACGGAAAATCGAGCCCCTTCGGGGTGGAGGCATATCAAAATGCTCCAAAGTACTCCGGGTAAAACACTAAAATACCGGAGCAAATCTGGGAACATAAAAGACTTTTAAGTAAACAAAACATACAACAAACTAAAGTCTGGGGACAAGGCCAAAACGCTACAAAGTGAACAAAATCCAAACAAAAACTCAGGAACTTGAAAAACTTATTTAGGAAACCCCTGAAGAGGTATCCAAATCTATTCATGTTGGATGGGTGATGCTTATGCCTTAGATGAATGGGCTAAACAATTACCTGATAACACAAGAAATGAACATATCCATGGCGCTGATATTACAAAAGACTTGACTATGATGATGAAATTCATCATGTCAAGATTAGATATGGAAGAGAAACCAATCACTGAAATTGTTTCTAGGTGTTACTACGGACTTTATGTGTCTTTTTCTTTACTCAAAGCAAACCCTAAGCTCATCTCAACAGTCAACTTTAGAGCCAATGTTTGCATATGGAGAAACACAAAAATATAAGAATAAATAATTCAACTTTGTGATAACATCATTCAGACATGGGTGGAGTAGTGGGATGATCTGTTTGATGAAACCTTACATTCATTTATGTCATCAAGAACTAGTTTCTTTATATCATTCTTAATGTCTACCCATAGTGGAATTGATTTAATAGTAGTTAGTGAAATAGCTAGTTATAGAAGCGAAGGTGCTCCTTCACTCTTTTCAAGGCAATAAAAGCCCTACCCTTGCACCCAAGTGTTTGTTAAATACCATCCAAGTTCTAGTCTCGCTGATATAGGATAGGGTTCTTGTCACTTGGTTTGTCCGCCTAATCTTATATTGAGGTGAGCTTGAGTGCCTGTACTGTTGACAAACTTACCTAGCAGACCGGCTTCTTTTCAGGATGTTCAGATTAGACAGCGTTTATATACTGCTAGCACCGCAGGTAAAGGGCACCTGAGACAGAACATTTCAGATATGGCATAGCGAGACTCTGCTTGAGGCAGTAGTACCAACCGCTCGACATCCAAATATCTCAAGTCCGCAGGACAGCTTCTCCTTACTAATGAGGTCTAGCGTCTTCGTAGTTTGCATCCGATTCCTTATTTAGTCCAACTAGATGTCTGAAGGACACGACACGACCATACGACCATGCCAATGTACGACTGTGTGTGCCTTGAAAATGGCAGTGTCCAACTTGGAAGGAATCAATTGAAGATTATGTAAGATAACTCGCCAGAGGTTAGTTAGTCTAAGTCGCATGTCGAACAGTCCCAACTAGGAAAGTCAAAAACTTGGGTGTCCCTCGAAGCCACCTCAAACCTAGGTCATATCCTATTTAGTTCATTGTCCCCATGCAGAACACAATGTAGAAAACGACAAAGAAAGAAACCCCCAAGAAAAATTTATGCTCCGCATGCTACAAAAAACTGGGTATTGGCTCATGACACCATTAGAAGAAAAAAAAAGGGAAAAAAAAACGCTATCCGAAACTCCAGGCTCCCTGTCCGCAATCTATCTCTATCTGTCTCCCCTTTTCTTTCTCTTCTCTCTCTCCCCCGCCCCCTTCTCTGTTACTATTTTTAGTGGCCATCGGCCAAATGCTAATCAAATAGTCAGTCATCTAGAATCGCCACGCAAGTGAGGTGGTTGGAAAGAAAGAAAGGGGTGAGCCACAGCAGTCGCTCGTACTTACCGACCACTCAGGGATGTTTCGAATCTGCTGCCACATGAACTTTTCCAGCTTATTTGCACTCTTCGCATATGGCGTAGTCTCATTGTTGTATCGTCGGCAGTTGTCAAAGATCAGCATAGCATCCTTAATAAAGTCCTGCGGTGTGGGATACATGTCCTTCTCGTGCTTCTCTTCCATTGTTGATAAATCCATCGGCTCCTTAATAACTTCGTAGTAGTCAGGCACCTCATCCCGATTGACTGGCTGGGTGAATGGCCATGCGGCACTATGGTTTTGCATGTCGTTAAGTAGGTGTAATAACTGGTTGTAGTTGGGTCCATGGCGTGGTTGGCGGGCCAGCTCGTCCATATCAGGCGACCAACCAGACTCTTTGATTGCAGGAATATTCAAAGGATCAATCTTACACGGCCCATTCTTCCATTCTTTAGGTGGAGTATGGATAATGTGAGACCGACTAAATGCACGGATCTTTGCATGGACCGCCTCCTTCTGCTTCAGCAACATACGACCGGCTTCTAGATATCGGATCTTGGGAAGCATGGTGCACTGCATAATCGTTCCGCCCTCGTAATCCTTAATATATCCCATCCATATTGACTTATCAAGCATGATCTCTTTGGTAAATCCTTGTTTCTTAAAATATCCAATCGCGTAGTTATCTGCATAAGTTAGGAAGTGCATAATGTCCGACGTTGCTTTAACATAGTCCTATTTGCCGCTCAATTAGCATTTACTACTCACAAGTAGGCGACTTTCAAGTTGTACCTTAAGATGCGACATTAAATGCGCACCGTAGCCTTTGACTTGTTGGTCAGAAGAAATAGCACAAAACACGATTTCTGCAAATCTACGACTGTTGAATGGCCGGTAGGTGATTCCTCTAAGCAACAGTTAGTGGGACCTTTCATATTATTGAGGCTTCTGTGCCATATACATACCCCACAACCTCCAGCGGATGCTTGACAATAGCCATGGAGAGATGCGATCTATCGTAGACCAGTCGCGCGATATAGTCTTTGGGCATCTTGGGCAGTTGTTTCTGGAAAATGCATTTCAGCCCAGTGAGGACAACAAAACTATCGCGCGATCCGTCATTGTTGACAACTCGAAATTCGATTTCCCCGCGACGCTCTTCCAGAACTGCAGGCTATCATTGTTGTTAGGCTTATCAATCGCATGAGGGGGTTCTTTCAGCTCACCTTCTCCGGAAAAGGGACGATTCTTTTCGCTGGTTTGGCTAGGGGATCATCTTCGGTCTGTAAATGAGGAGCTGTGAGAACCATATCTTCCGAAACAAATTTAATATGGTACGTTACCTTCAATTCTCTCTCTAGAGAGTCAGTGCGTGCTTTTTTGCTCTGTTGTTGGGAATCTGGGGAAAGCGCCTCCTCCGATGCTTTCCGCTTTGTTCCTGGGCCTAGGCGCTATTAGTATAATAAGACCTCCACAAAGATAACACCTACGCCGGAGGTATACCACTTACTTTCTGTAGAGTTTGTCATGATGGGTAGGCGATGCTGAGATGGAATTGAATAATGTCTCTCTCCGGATGTCGCGCAACCAACGGCCTTCTCCGCAGTTCTGCTGAGCTCTATAGTGATGACTGATATGCGGATCCGGATCGGAAGCAAGATGATCCGATCGGGTTGGCCAGATCTACTTCTCTTCTTATGGGTTACGTAGAGCTTCCCTATGCCAGGCTTTCAATGATAATTCTGGCCATCACTATCGTCTCATTCGTTTCTTAATTCTGTCCTCTTTAATTTTTTGAGCTCCATATCTCCACCCAATCTCTTCCCCTCTAGCAAGCGTTGGTGGTCGGAATTTGCCCTGTTTAGTCCCCAATGTCTTTGAACCAGGTCTGGGAGGCAGCTTCCGCAAGCCCTTTTACCCCCCTCATCCCCAAGGACGCCCAGTTCTCTGTCGGCTTCTCTCTACTGCTTATAGGTACTTATTCCCATACCATTATATCTAATTCCTCTTCCAGATGCTAACTCATCTCCCAGCTTTTATCTTTACTGGTCTTTTTGGATTGAGTTCGTGCCTATCTTGATCGGAAGTATATCACATGAAATTACCCATTAACTTACCTATCACTGCTCAACAGATCGTTCCTTTCTAAGCATTGCGTCGTTTGGCATTCCTGCATCTTTAGCCTTCGGGTAAGAGAATCTTCATACACCCCAAAAATGAGAGAGATTAATCAAGCTCCTTTTAGTTTCGGGGCTGTGTTTATGATCTGCGCTGCTGGTGTCTACGTTTAAGTGACAGGTTCTCGGATACCTCAATGTACCAGTATTGGAGAGCTGAGAAAGAAGACAAATAACCCCTGTAGCAATAGATACCCCGCAAAGTTTTTATTTGTATTTTCTCTCTCAACCTTTTCCTCATATTGACGCCGACAATTAAATATTCACCATTTCTTTTCTCTACCTCTTTGCCTCCCTACTCGCATTCTACAGCCACATCAGACATGGCAGCAACAGGGCCCATCTTCACTGCTGTCTCCAGCAACGCTCATCAGCTCTTTACTCTACTTCAATGCATTGGGTTTACACAAAATGCTACTGTACAAATTACACCAGATGGCCTCCGCTTTTCCGTGGAGCATGGGCGCGTGATTCAAGGGCTCGCATTTCTAGACAAGGCTCTCTTTACTACTTATTCTTTCAATATGCCGGTTTCGGCCCCTGACGGGGAAGAGGCAATGGAGGAAGCGGATTTATCAGAACGCTCAAATTACCCTTGCTTTGTTGTTTCTCTGTCAGCACTCCTCGAAACATTGAAAATTTTCGGTGTAAGTGATCAATCTGCGGCCAACGCTGGCAGGGCAAGCAGCGTTCAGCCCTCAAATCCTTCCGCATCAAGTGCTTTCACCGCGCCCGCTTTGCTCCTTGATCGCTCCTGTACCTTGCAATATTACCGCGAAGGATCTCCCCTGAGTATCACCTTAGCCGAATCAACGGTCAAAACCGTCTGCGAGTTGACAACTTACGAACCCGATGAGGGCGAACTCGACATTCCTTTTCAACGAGACGGCATTATTATGAAAATTATCATGCGATCCGCCTGGTTATACAATGCGGTCACTGAGTTTGGTGCCACAAACCCACAAATATTGAAAATCTCTGCATCCGCTAAGCAGGAGCCATACTTCGCGCTTTCTGGATCTGGCGGTCCATTTAGCGAATCATCCGTGGAATTCTCCATCGAAGAGGAAGCCCAAGGCAATACCCAACCGTCCGACACTCATCGCAAAATCCGAACCAATGACGGAACCTCTAGGTCCCGGGCCACAAGGGCAAAACTAGCTCCAACTGTCACCGAGACCTTTCTAGTTAGCCCACCATCTGCAATGGGGTCGCGTATTAAGCACAATTACCGGTTTTCCTTCATCCAAAAAGCGTCGCGTGCCATGGCTGCAGCAAATAAGGTTAGCATCCGCGGTGATCGACAGGGCGTCTTGAGTCTACAATTTATGATTGAGCTGGATCCCACTAGTTCTAGCAGTGTGACAGGGAATGGTGCTCGGCCCTCTTCCTCGAAGAACGTTACGTCATCTACAGTAAGCTTTGTGGATTTTCGATTTGTGCCCCTACTAGATGAAGACGAACCTGGGGGTGATATCGTCCTTGACGGACTTGATTAGATATGCCTTCTTTTGGAAACCAGCTGTTGAATTTATTTGGTATATTTGAGCATAGGGCGTAGAAACTGGTCATTCGATACACAACCATATGTTTTACTAGACTTCAATTGAATGTGAATTACAAGAACTTTTGTCGCTTCCTACCTATAGCGTAGATATTCTACCAAGACGTGTGGCCCATTTCAGCTGAAAGATGAGAAATAGAAATGTAGTTGCAAAATCCAGATTGGTATCAATATGCAAAACCATTTTCCCATCAACGCCACAACTACTGACCTTTGCATGCATGTGCCGTGGGGACAAAAGCCTCTAGTAACTAATGCACACCCTACAAAGAAAAGGAAAGAAGAAAGTTAAGTAATTTCAACTCATATCTCAAAATCCATTATTATGAGATCGTTCACCAAACAAGCCCTATTTAGGAAATTTCAGTGACGACACATTATGTGTCTCAATCTCGACCTGTCTTGATGACTCACTTTACAAAAGTGGATTTTCGCCATTTGCTTAAAGATCTAGTCACTTTTGGTCTAGAGCTTAGATATTGTTATTTACCATCGGGCAAGTCTCTTCGAGTCTCCTTGTGAGTCTACACTGATAGACGGTCTCCATCTACTGGGTCGAACTAGCATGATAAATTACATGACCTAGACTTGGTTAGATTCCTATAAATCACAGCACGGAAAGACGAGATAGCTTACCTCTGCAATAGACTGCCTCTCAATGATTGACTTTTGTCTCTCATTCCTTGAAACACGATAGTAGTAATCGCTAAAATCACCGCATTGCATATGGCGCAAGAACTCCTCATCGTGGGTGATGACGATAAGCTGGAAGTTCGCCTGCTGCTGGCGAGCACGAATTATATCGTGTAGCGACTCTGCTAAAGACCGAATATTGTCCCTATCCAGATTGGTTGTTGGCTCATCTAGAGCGATTAACCCGCAATTGATGCCAAAACATTCCGCTAACGCTAGACGAATGATGATACTTGCAAGTACCTTTTGGCCAGCACTGCAGCGACCTCGCATGTCCATTTCAGCACCCTGTTTGACCATACAAACACGGTAATTATAGGACCGATTGCCCTTGGCGTTTTCATTGTCGGAACGGATCAGGATCGTATCCACGTCTGTACCGCGATAAGTTTTCTGCCAGAGCTCTCCAACGATGGCATTGATTTCCTCCATCTTGAGCCCATGGTATTTCATAATGGCTTTATCGAGGGCACTGCCATAGCGCGCGAGGTCGTCAACAGCTGCTTTAGTAGTTTCCACTTTAATGTGAGCTTCCTTATACTTGGATGCGGCATCTTTGTAATCTGTATCCCAGTCTTGGAGAAGTTCCATCAACTGACTGTCCTTGGTTGACATCTCTCCCACCTTTTTGCCGTGTTTTGCAAGCAAAATGTTCTTTTCGAGTTCTCGACGTTCTACTTCCTCGTTTAGACGGCTGCGGTCTACCTCAGCGTTCTGGGATTCAAGTTGTTCGATTTCTAATATTACTTTCTCAAATGCTCTAGTTGCCTGGCGATATGTTAGGTTGTCTGCATACTGACGTTTCGTGTTCTCACTGTCTGTGAGTTGTGCAGAGATCCTGTTGATTTCTCGGGCTATAGTTGCTTGTTCAGCCTCCAGTTGGCTGATTTCATCCTCGATACTCTGCAGTTCGCGCTTGCACTGATCGAGCTGCTTTGGGCCGCCTCGCTCATTGTAGGAGTCAATTTCTTCGTTTGCAAGCTCTAACTGATGTATATTGTCGGACAACTGAGAGATCGTCTGTTGCACCTCCCTCTCACGCGCTTCAGCGCGCTGGCTTATATCATCGTACCGGGCCTGGACTTTGAGTAATTCTGGAGTCAAGTCCTCGATATCTTTGTCAGCTTTGTTGATGATCTCACGTTGCTGGGTGTTGAGGTTCTTGTATTCTTCAATTCGAGCGACAAGATCAGCCTTCCTCTCCAGCTGGAATTTTGCGTTATCAAGGTTACTTTTTACATCCCTTAGTTGCAATTCTAGGCTAGAAATGTCAGAGCGAGCCTGCTCCTTCTCATTTGTGAGCTTGTTAAGAGATTTTTTGAGTGCCCTAGACTTTTCGCCAATGCTGGCAATTTCCTCTTGGATATCCTCGAGTGTCCGTGGCTCTACAGCATCTTGCTGTTTGGACGCAAGCTCCTGTATTTGAGAGCGAATAGATTTAATTTCACCATCATATCTGAGGATAGTGTGGACTGTTTTGGAGAGGGCTTCGACATCCCTCTTTTTTTCCATCTTCTCGCTAACAACTTGATCGCACTCTTCCAGCTGACCAAGGAGCTCGTCGCGTTGCACAAGATATTCTCCTTCCTCCTTTTCCAACCCGGGTATCTCTGTTTCTTTGAGGCGAGTCCAAGTATCGTAAGCCGTACTAGCCTCACGGGCGGCATTGAGGTCCTCTTCCAGATTTCGCACCTCCTCATCTTCGGCATCTCGCTTTGCTTTCTTCACTAAATTCTCTAGCTTGTTCCTGAATGCAGCCAGTTCGTTTTCGTTTTTGAAGGGGCGTGTGCATAGCCGGCATACTTTTGCCTGCTTGACTGTTTCGAGACAGGTCGCCATATACTCACCAATCCCAGCATATTGTTCGGCATCCTTCCTCGCGAGATCAAGCTGCACCTGTCGTTGTTTGACGATTTCCGGATATTCTTCTGGTTCGTCATCAATTGCATCACGAATCTCTTGGATGCATTCTTTGAGTTCTTTCTGTCTCTGACTAAGAGTCTTCTTGATATTGTTGAGCTTGTATTCCACTTGTTCTAGCTCTCTGCTGATAGCATCCCTTGCCCGTTCCGCATTGGATGCCTCCTTCGAGTGATCATCGAGGGCACGCTGGAAGACTTGCTCCAGTGTGTCAGTTTTCCAGTTTGAATCCATGACCTTGGTCAGGCGCTCGTCGTGGGCACCTTTCATCGTCTCTAGACTTCGCTCTCGCTCTTTCAGTTCCTTTTTCAGGTGATCTAATCGAGCCAAGTCGCCAGCCTTTTTGGTAGCCTCTATCAGCTCCGAGTTCAAGCGCGAGCCTTCATCTTCTAGTTCACGAATCTCCGAGTTCAAGGCCTGTATTTCCTTATCCCACGATGCGGACCGCCCGCGATCCTTGGCCTGTTCTAGGCGAGAATTGATATCTTCAATGTTTGATTCAAGTGCAGCCTGAACGCCCTCGTCGATATTGATGCCATTCAGTTTTTCTTGATAGTTTGCTGCTTCCTTATCGTTTGTAGACATTTGCCGTTTAGCCGCATTCTTGGTTTCCTGCAATGCAGACTTTCGCTGGCCGATCTCATTTAAAGCTGTCTGTGCTTCGCGTAGTTTGCTCTGCGCTTCCCGTTTGGCTCGGTCGAGATTCTGGCTATGCTCCTTCAGGATTTTCTTCACCTTCTTCATGAAATCATCAACGTCACTGTGTTCTACGATCTTGTCAAAGCCGCGAATATTGTTATTTCGTGCGATTTCCTTTG
The DNA here is from genome assembly GCA_027569155.1 of Aspergillus haitiensis. Classification (NCBI taxonomy): domain Eukaryota; kingdom Fungi; phylum Ascomycota; class Eurotiomycetes; order Eurotiales; family Aspergillaceae; genus Aspergillus; species Aspergillus haitiensis. The sequence continues at coordinate 52,419 of JAPDEO010000021.1, forward strand.
ACATCCGTTGACGTCGGTCGACCTGGCGCTCAAAGTTGGCCTTGTCGTTCTGGTATTTCCCGTATTCAGCTTGCTTAATGCCCATCTTCTGCCGTGACTGCTCGACCTGCTCCTTAAGCTCCATGTACTTCTCCTTTTGGGATTCCTCTTGCTGCCGGTATTGAACCTGCTTGGCTTCAAACTCCTCCAGGTTTGATTCCAGCCATTCGTCCGAGTCGTCAAGCTCAACTAGGTGTCTCTTCAGATTGTCAATGGTTGACTGGATGCTTTTTGCCTCAATACGTTTTCCTTCTAGGGTTCCAAGAACCTGGGCATAGCCCTCGGATTCCTTCAAGGCTTTGTCCTTTAGACTGGCAACTCGGTGAATTTCTTGCTCGAGTCCACGGGACTCTTCCCGCAGAGCTTCAATTTCATCCTGCAACTTGATGGACCTCTTCTGCGCCTTCTCCGCCCTCTCCTTGTCCTCCTTAGCGTGTTGCTCCATGATCTTGTACTTGGCGAGCTCTTCATTCTGCTTCTTGCGTAAAGCCTTGATGTTATCGATCGCCTTGGTGTACTTGATTGCTTCGAAAATTTCGTCAAATTTCTTTTTAAGGACGGAAGGTTCGCTCATTGGCCATAAGCTCTCGTCTTGGTGGCAGAAGATAACTGAATCCAGGATCGCTTTGGAAACACCGAGGTACTGTGGCATGATCTGGTCCAGCTCGGCGACTCGAGATGAGATGGCGGTTCGCTCTCCATCTTTGATCATTAATAGCTGTCCTTCCAGTGTTTTCTGTTGTCTGGTAGTTTTCTTGACGGTAAGTTGTAAGCTCCTCGTGGCGACCATCTTCGCACCCGACGTGCCTTTGAATGATAATTTCACCTGAGCAAGGACCTCCTTCTCTCCGCAAAGCTAGATTGTTTCCCCACGACTTCTCAGCGATTATTCATGGAAGTAACGATCGACAGGGCTTAATCGGCATACCTTCGGGTCATGGATGAATGCACCACCCTTACTATTTGGTGGGAGATCACCGGTTGTCGCATATTTGAGACATTCAATAATGGTCTGAGATGCCTTATTAGCATGATGTATCTGTTTTTCCTTCTTCCTCTTCCTTTTTGTTTTATTTTTATTTTTTTTTCTTTTTCTTTTTAATATTTACAGATGGATTGAGTATATTTTATATTCTTTGTGTGCGGAGGGGGATGCTACCGTTTTTCCCGATCCATTATATCCGACGATTAAGGTAAGAGGAGTATGGAACTGTATGGTCTCGCTACGCGTGTTGTCGAACGAACGAACACTAGCAGACGCGAGCAGGTGAGTGACAGATTGGTAATGGATGGGAATGGAAAGAATGCGCTCACCCAAGAATGGAAAGCTTGTCTATCTTTGCTGGGTGGGAGTGAGCACATGCCTAGGAAGTGGTCAGGATAGGAACTTACACCTACACGCTTGTCAGTAAATAGAACGGAGCGGGGGAGAGGGGAAGATAACCATTTACATTTTGGCAAAGGAGACAGAATGATCAAGGGATGGAGTTCATGTGAGAGGTTGCGCAGGATGATAGTCTAAATAATAAGAATGATAAGATGTCTAAGGTATCACCTACCTCCCTACTAGGTACCTATGATGTGATGAATGAATGGTAGGCAACCAAAGAGCGCGTCGACGCGGGGGGAGGTGGCGCGAGATCACGTGTGGTATAGAGTTCTGACAAGTCAATTTCCATCTTGCATCCTGCATCTTCTTAGAAATTACTGTTGTACATACCGATTCTAATATTTTTGGTTGCTGGGTAATAATACTTATAGCAATAATAAGAGTATTAATATCCTTATCAACGAGTCTGCCAGACCCAGAGAGGGAGATAGGACAATTTCTCGGCTTCCAGACGCTGTCAAACTTTGTGAGAATATAGACAACCATCACTACTTCCAAATTCAACCCCTTATTCAAGTGTTGTTTTATTCCAGGTTTACCTACCGTATGATTATATTGAATTATTACCTATCTCTCTGAGCATGGAAGAATAATCATCATCGCTCGAGTTGAGTACAGGCGGTCTAGAGCGAGAGAGTCTGCAAGGTAGAGAGAATCTTGTTTCTTTTTCTTTTTTCTTGTTTTTCTATTTTCTTCCTTTTCCTTTTTCCTTTTTCTTTTTTTTTTTTTTTTTTTTTTCTGTTTTTCCACTTTTTACGCTCAAATTATCATTATTTTATTATATTTTTTTTTAATGTGGTGGAAGCGATGCTCGAGTAGCTGATTTTTTATTCCCTCCCAATACCTGCGTATGTGGAATTTTTCTCTTGGATTGGATATAGTAGTAACTCCTCTCCATCCACTTCTCAAACAAGATCATAGGTATCTAGGAAGTAATATGCATCCATGCACATGTAGGAAGTGCTTTTGAGCAGTGTCAGAGGTAAAACAGCACCAATCAAAGAGACCGGAAATGATGGATTCTCCCCTGATCCCAATACACGTCTCTTCGTGTCAACTAGAAATAAAACAAAAAAGGCCATCGGTCTAGTATACCGACTGGATGGAGTTGACAGCTCTACCTAACTTCCTATCGTCATGATCGATGATTATTCTGGCTAGCCTGAATATACATTTAGACGATCTGTGGAGGAAATTTGGCGCAATAGATTAGGAACAATCCCCCAGTTTTTCTTTTTCTTGTTTCCCCTCAATTCAACTCTTCTCTCTCTCTCTCTCTCTCTCTTTCTTATTTATTCTTCATCCATTTTTCGTCTATTTCTGGAGCGCTTTCCTTTCCATTCTCTCGAAAACTTTCATCCCCTCCCCTTTCTTAGCTTAAAACTTTCGCTGTGATTGTTACCTAAACCGTCGTTGTCGTCAACGTCATCATCCACGTTATTATTGTTATCGGCATCATCATCATCATCATCATCATCATAATCGTTGACAAGAAATGGACCTTGCCCACCGCCATCATCTCCACCAATCCTATCCCATCGGATTCGTACAGAATCCCCAAGCATATGAACTCCAGCAGGGAGACCCATATGGAATGAATATGGAACCACAGCAGCTACCCCGATCGCTGGGTCCGCAATTTAGCCTTCAAACATCTGGTCTCGCGGGCGAGCCAGCTTGGCCACAGCGGGTCCTCACTGAGCTCAAAGATCTCTTGGTACTCCTCAGCCCGGATAGTCGAGTCTTGTATGTCTCCCCATCCTGTAGGGCCATCACGGGCTTTGATTCCACCCAGCTGGAGCAGAACCTTCTGTCCCGCTTTATACACGATGACGACAAGGCAGTCTTCGCCCGTGAACTCAGGGACTGCATCGCGACGGCCCGGCCCCTTCGATGCCATTTCCGTATCTACAGGGTCGACAATTCCACCTGTCTGCTCGAAGCAAATGGCCATCCCCACCTCACAACGTTAAACTCGGACCCCGACCAAAGACAGTTCTGTCATGGGGTGTTCCTCATGTGTCGGCCCTACCCCACCCGCAGCTCCCAGCTCCTCGACTCCTTCCTAGAACACAAGATTGAGAATATCCGACTGAATCAGCAGATCGCTCAGCTCAAGGAAGAGGAAGAGCAAGATTTGAATGCAAGCCAGCAGGCAAAACAAACCTACGTTACATCCTCTTCTTCCTCCCAGGCTTCATCCCGCCTACGCTTTGCTGCTGCTACCGGCGCTGCCACCACCACTACCAAGGCCGCCGGCCGCATCTCTAACCCTGATGCGTCAGCATCCAGCGAAGAAAATGAATCTTCGGACACACTGGGCAACCTCGATGATCCAGATTCCACCATCCTCCTTGGTCAGGCCGTCAATCGAGCCGTCGCCCAAGGCGAGGATATTTCCCACATCGATGGCATCGAACTCATGACCGGTCTGCATTATGCCGAAGGCGAGCGGTCCCAAGGTATCAGTACCGGTGTCCGCCATGGTCGGTTGGTTCAATGCACCGGCGTGAACGCTTTAGACCGAGACGGCGAACGAAGAAAGAGACTCAAAGGCGACTATATGTGTACAGACTGTGGGACATCCGATTCCCCAGAATGGAGAAAGGGACCTGAAGGGCCCAAGACTTTGTGTAATGCCTGTGGATGTGAGTCTGTTCCTGGTTCTAGTCATATAACAATCACGGTAGTTCAAGTTATCCCAACTAACAATTGGCTCTCTCTCTCTCTATAGTACGTTGGGCGAAGAAGGAAAAGAAACGTTAGGATTCAAATTAACCCCCCCTAATTACCCAATTCATCAATTTTTCCGCTAATCAACCAAAATGATACCAACTTCCCCCCCCTTTTTGGTTGCATTCCCCCTTCTTTTCCATATCTATATATCCCTCATTCTACCTGCTCTAGCCCGCACACGAAACAATTCTAAATACCTGCCCTTTAAAATCGCAAGGATACCCATACATTCTGAACATCCTCAAGCGCATTTCTTTTGGAATAATTTACGAAGCTCTTTTTTCTTTCAAATTTTTTTTTTTTTTTCAACTTATTGGGGTGGCATGAGATTATGGTGTTCATGAGTTACGCCTATATTTAGGGATTTTTTCTCTCCTCTCACTGTTTATATTCCTTTTCACCGGGTTTGGACAAATCTCACTAGTGTTTTTATCTCATCAAGAATTATTTAAATTGGATTGGTCAGATTAACTAATTGAGGTAACTCCGGGTACCTTCTGGATTTTGCAGAAGAAATGTGTATAGGCATATATAAGAGAAATGAGAATATAAAAAATGAATAATAGATGATATATATAAATGAAAAAAAAAAAAAAAAAAAAAAAAAAAAAGGAAAAGAGAGATTCATACACGGCAAAAAGCTAAGGAAACAACGATATAATATGATATCCTTATTTGCCTGTGTGCTGCTTACTTTCATACGAGCGTCTCAGAGAAAGAAGAAGAAAAAGGGACGAGAAGAAAAGGAGAGTAAAAGTGTCAGAAAAAATCGACCAGCCTGTTTTCATCCGAATGCGGGTATATAAAGGGCTCCTAGAATGGAAGAAGAGCAACGAGAAGATGGGACAGGTAGATAAGCAAAGGGACCGTGTAGACGAAAAGGCACATGTGCGGAAAAGAGCCGATCGTAACATGGATCATTTTTTCAGCGCCTTCTTCGGAGGTGGGGGAAAATAAATCTGTGGTTGGGGTTGTTTACCGGTGGAGATCGTTTCCACCTCTTGCTGGACTGAAGGCTGAGGGTTTGAAGTACCGAAGTTGTCACGAAGCGGGAGATCCGTTGACGGACTGGATAGATTGCTATCGATGCGGTTGAAGGCTAGGCTTCGTGGAGTCATTACGGGCATTGCGGGACGGGGATATGTTGCCGTCGCGGGGGTCATCATGGTGGCCATTCTCGGGGTCATGGGCGCCATTCTAGGTGACATAGGTACGGCGCTCGGAGTCATGGGGATCATACTGGGAGATTTGAGAATCATGTCCTCGTACTCCTTGAACGTTCTCTTCTCCTCACGTTCCTCCTCGCGCTCGGCACGTTCTTCTTTAGTCGGGATACACGAGTGGAGGGCAATGACAACCTCAATGAAGTAAACGACACTGAACGAAGGTATAGAGCATTAGTCGCCAAAACCAAAAGGTGTATTAAAGGGGCAAGGCACTCACGCAATTATCACCGTAAAAGCAAAGAGTGACTTTGCTTGCTGACAATATCCAATGTTGCCTGGATTTGAAGCAACGGAGCACTGCTTGGTGATATACCATGGCGGCCCATTTTGTGGATGTTTTGGATCGCTTGTATCTTTCCCAGCCTGGAATGTAGCAGAAGCAGCATAGACAGCAACGAGGCCTGCATGGATAATTACCGACATAATCGGGTATAGGATGTGCAGAATGTGGAGAGGAACTTTTGTAATCAAGATGAAGGTGCTTAGAACAGCAATTACTAGGTTAAATTGTGTTGTGCTAAGTCAATGTTAGGCGTGTTATTTGGATAGACCAAGCGAAGGGGTAAAGAAAGGGAAGAAAGGAAAGAAAAGAAATGCAAAGCAAAGCATAGACATACAAGGATCTCCAAACCATGGGAGCGCTATAAGGACGATAATTTGCAGCGGCGTATAATGCCGCATTAGGAGAACTGTTGAAGCCATTATCATAGCCATCCTGCCACAGCTTTGTTCGATATCGGTCGTGTGAAGCAATGCCAGTAAAAGTAAGAATGACTATTGTGAGCGGTAGCTCTATTGCGATAAAGATGTAAAGCAGGTTATGCTTGCGATACTTCTTAGCGAGAAACATGATGGCTAGAACAATGGACTGCGTTGGGCAGTCCAAACAGCTGGAGAAACTCGGACGGTCGGTTTTCTTGTTTGTCGCGCCAGAGGATCAAAATCTCGAGGCAAGTCAGATGACGGCCAGACCGGCTGGCTGAATATTCAATTCAGTCGCATCTGGGGGGGGAGGAAGTCCCAACTTATTCAGGCTTGTGGCGAGCGATACAACGACAGGATTAAGCAAACAGGCAGAAACAAGAAAAGGAAAGCGAGGAGATCAGTCCGGAAGGTTGGCCTAATATGGAGTTAAGAGCACCCCCGGGCCAGGGCAAGCCTTTGACCGGCCCATAACCAGGATCAGAAGAGGGGCATTCCCAGCGCATCAATCAGAATAGTAGAACTCTAAGAGAAGAGCTTGCGAATGTTTCCCAAGACACATCTGGCCAATGTTTGCGGTGGAGGAAGCGCCAGCATCAGCGGGCGGCCACGGAGCGTCACCAATAGGACGCTAGAAAACGCCTTTTGGCTGCCGACCGTCACACATTAGTCCGTGTGATGGCAGGGTCGATCTGCAGTCTCAAGATGGGGTTTCTAAGTGGCCAGTCAAACGTGCCTGGCCCGGGCAGTCGATCCTCCGACTGTGAAGAGAACCGCTGTGCATAGTTGAAAGAGATCTCTAATATGCTTTTTCTTAGTCTGATGGACAAATTAGACGGCGCTTCTTTGTCTTCACTTACTCGATGGTTTTTGGTGGATTCATCAAAATTTTAGGCGAGAGAAATAGAGTTCATCCTTAAAGACTTGTTTAGTGATACTCATGTAGATAGAATTGCAAAAATGAAGCGAGGAAGACAATTAAATTGCTTTGCTTTGGAGGAACTCAGTTGCTGGAGGAAGTCAAGTCGGATTGGTGGATGGAGTTCATCCCATCACGACGTACGTCACTTGCGCGGCAAACCCTCCTTTTCAAACAACTTAATTGCTCTCTTCCAGTCCACCACCTTGAAATGAAGCGCTAGTGGAGAAACACGGCGGAAGGGAAAGGGAAAAACAAAAACATAATAATAATAAAATAAGCAAATAAGCAACTAAGCGATACTGTCAAGCATAGTATCCACCCGGGACGGTGACGAATGCAAAGCACTTGGCTGTATCGTTGTCTCCGACGCTCCAACTACGCTTGTTCATTTCCCCTGTCTATCTTCTGGACAAATCTTAGTCGACAGATGAGTTCGCCCACCTACAGGAAGGTATCTATACCTCACACGGTACGGACGGCGGCCGAGCCCCGCCAAAACCGGTTGTTCAATGTCCGATTGTCACATATAGAACAGGTCAATACGTCAGTGCGGCTCCTACAGCTGACAATCCCTCCAAATGTGCAAGACCCAGAGTCTCAGGATCAGGAGGTGGATCTAAGAGAGGAAGGGCAGGTATGATTAATTATGATAATTATTCTCGTTCTTTTCCCAATTGCTATCATCTTTATCGGATTCAATATATAGACAGTATAACCAGGCACTCACCAGTTTCTCTAGGATAAACCACAACCACTCACTTTTCTCCCGGGTCAGTGGCTGGATGTCCATATCCCCTCTGTGCCCAACGCAGGCGGGTTCAGTATCACTTCAACTCCGGCAGATGCCCAGGTTCTTCCACTGCTAGAGCGGCCGACAGAGCCGATCTCAGAGGAAGAAACCGGCGAACCTCCTATGGACGCTCGTGGCCGTGACCCATATGTCGAATTGGCCGTTCAGATGGCACCATCTAACCCAGCCAGTGCATGGCTCTGGAGACCAAAGGAGGAGATCTTGGGCAAGGAACTAAGCATTCGCGTCGGCGGTAGTTTTGTTTGGCCCCCATCATCAGTAAACCTGGAAGCAATCAAGAATGTGATTTTTATTGCAGGCGGCGTGGGCATCAAGTACGTTTACCCCTTCTTTTTTTTTTTTTTTTTTCTCGTTTTCCCTTGTCCATGAATAAGTAGTATCCAAAAACCTCCATTATATTAATCACAGTATAGTCCTCTCATCTCCATGCTCTCCCATCTAAACGACAACGATGAAACTGATCTTCTTCTCCACCACCGTCACCCATCACTGAATATCCGTTTTCTCTACTCCTCTAAAGTTCCCGAAGGATCAACCCCCGAAACCGCTCTCGATCAGATCCTTTTCCTCCCCCGAATACGCCAGATCGTTCGTTCCCAGTCCCAGTCCCAATCTCAGCGTTTACGGATCAGCCTAGATCTCTTTCTCACCGGCTTTCATGATGAGTCCTCTCCGCTCATCTCCCAACCTCCGGAGGATCTAAGAATCCATCCGCGGAGAATCAATCGCGACGACCTACAGGAAGCTCTCTTAAGGATGGACGTGAGCTCTAGCCCTGAAGAGACGGTATGCTATGTCTGTGGTCCTCCTAAAATGACCGATGAGTTCGTAGACATCCTGGTGGATTTACTAAATGGACGAAAAGAACAAGTATTCTTTGAAAAGTGGTGGTAATAAAAAATGTATACTTGGTAGTAGTGTATATTGAAATAAGAAAATATATTTTCTGGAGACAATAGAAATACGAGTAAAAATAGAAAAAAAATTTTTTGTAGGGAGAGAAGCTCCTAAAAGCGAGGGTATTATATATGTCCAGAAGTGAAGAATTCCAAAAATTGAAAAAAAAAAAAAAAAAAAAAAAGATAAAAATAAAAAATATAGAAATAAAAACAACAAAGGATAATAATGAGAGAACGTGAAAGAGAAAGAGAGGAATTTTAGTTAATAGGGATTTTTAGGTGCTTCTTCGGGAGCTGTCTCCGTTGCGATTGCCTCAAGGTCTGGTCCTTTAACCATCCCCCCATCGACGATCAGCATTTCATCGATTCTGGATGCAGTGTCGCCATATTCAAGACGTTTGTACGTCACAACACGACCCGAGTTCATGTCGAAATCAAAGAACCTCACCCGTCGAATATAACCACCCCAGCCTCCGTAGCCGCCGAGACCGGATCCGCCACCGTAGCACATCCAAAGAGTCGGCTTGTCATCTTCGTTTTTGTTTAACATACAGTAGTCATTCGCATGGTCACTTATCGAGATGTTAGCTCGCTACTTCTTCATTGGAAGAGTCAACTAAAAAAAAAAAAATAAAAAATAAACAGTGAACTTACTGTCCACAACCAACAAAGAGGATGCCCTCCTCTTCAAGGGCATCTTTGAATCCCGAGTTGAATCCTGGAGCCGTCGGAGGCTCCTTCCAGTCTCCCCGATAGTAGTTCTCGTAATGACGGAATTCGGGTAGTGGGATGTGGATAAATGCCATGTTCATATGCATGTAGGTATATTCATGGTGCTTGGCTTTTAGGCTCTGTGCAGTATTCTTGAACCAACGAATCTGGTTCGGCTTGATCCAGTCATAACCCCGGAACTGGCGCTCATCGGGAGAGTACGAGTGCGAGTCGAGGAGGTAAAGCGTTAGAGCGGAGTGGACGGATTTTCCACGGCCAAGGACTTCTACAATGTAGTTTCCAACTCCATCTACATCCTCGGGGCCAGCTGACGCTAGGGAGTAAGGTAGATCCTCAAGAATGGTCATTAGCTCCGATCTATCGAGGTCACCCTCATCATCGTGGTTACCGAAGATGGAAGCATAGGGTATCTTGCGGTCAACCAACAGCTTCACGGACTTGAAGAGTGCACTCTGTGCATCCTTAGAGGTCTCACCATTGACTTGGTCGCCGCTGAGGATAACCAAGTCGGGCTGCTCTTCGTCCAAGAGTCGCTCGACAAACTCCAAAGTACGTGGGTCTGCCTCACAGCCCTCGCCAGGAACGAGTTCAGGGGGCACTGGGTCACGACAATGGCCCAAGCCAGTACTCAAGTGTAAATCCGCCAATTGCATAATCTTAAATCGGCCGTTCTCGTTAATCCTCGGCACTGGTTGCTTAGTCTTCTGTGGGTCTCCCCTCCGAATACTGATTCGAGTCTCGAGGAGTTCCGTCCGACTATCTAAGAGCAATGGGGTATCTTTAATCTCCCAGCCAGTCCGCGGATCGACTGCATCGGCACCGAAGAGCACGTCAATCGAGGTGACGGTGCTCTGGGAGTCGCTCGCATGTCGCTTTGCGCTCCGCTTCAACCAGATACCACCTGGTCGCGATTCCCATGTAACTTGGTCATCTTTCAGGTCAGCGGAACTCTCTGGGGGAACGCGGCTAATCTTCAGGTCCATAACGACCTTGTCGGTTGGAAGAAGATCCTCTTCCTTCTTGCGCTGGAAGCGGATAAATGCACTCGACGTCCAGCCAGTGCGTAGGTAGAGATCCTTATCCACCTGCGCCCATGTCGGGCCCGAGGGCTTACAGCCTGTAAAGACATTTACCGTTGAGCAAGTCACCACTGCAACATCGGTGACAACGAAACCAGAGTAGTGTGAGGGGAGATTGTTGTGGATGGAGGTAGGAAGGACACGGAATCGGTTATCTAAGGTCACAATAAGAAGCAGTAAAAATGAAGCGAATATGGCGAGCTGGATGCCCGCACGAACCTAGAAACCAAGAAGAATCAAGAGTCAGCAAAAGTTGGCCCTCACACCGCTGCTTGCAAGACTATTGGGGAGGGGGCAATAGAAAGCTTCACAAGGACATACAAATCGGCGTGTCATGTTAATGGTTGGCACCCCAGGCAAGTTCTAAACGAATGCAAAGGAGCCGGACGCTGAAGCATGATGGAAAAGTCGCCAGTCCACCAGGGAATTTCAGAGGCAAGCAGCAAGACGACCTCCAGACAAGAACTGGGAGGTCATCTCAAAGGGGGTATGAATTCTGGGGAAAGGAAGAAGTGTAGCAGTTCATGAGTTGTCATTGGCGCAATTTCCGATCCGGAAGGCGGTCGGCAGGAAAGCGCTGCGAGGAGGTGGCAACTCTGTATTTGTAAATACGAATACGTCTGTCCGTGCACAGTCAACGAATTAGTAGAGAGTCAGTCGTTGTTGGTTGTAGGTACCGGTAGAAATCACGAAAGACAATAATTAGTCTCCCTACAACAATTTTGAGTAACTAGTAATTGATTTGCCCTTTCTAGAACCGTAATATATTTCATGTAAATATCAAGTCTAGATCTATATGTATCCAGGCGCATCGACTCCCTCATAACCTCATGGCGGTCTAAACTACAATCGCACTTAATTTGCCTTAGGCTTCTTCACAGTGAGCTTGCCACTATAAATTTCCTTTGTTGTTGCAAGAATTGTAGACCAGTCCTCAAAGACGGTGAATGGTTGGCCCTGACGCTCGCAGTAGGTGACAAGATCTATACTTGCAATTAGACAACACAGGTTGACATCGTGGTCGGGGGAGTACCCACCATTTCCCTTTTTGGCGAACAAAAGGTCGGTCTCCGCGGCGGCAGACAAGTCAGAAACGCCATCTCCGGCATAAAGCAGAGTGGGGCGCTCCTCAATTGGGATCGCTGCGTACGGTTTGATTTCCAGCGATTTGTCGTGTCCGAAATGGCTGAAATTGAGATTATTAAGAAAGAGATTCTGGAATATAGCGTTGTGAAGTCAAGTTTCTCACCTGTCATCATGATACTTGATTTGCCATCCACCTTCGGTGTTAATGTCCTTGCCATCACGGCTCTCGACATCGTTGGCGACAATGTAGAGGTGATCGCGAGGCTTGTGGCCAAGGAGAGTCTCCAGCAGGGCACTGATGACTGGTGCCATACCAGACGACAGAACCACGATGGGTACATTATTTTCCTCAGCCCACTTGTAGAATTCGACAAAGTAAGGGTCTAGGCGCATGTTCTCCTGAAGCGTTGCGATACACTCATTGAAGGGGGTCTTGACACTGTCTAGCATTTCCCGGAAAGAATCACTGTAGCCAGTTAGCTAAGCCTTTTGTCCCTTCCGATCTAGTAGATTGTAGCTTGGAGGTGAAGACCCGTGCATCTAATTAAGGGAAAAAAAAAAAATCGTACCGAAAGGACATCCGGCCTTCCAGGACGTCAATGTTTCCCTGGCGGCGCTTGGTACGTCCATAGCCGAGATTATCAGTCTTCCCAAGACGGCGATATTGTCAGTACCGGGTCAAGATGGAATTATCGCAGGGAAATCAATACCATGAAGTCATTGCCTGCAAACTCGACGGTTTAGCGACCTTCCTTTGAATTGGAAGCAGTATGTATACTTACTATCCTGAAGAGTAATAGTCCCATCAAAATCAGTGAAGAAGATGATTTGGGGGTTAGTCCTCAAATAGGGAAGCGTTGAAGCACTCATGGTGGATGGAGGGGAATGAAAGGCGGGGCACAGTTGCTGGTGTATAAGGAGAGGTCAGCCATTCGTGACATATGTGGAAAGACCCCTATGGTGATATGGATCGAATCAAATATAGACCCGTGATTTTGACATGAAAGAAGGGATAATTGTTGTTGAACCTACTTCGATAGAAAAGAATTGATAGAGGGTGAAGGGAGCAGGAAAAAGACGTTGTTCGTTGTTAAGTTAATCGGGCAGAAAGAAAAGACAAGAGACTTAAAAGGCAGAGCGACAAAACCCCCACCGAATGACTAGACTCGATCTGTAGAGCGTGGTAGCAATTGGAACAGATAATCAGAAGTAGTCAATCTTATTCGTCTATTTGGCTGCGATACTAAAATGAATTGGCTGTTTGGCTCCATTATTGCGGGGATCTCTATACTAGACAGGACTGATTTCCATTGGCTGTTCTTTAATTTTGGTGGAGCTCGCGCTTTTGGTAATTTATTGATGGTTTTTTTTTTTTTTTTCTCTCCCAATTACTGCTGGTGTATTTTTGGATTCTTCTACCTCTTTTGTCTTCCCGCTGAGTAAATCTTGTCAGCTTTCATCATCTTCTCTTCTACTGATATATTTATCCTCTATCATCTTTGTAACCCAAGTGTACTCTCTAATCCGTCTCCTATTTCCTCGTTTGCCACCTTTGAATGGCTCGTTTCCTCAAGTCATTCCGCAATATCTTGCGATTGGATTCCTCCTCTTCTCATCCAATCCCACGTTTCGCTCGCTCAATTGACACCGATTTCTCCTTCTTTCGAGGTACTACTTATCTTGGCGACCCAGTTGACAAACGAGCGCTAATAAGAGACGTTGGGTAATTAGAGGGTGATCGAGTTATTGTCCATGGAAAAACCCCACTGTTAACAAAGCCTCTCCGAAAGGGCCAAAAATCGGATGTACGCCGAGGTCAGCTAGAACACGACCACATCATCGGCCGTCGAGTCCGAGATCTAGTTCAAGCGCGCAAAGGTTTGCTATGCCATCACCCATTGCCCCGTAACACACTGAAGCGGAGGCTAAATCCAGTGAAATTGTCCGAGCTCTAGGCCCCGAATACCGACTCACACTTCCGACCCTAGAGGAATACATCGCTCTAACGCCGCGCTTGGTGACACCGGTATACATCCACACCCTCTGCTTGCCGGTCTAATCTCCGAGCTGTCTCCGGTTAACGATACATTTCACCTTCCTACCTAGATATATGCAGCCGATGCCAATTTAATCGTTTCTCTTCTTGATATCCACGTTGCGCCGCCTCCAGCTGAAGGAAATCCGACATCCTCCGCACCGCTAGAAATTCTTGAATCTGGAACGGGCCATGGCTCCCTAACACTACAGCTCGCGCGAGCAATCCAAGCTGCCAATTCATTGCCTCCTCCAATCCCCACCAATTCCCAAATCCAATACCTCCAAGGACGACCAATACGCCCGGATGAGGACAGCCCCAACCGCCCTAGAAAGAACAATGCCGACGAAACAGCCAGCTCGCAAGAAGATACGAACCAATCCCAGCAACAACAGCAACAGCAACAGCAACAGCTAGAATGGGACACCTGGCGCTCGCACCGGAATGCAATAATCCACACCGTGGATGTATCCCCCAAATTCTCCGCCCATGCTGAGAAGATTGTCCGTGGTTTCCGACGGGGAATCTACGCCGGCAACGTCGACTTTTACGTCGGACACGTGGAGAACTGGATCGCAGAGCAAATTCATAAACGACAAAACTCCCTCTCAAGCTCTCCTTTCTCCTTCCTCCCATTCACAAACAAAAATGCACCTAAAACAACCCCATTCCTCACCCACGCCATCTTAGACATGCCCTCCTCCCACCTTCGCATCCCGCACGTCGCACCCATTCTCAAACACGACGGAATCCTCGCCGTCTTCACGCCCAGCGTCACTCAAATCGGAGAATGTGTCGATCTCATCCGGAAACGAAACCTCCCATTTATCCTTGAAAAGGCCGTCGAGCTGGGACCAGGAATCAGCAACGGTCGTCTATGGGATGTCCGCTTTGCCGTGAAAAAGTCCCGCGCGGATCCTTCCACCTGGACAACCTCAACTACGGAACAGACATCAGGGGAAGAAATCACCACCAGTGTCGATAATAAAGACTCCCTCGAGATGTCTAACGATGGCGATGAAGTTGAAGTTGAAGAGAATCGAGGTCGAGATGTCGAATCGCTTAAGCAACCTGAGAGTGCCCTCGTGTGTAGACCGAAAGTTGGATCTAGGACTGTAGGTGGCGGCTTCGTAGCCATATTCCGAAGAGTGGAGGATTTCTGCCAGAATAATTAAATCAAAGTAACTAGGAGTCAGCATTTCAGATTTGAATGCTCATTTCGTTCCTTCCCACCCCTCTTTCACCCAAATCCATTCGTCGATGATACCCCACCCGGTCATTGTATATATTTACTGTACTATACCTAGGTAGGCACCTATACTCTATCTTGAATATGTTACACCTGTTATAGAATCACCAAAACTACATTGTATTTATATTAGAATTAATAATAAAATCCTTAACTCTAAGAAACCGCAGTCTCTTCCGATTCCTACTCGACCAAAAAGATAGATGAACTATTAGGGAGTTAAATGACCTACCTTTATATTTTGCTCTAGGGTAGTCGATAACATGGTACGATATAAGGCCTAAATGAGGATGGAACGACTAAAAGAGAGAAGAAAATAGATAATACCGTAACAAAGAGCAACCCACGTTCAAGATTCATGAGCTAATTTCATCAAATCCTAGGTTCCAAGTGGAGAGACAAGTAAGGAGGAAGAAGACAGAGAGAAAAGGAATTGCCACGCCGTTGACTACTTACTTTCCAAGAACATGATACGCAAAGGGGTAGGGGATAGTTTCCTAATTAAAAAGGAATCGTTTAACTCCCTACCCCCTTGATGACGGGAAACAAGCAAAAGAGGGAAAGAAAAAAAGGGAAAGAGAAAGAAAACACTGCACAAGAAAAATAGAAAAGGAAAAAAAAAAAAAAAAAAAAATCGGTAAAAGAGATAGAGAGGTGTGGATGGATGGAGGAAGAGAGGAAGGAGGAGAGGGTGATGAAAAAAAAAGAAAATTTGATCGAGATGAACACCACGGACAACGCAAAGAAACAATAACAAGATCCCCCCAAAGATTCCGAGATAACAAGGACGAACAAACGGGCTACACAAACACCAGTCTCATAAGATTTCAACATGCTCCGTATTTCCTCAGTTCCGTTGCGGCCCAAAATCCGCTTCCACAACCTTACCCTTTTTACCTTTAACTGAAAACTCCGCAAATAATGCGACATGATCACTTGGGAAATGATAATTAGGGAACCCCGGCACTCTCTGTAGATAATCCTTGTCCACCTCCCCGAGTAACGCCGAAACATGAAGAGAATTCGATGAATACCAAATATAATCCAGAATATCCTTGAAATCCGGTGTGTAGTTCGTGAAGCTCATCTCCCCGATCGAACCGTAGGCCGATTTCAATTTGAACGGGTGCGTCATACCGATCTTGCTAAGGTTTCCGTACAATCGTTTCTCCAGATCTGGATGGGCTTCCGTGAGGTGTCCGTTGGCAATGAGATTATACGCCGCGGATCCAGGTGACGAATTGAAATCTCCGCACATGAAGAGCGGGATCTGATCGCCATTGGCATACTCTACCGACGGCGATGGCTCAGGAAGGGACTGCGACTCTCCTTCGGCCTCTGAGAAGCGGAAAGCAGTCTTGTCTGTGCATGGAGGCCATTTCGCGTAGGTATCGGAAAGCTTGGTTAGCTCTTCCATCAGAATAGCTGTCTGGATTAACTTGACGTCCTTGAAGGCTGGGTCCCAGTAGAGGTGGGCATTAACGATAATAAACCGTGTGCCGGTCTGCCGGTTTTCTAGGAAGACAACAACAGCAATATGATCCTTCTGCCATAACCTATTATAAATGTCGTCTTGACCCTTAGCATCTGGTCTTCGTACTGCCGTCTGACCAAAGTTAATCAATTGCTTGTCGAGAAGAATAAATTTGCTACCCTTAAAGAAGGTAGCGCATCCATCAACCATCTTAGCATCCTCCTCCTGCATTCCCATAGCCCTTCCTCGAGGCCAATATACACCCTTGTAATCGTTATATGCCAATTGTTCCCTGAAAAATTCGTTGTAGCTACCCTGATCGATTTCCTGAAGGCAGATTATGTCTGAATCATGAGACCTCAGCTCATTCAGAATCAATTCCCTTCTGAATTCCCAGGAGAGGACACGGGATGGGGCATATCCGTAGTGTGATTGAGTGGCAGACGAATCGCATAGAGTGTTGTAAGAAAGGACAGTGGTTTTTTCCGTGGAAGCGCTTGCAGTCTCGTCGAGAATGACCCAGTCTCGATCCGGAGGCGGAAGATGGACTGTGAGAGAAAAAAAAAGTAAATGCAAAGTTAGAACCCAGGTATCAGAATGTCGTTTATGGAAAAAGAGAGAGGCGGAAACAAACCTGGCATCTCCTCTTTAAGATACTTAATCAAGGCCTTGGTGCCTTCTTTCATAACCTGAGACTTCAAGATCTCATCCAGTGGGTTGCCTTCAATTCCGAGAATCTCCAGCCGGTAAAGATATCCCATCTCAAAAGGAAGGGTGCGTATATTATTATCAAAGAGTAAAAGCTGCTTCAAATTTGTGAGCATACCGATTTCTTCCGGGAGCTCTGTAAGATCGTTGCCAGACAATTCCAAATGGCTCAGCTTCCGTAGATGCCCAATTGATGGGGGAAGCACTTTCAGCTTGTTATGATTCAAGTATAGCCTCTCCAAGAAAACATAATTGAACAACGAGGATGAAAGGGCACGGAGTCCTTGACCACCGAAATCGAGAGCATGCCATCCTTGCCGTGGAGCGGCCTTTGATTTCACCACACCATTCTTTCCATTGACTCCATTTTCTTGGGATTCCGGCTGGCTTGGGGCGATCTGGATGCCCTTGGTTTGTTGTGCGACCGTCCGGGCGTAATAGTGGGGTGAACTGGCCTGCCGTGACTCTGCGGCAAGCTGGAGCTGCTGTTGCCAATGTTCATTCATGGACTCATCGATATCTTCGTCAACATTTGTGTGAGCTCCATTCTGCATGTGGCTCGGAGTAAAGTGAGGAGTAGCGGCAGCCAATGCCCCCCCAGAGAAATTATGCTGATGGTTAATATTGTGGGGCGCCTGGTTGTGGTGAGAGTGGTGGTGTTGTTGTTGCGCGGGGTGAGGATGATGGCTCTGAGTCTGATACTTGGGAATCTGCATGCCGAACCGCTGGTGGGCCTGGCCGCCATTCATCATGACATGCTGTCCCTGGTGGGTTTGGCTATACATAGCGAAGGGATTGAGTGCAGCTGCCTGGCCAAGCGGAGGGGTTCGGGAAGGAGACGGGGTTTCGAGGCTGAATTTCAGACGACCGGTGGGGGAACTTGTACCGTTTCGAATGAGGTGGCGTTGATGAGAGTGTTGTTGTGGTTGCGTTTGAAAGAAGAACTGCCCGGCCCCAGGCTGCTGGAACCTGTAGGTACCATCTGCCATTTAACGTGGCAGACGAGACCGTACGCTATTTGCGTGTTGTAAATTCTTGGAATAGATTAGGGCTAGCAGCACGGGAGGCAATGCAGTAGCAGGTGAGAGAGAGGGAATCGGAGTCGGAGGCCGGATACGTTCTCTCCTTCTTCTCAACATGGGGTCCTGAACCGGAACCACCCCAGGAAAAGGTCTCTCCTAGCTGAACGAACTTGGCAAATCAACCACAAACGTCTTGTTCTTGACGACAATATAAAGCCTTATATCGATACTAAGAGGGCAACCAATGGACCGATAGATAGGAGCCTGCGTCCGAACGACTGAACGAGTCACGGCACCGAAAGAGGAGGGCTGTATGGACGAGAGAGGGCCTAAAATCGGAGGTTAGACCGGAGCTCTAGAATTCCAATGTATTTTAGCAGTTGGAATGGTGCGCACAGATATCCTAGGTCGAACAAAATCACAGAGATGTCAACGGCTTGTCGAGACGAGACTCTTTGAGATCGTGATGCTGCAAAGTGGTTTGGTTCGAAGGCGGGAGGTCACTGGAGTCACGTGGTGTCGCACTGGGGTGTCGTGATTCGCTGGCCCGA
Organism: Aspergillus haitiensis; assembly: GCA_027569155.1. NCBI lineage: Eukaryota > Fungi > Ascomycota > Eurotiomycetes > Eurotiales > Aspergillaceae > Aspergillus > Aspergillus haitiensis. The sequence goes on from JAPDEO010000021.1 coordinate 71,080, forward strand.
CCAACGAGGTTACTTTAGTCCTTCCACAACACGCCCTCCCTCTGTCCGGCTTCAGCTGGGAAGAGGAGGCTCTTGAGGATAACTCCAGATTAGATCCTTGCGATGAATTCCAGAGGTGGGTGGGGGAATTGGAATGAGGAGGAGACACTTATTCACTTAACTAGCTCCTATTAATCATTGTTATGACTTTTCATTTTATCCCTTTATTCTGTCTAGCCAAAAAAAAAAAGAAAAACTCTACTTTAGCTCTTGCCCCTTCACAACGCTAATAAGGCTGTCAACCCCCTTGCTACAATTTGACACTGGAAAATCAGGACAACAAAAAAAAGGCTCATATTTTTCTCAATCCCCCCTTCTTCCTTTTCAGTCTCTTCAGTCTCTCTGAAGAAAGACCCCTGTTTCACCTTCTTTGCCAGCATTTCACTGCACCCACGGATCACAGAGATAGGTGGCGATTAAAGGACTCCACTAAAGTATAGTGGCTGAATTGCCATATAGAGGTAGGTATAAAAATTAAAGATCATTCGATCGCCACCCATCAAGTGAAAGACCTGAACTATAGAAGTCACCAGTCCTTCAATTACTATCAGTTGAGCCGGGGAAACTCGAGTATAGATTCCTGAGACGACCTGATCAGAAGAATGCTTAACCTTATCACCTGCCTGACCCTTCCCCATATTCAGTGGCGTTATCACCTACCTTAAGATACTTATTATTATCAGCTCGGGACGCCCGAATTGTATAATACGCATTATATTATTGCCATTGACCAGCCAGAAATCATGCCATGGAATTATTGTGGCATGAATTTTGAATAGACTGATGACTAAATGAATGAATCTCTCAGTTGAAAACTACCTTACTATTTACTGAAGCGAGCTGAGCTTCCCTTGTTGAGCTAAAGATACCAGGGTCATGCCTATACATCCAAAATCCTCCTTGACGGCACCAGGCGGGTTAGGCCAATACGAAGGAAGGATCACTTTTTTTGAGTTGGTGAGCACCTAGATAATGTTGAAATTTACTTGTTGCCTCAGAACTAGGTAATAATAATTAAACCTACCTAGTACTTACTCTTCAGTTGGTACTAGGTTGGTGCCGGGTAGGTGCAGGGGCTCAGCATACGCGACCTCGTATTGGAATTTAGTAAAATACTTGGCCTACCATAAACCGACGGGGCACGTGGTCCATGCCCAGGCATCCGGAGCCCAGCATGCAGGAGAGTTTATGGACAGGATCATCCGGGGAGGACTCGATATTAAGAATAGTGGGGAAAGAGGGATGGCGATCTCGATAGTTTGATGTATGCTGAGCAATAATCATAAAGGAGGTAATGAGCATGGGATACTATTCGATATTGGCTTGCAGTCTTTTTTTTTAACCCTTCTTTTCTCCAACCAAGGACTTATTCTTGTGGGAGTACTAATTGATGATGGAGGTATCCATGATGACGGTACAATATGTAGTGGATCCTTGTCTAAATAGCTCTCTTATAATTCAGTGATGACGGGGAGGAGAAGGAGGCTCTCAGTCAAAAAAATCCGTATACTGTTATTTACTCCCATTAAGCGCCAACAACCGGATAAATCTACCTATCGAAGGTATTTTCCTACAATGTAGAGGGTGTTACGGCGCGCATGAATCTAGATTTAAGCCGAGAAGTGATAATTAAGGAAGTTAGCCTATAATAAGCCATGATGAGGCTCTTACCTTTCGCATTAACAGAAAGTAGAAGGTCTTACATCCTTCGATGTTTGCACCCGAGTAACTGAAATGAGGGAAATAACCACCCAAGGTTGGGTACCTCCTTGGTAGGGAAGAGTTCTATCAACGGCGGAGAAAGATTTCCAACGAATCCCAGTAGATTAAACAGCTGGGTAGATTCGGTAAGCTCCGAGTCCCATGATTTCAGAGTGCCAGGAGTAATTTACTCCACGAAAGCATCCTCCAGAGGCAACTAATTAATGCTGTAATATATATTGGCATTAGTTCCTGCTATTATTATTTTTGTCGGGTTTATTAGATTTTGAGCCTAGGTTAACTAACACCTAGGCTAACTACCTAGGGAGGCAGGTTTCGAGTCCTTCATTACGTACGGTACGGACGGGAGGTAGAAACTACATTCTCCTACCCATATGACTTGTATACCCAATAAGGACTAGGAGCGTGAGAGTAGGGAAGTAGGAGGTAGGTACCTAGTAATTGTTACGTGGTAATAAGAGTATTATCTTCTGAACAATACCAACAAGATGCCGCGTGGTTCCCCAAAAACCAAATAAACGGACTGGATTCTTCTCTGAATCATGATGTCAACCAAGTCATGTTGCAATAGCTACAGTAGTGGTCATTGCACACCCTGCCCTGTCTTTCGTTACCTACCTACTTAGTTAGTCCAAGAATTGGTTCCTTTTTCTTTTCTATTTTGTCTTCAATAGTTAAATATACAATAGCCTATTTAATTAGGCTTTGCCTCTTTTCCATGCAACTAACTGCTAATTGATTTTCCCAACGTCTGGAAATTCAGGTACCAACTAATGACTGTGGCGGGAGATTCATTTTCTTGTTTTGTGTCCTGCCTATTCCTAGTTAGATTGAACTTGACTAAGTCCGGGATGGGATCCTACGACGGCAAACCCGCCACTAAATACCAAAGTCTGCATGTACCTACGTTAGCGCTGTTTAGCTGATGATGATGGTTGGATACAAGTCGCTTCGAATGACTTTAGCTTGTACATAGTGTCAGAATTTATCACAGACAGAGAGGGGGAGAGACAAATAAATGAAAAAAAAAGGGTTCCCCCCTCCCCTCTCTCCCTACATAATTCAAACCATCGTGATCAATCAATCAATTATTGTAGTTAGTACGGAGCGCATATTCTTCAAGTTCTGCTGGTTTTTTTGTAACTCTTCGGGCACTTTTTACTGTCCTTTTTTTTTTTTTTTTTTTTTTTTTGGTACGAGTCCCTCAAGTAGATTTTTCATTACCCTAATTATGGTTTGTACATCCATGAATGTATGTCTGTCTGTACATTACATGCGTGCTACTACAAAAGTACCTCCCCCTTTCCCCCACTTATAAGATGATAATCTACCTACTGGCCTGCCTAATGTATGTACCTGTGTAGGTTGTGTTACCTAGGTATAGTTAGTGAGAGGGGTTGTGGAAACTAAAATTCCCACCCATGAAGGGTCATTGGCAAAGACCCTCCTCGGGCCCGGAAGCACGAGACACTTGGAAGTAGGCACATCCAACTCTCTCCTTAACTGCTTTGTCGTTATTGCTGCGGAGGGGCCTTCATAGGAGGAAGTCCGCCCGTACGGAACCTCGTTGGCTTCTCCGTTGCTTTTTGCCTGAATCAATTTCGGAGACAGGGAGGTAGAAAAAATTAAAAGAACGACGTATGCAGCAAGCTATTAACGTCCAACCCTTAAATATGTATTTTTTTTTTTTTGGATTACCTTTTTTCTTTTCTTTTCTATTTTCCTTTTTTTCTATTACGATGGGGGTGAAGGAGGATTTTGACAACCACAACAATAACCTCGTATAATAAATAGTAACTAGTAACTACTGGCCGTGGGTGGAGAGTGCAATGGTTAGCCTCAGTAGTCGGGTGTATGGGGGACGTTACGGAGTCCTTGGCCACGATCTTTTGCCCCCTCTTCATCTCCTCTTCCGTTAATTCCTTTTCCATGGGTCATTCTGGTCTCGATTTGTCTAGACTAATCTCTGCACCACCCCGCCACGGCGATTTCTTACCCTAAGTTCAACCTATTCGTATTTCTCTCTCTCTCTCTCTTTTTTTTTTAACCCTCTCGTTCCCCCTTCCGTTTTACCTTTGACACACATCCGTCCCCAACAACCACCCACTCCTATGATATTATATTTGCGTCTTGCGTAGTACAATGACTACATTTACACTGTCACACATCCCCCAGTAACTATCCACTTCTCCAAACATTGAGAATGCAAACAGTTTCCAGTCGAGACACTTGGACACACGATCAATGAGAACAATCCTCCTATCTCGGAAATGGATATGATGTCGGTTGGGACGGCGGCCTTTACTCCCGCCGCGGCCTCTGGTTCCGATCTTCATTCTGTCCTCAGTTCGACCGGTCAGGGATGGGCCGCGACATCCAGCTCTTCCCTCTCGTCAATTACCGACTATTCGAATTACCCCCTAATCCGCAAGGGCGATCGCACATATCTCAGAGACCCCGAAAACAATTACCCCCTACCATGCGACCTTCAGGAGATACACCGCCAAACATTGCGGTCCTTGATGCTCACGCGCGTGTTCGGAGGACCCTTCTGCAACCCATATTCGACCGAAACCCCACCTAAACGAGTTCTAGAGATCGCTTGTGGCTCAGGTTTGTGGTCAAGTTTGTGCCATGATCATTTTGCCCACCGTGGTCACCCTAATATCGCTTATTATGGTATCGACCTCATCTCTGTTGCACCCGACCTTCGCAAGAGAGGTGTGAACTGGCAGTTCAAGCGACACGACCTTCGTCGGCCACGTCTACCCTTCCCAGATGAATATTTCGATCTTGTTTTCATAAAAGACGCCGGAATGTGTCCTAGCAGCCCCGCGCAACAGGCGTCAGGGTTGAGCGAGCCACTCCGCGTTCTCAGATCTGGAGGAGTTTTGGAAGTATGGGATTCAGACTGGGTTTTCCGATCCTTGCTCCCCAATCCCGCGCCAGCTCGCAAGTTAGCATCCAAGGAACAGGAGACAGCAGACGCGACTGCCACATACACTTTCTCGGCTGCGACCCCTTTCACCAACGCGCAGAATAAATTCTTCCAAGACTATAACTCTTGGGTTGAGAAAGCACTTGACTCCCGTAAAATTACCGCGCTACCGTGTGCCACGATAGGCCTTTCCTTTAATTCGGAGGTTGACGTGTTAGAAAAAGTTGAAAGCCGACGAATTGCGATCCCTCTAGGCGAGCTACGTTGGGAACGAGAGGGCCAGAATAAAGATGGAAGCACTGGCCCACGTCGACAACTCACTGCAGAACAGCTGTCCATTCGACGCACGGCTCTTTTGACTGTCATTCAAATGATTGAAGGAATGGAGCCTATGCTTATGGCAGCTAGCGAGAAGAGTAGAGATGAATGGGATAGATGGTGGGCGGCTATGATCGGTGATTTGCTCCAGAAAGGAGGCCTCGCCAATGGAGAATGCTTAGAAGTAAGCGCATGGTGGGGTCAAAAGAAATAAATGTTCGATGGATCGACAGCATTTGGACTTTAATGGAGTATTTGGTGTTTTGGTAAATGACGAAAAGGAAGAAACGACAAAAGTGCAGTGACCGTTGCTTGCGTCATATTGATACCCCCCTGCTTTTTTCTTTTCTTTATTATTAATTTATTTATATTTTTCTTCTTCGTCTTCTCAGGTGTATATTTCCCAATCTATTTGCCACTAGCCTTTGCTTCACCTGGATAAAGGATCATTTGTTTTCATAGCGCTGTTTTAACGTGCGATATCGCTTCAGATAATACCTGGGTTCGTTTTGTTAGATTGCCTTTTAACCCACTTTGTACTAAACTTGAGAGTTACATGATTATGTGAAATGACGGGCTGAAATTATATAACGGCAAGGGCTGACTGATAATCTTCAAAAGGACACGCAACCAATATATGTCCCGAACTTTTGACTTTTAGACGCGCATCTTTGTTCCCTTGGATCCACAAGAAGTAGATAAGGATTCCAACCAGCGCCATCAGAGTCGACTAGCCTTGTATATTTGAGAGAAGAGGGAGAGGGATGTTGGATGTTCGAGATAACCGCAACACAGCAGGAAGCTGTTGAAAAGAAAAATAAGCAAATCGGGTTGTGTGAACTTACAAAGCCTCAATTTCTGCGAAGAGATGTTAGTTTGCCTTCCAAGGTTCCACAGGATTACAACCCAATTAGGCGTAATGGATAAAACCAAAACAAGGACCTGCACGTACCCTTTTTGACAAACTCCGCTCTCGTTATACCCTTTCGTATCTCTTCCTCATCGTCCAGGTGAGCCTGATTAGCAAAGGCTTTATGCAGTCGATTCCGAAAATATGCGTAGCCTAAAGGATAGTCACGACCGATATTTAGGAGTTCTAGTAAAGCGGACCATATGAATTTATCAGCAAAGTTGGTATTGAGAAGAGAGGGAAGGGAGGAAGATGATGTTATCGTAGTGTGGAGATAACCACTCACCTTTGTATATATTAATAACCTGTCGACGGAGCTGCGGGTTGGCCATTATATCTCTATTTAAAAAAGACCATAGAATGAAGGACAGGACTAGGGGATTAATAAAGATAAAAAAAAAACAATAGCTGCAAGGGCGATTAGAGTGCTGAATCGAAACTCGAAAGATTGGATGAGTGGAGGGGTGGCTTGGCTGAAGGAGCGTGCGGAGTTTGTTTTCTTATTTTTGGGTCCGGATATGGATGTGACGTCGATTCCGTCGGCCGGAGGTAGTGAGTGGGCAGCCGGAAATTGAACTTCTAACAAGAGAATTTCGGTGAAGAGGAGAGCCTTGAGTAGCGTTGTTACTTGATTGAATAAATGGAGTTTGCATTCTGGATTTGGGATACGTTTACTTACTCTGGAGTAAGACTTGGTACTGAGTTCTTTTAAGTTGATCTGAAGAAGGGTCCCAATCACAATAACAACTCACTTACCCAATAGGTAGGTATTCACAACTTTGTGAGCTCTATTTTAATCGGAGAAAACATCTGCCCTAAGGGCATGATATGTAAACAATTTTCATATTCAATTGATATATCTACCTTCTGAATTGTCTTGCCAAAATAACGACCGATCACCTCTTTGAGCGCCGAGCTCTCGGAGAAAGTGGGGTTAGCCGCATCCTCCTCCCCAGACTCGAAAGCCCAGTTAGCCAACCTGAAAATGCACTCTATCACAACGGATCAAGCTCTGCCATTTTCCCAAAGCCTTCTACCTGCACAGATTGCCGACCATGATTCGTAGTCAGGTACTCCGTGGCCAGCACCCGGCGATTTTGCCCTTACAATGTTCAATAGTTAGCACGCACTCGTTCTCGACCTCTTCTTCCTGTACCTCGGCTTCGAAAACCACGGCGGCACCGAAGCCTCACGATGTCGATCCCCGATGGCTCACAATGACGAAGAGGAGAGTAGGACGATGCATGATGTTTGGTTTGAAGCCGCCACAGATTGAAGAGGCGGGACGCATTCTACAACGGATCGCTGGGGACTGGAGGGAGCTGATCGCGGGCAGCGAAGGCTATTTGACAGATGCGACAAGGAGGGGTCTGTTTCGCCAGAGTGTTGCATGGGGAGAGATGGTATGCTATTATACGGGATCTTGAACCCGACAAGGTATATTTGTGCTAATATAGGGGTCTTTTGATTTTACCTCCCCCATTGGATATAGGACAGTATGGTAAGACCCTCTGTAGCTTCCTTTGGTGAAAAGAAGAAAAGATAAAAATATAATGAAAATGAAAATAAACATCGATTGTGTCTGATAGCTGATTTATGGAACAGGGTGTGTTCTATCCCCCGCTTTCCCTCAAGAATGACCCATCCTCAGGAGGGTTAAACCTCATTAATTTTGATCTGGACGATGTCTTCTAATCCGGACGGATCTCACTTAGGCCATGTCAATAATGTCACATACGTCCGGTACGCAGAAACAGCACGGGTTTACTTCACCCGTAACATGGCTATACATATCGATCCAGCACATAAGAAAGAGTGGATGAACCTTGTCAGCAACAGGGGACTCGGGATTATCCTCCGTTCTATTAAGATTGATTACAAATTTGTGAGGCCTTTTTCTGTTCTTTTCTTATCCTTTTCCACCCCTGCATAATGTGAACAGTATGCGCGTGCTGTGTCATATCCTCCTTCAATTAATGCAAATGAATGACTCGTTTTTCTTGCCCGCAGCCCATGCAATATCCCGACAAGGTCACCGTATATCACAAATTAGTACATGATCCTTCCTCCGCACAATCCACCCAATATGCGTTCCACCTTCAGGCCATGATAGTTTCCGAGGCGCGCCAGCGTCCTGCGGCCCGTTGCCACGAGGACTTGGTGACATATGATTACAAGCTTGGGAAGAAAGCTGCGCTACCGCCTTTCCTAATGGAACAATTAAAGGCGACCTGGCAGCTCCAGGAGCAGGCTAAGGCATTCTGGCGGCAACAGATCCTCGACATTGAAGCCAGGGTTCGGAAGTTAGAGGTCGAGAGCTGGGACCGGGAGGATGCGGTTGAAGATACCGGGTCGGCGAAGAATTAAAGAGAATGAGACAAGGGGGGAGCGCACCGGACATATACCCAACGAAGTCTTCTTCTCTACGGTAATCTCCGCTGGTGTTTCAGTAGCGAATATATGCCGGGATTAATCGTATACAGTTCAACAAGCACACATTAGACAATATTGTACGTACCTAGCTGTATTTTTTTCGTATGGATGAATATGTATGTAATATGTATAGTCAAAAATACACACATGAAAAAGGAAGAAAAAATACAAGTTGTAAAAATTTTTTATTGATATGCTCTATTTTGCATACTCTTTTTTTTTTTTTTTGGCACCCCTAACATCCTCACAATTGTAAGTAATTTTAATAACCTTCAATAAAATACGGCTTACGCTGATTAGTTTAGCACCATAATAATACCTAAGGTACTCCGTATGTAGGAGTTTGGGAAATAAGACGGCCTTCTCCCCGATTTAAGAAGCTTATCCACCAAGCGACCCGCGGCTTGTCTTCTAAAGTACCACCAAGACCGAAAACAAAGCAATCTGAAAATCGTTACCTAGAAATGAGGGATAGTTTGAGCTTAATAATGGCTGCAACTAAGGCATGCAAAGCTGTAAACTAATAACCATAAGTATACCTACTTTGTAGGTGAGGTAGGAGTAACTAGTTATATGTTGCTGAAAATCTACTCCGGAGGTGAATAAGAGTACCTAATGAAACCCAATAATGAAGAAGGGAGAGTGAAATACATCACAATCTAGAGTGGTTTGTTTCAAGAGAGATTTTCGTACTTCGTAAGTAGGTGGTTATAGGTAGCTTTCTTCTCACCGTATCGGACGTTGCGGCATAACATGTGGAAAGCTCAAAGACATTGTTTTCTTTTTTTCATTACCTACAAGGTAGGAGTTTTCGACAAGCCACTGAGTGGACCCTTTTATCTAGCAAGGCGAGGAATCCTCTTTTCTTTCCAATAGTAGTACCATTTCCAATGTCCTTGTTTTTCTTAGTTCCGTCGGGTGATTCCGCAACATGGACGGATGGCTCCCGTTCTGCACACAAGGCTGGAATGCAAGATTCGGCGGTTCCTTGACTCGGGCTCCAGCCGAGGGCAAAATTGAAATAATAATAATCATAATAATTAAGGTAGTGCTGTCTTATTGGCTTATCTTGTTTTTTGAAGAGGGACGGACCCAAGCTTAGAACTTGGTTCAGTTAGCGCGATGACTCAAAGGGGTAAATGGGCAGAGCAATGGGTCAGGAGTTAGGACACCAAATGGGTCGAGGGCTCGACAGGTTTGATATGAGAATCGGAATAAACACACCCCTAAGAATATGCAACTTCCACCAGTAACTTTTGCCTGACAGAAAATTACCAGCGACATCCCATATCATTCTAGAGTGAGATATTTGGAAGGTAGTGGTTATCCCATAATATAATTGTAAAACGTAACACAGGGTCTTCTTCGTTCTTAGTCAATACGAACTTGGACATCCAAGATGATCAACCGTTTAGAGCATTTTAGCGTCTAGAGTCTATTACCTAAGCACACCATTGGCTTTTTTTTTTTCCTAAAAAAAAAAAGAAAAGCAGAGTGGATTGATCAGAACGACCCTTGGGACCAGGTGCTGCCCATGGATCGGGTTCTTGGCCATTTATATCCGGCGCTCAAAATAGGCACTCTTGACGATGATTGAAGAGTGAAGCGACATCTAACTTCCCAAGTTTGGAGTCGTCAGCTTTTCCACCTTGTATGTCGGCAATGCCAGAAGGAGTTGCGCACACTTGGTTAGCATTGGTCGTGAGACTATTCAGGGTCCAATGAGATATTGAGGACAACTTGATTAGCAGGAAATGTGTCATATCATCTGACAAAGCTTGCGGGGCTAAGTCGACGATTTGCCAGTGGAAGATAGCAGGAATCGCCCATTTGGGGTGTAGCTGGTTGATCATTGCTTTTGGTTTCGGCCTAGTCCATCCTGTCCAACAAGTAGTTCTGTCGGACCACTACCAAGGATCCGATGCCTAACAAGCTGCAAGCCAAGTACAGCGTCAGACTGGAACATGGAGACAGATGAGTTTTAAAGCAGAGATAGAAAAAGGAAAAGAAAGGCAAAGTATCAGAGCTCTCACCTAATAAAAAAGGGGACTTTGATAATGAGCGCACTTCCAGGACGACAAATTGCGGTTTTTCCCCCAACTTTATGCTCTTGAGGTGTGAAATCTACATCCGGGGTGATATACAAGGAACCAGATCACAATTCTCATTCTTCGCCTTTTTTTCTTTTCATTCTTTTCTTGCTTGTCCATAGATGTTGAGAATGCCGGAGTTAATATTAACTTTCAATAAAGTAAGGATGCACTAACTAACCATGACCAAGTGTAATGGCTATTCGACTATTGCCAAGTGATAAGCACCAATGACTGTGACTGACGAATGCTCCATCCTAGGTTTGAAAGGATGCGAACTTCCTGATTACTGAGCTGTAGTTAATTAATGGATGAGATTGTTATGGACACCAGGCTGCCTCACCGCCGCTCATCCGCTTGACAGCCGACAGCATGTGAAATTTAGTTGTGATTGGAGACGTGAGAATATAATTGTAGTGTGCTGCATAGGGATCTCTTTCCAGCTAATACAGATTGATGGCTAATGTTTTAGGTCTAATGCACTCAGTTAGTTCACTTTTTGGATGGAGAATCGACTGCGTTTGATGATTTATTTTCCATGCCGTTGTAGTCTGTGACCTTTAATCCATCCAACTTGGGTTTTCCATACAGGTGCTCGGCACCTACATCGAACCCCGCAGTGCCAGTCACCTAATGATGAGATCGTCAGATCATCCTGCCCAAACACATCCTAGCCAAGCGAAATCCTGGATGATGTACATCCGGCTTCATGATGTGGCAGGTGGAGAAATCTGAAAAGCATGCTGATATTACCGAATGTGGTATGGAAGGGGGGTTAAAATGAAACGGTCAAAGAGTTATTTGAGGAGACTTGACGAGAGTCGGGCCTATGAATGGCAAATATATTGTTGAATAATGGAACACGGAGACCTAATTTATGCTTACGAATCCAGGATTGGGCTTTGGACCCGACAAGAGAAGATAAGGTGAGATGGGAGAAGGATCTACATTACCAACGTCTCTCAATCAAAGTAGTTCACCTATTGCAATGTTGTTACAACTTGCTAAGATATGAATGTGTGCTGTGATAGATACCTGCTCCATTCCAGGGTAGGATGAGGGGGAATGCTTGTATGACGATCTGAAGAATTAACTAATGTGGATAAGAAGAATGTTTGTATCGAGGATATGGTATGATCTGTTGAGATCCCAAAGGATACCGAGAACCGGATGACCACAAACGACCTTACTTTCCCTTCATTTTCGTTTTTATTTTTTTCAAAACATAAATACCTACATGTATGTCAATCATTGACTGTGGTTTATTTCGGTCCTATTGACTAGAGTTCACGCCTGGTGATTTATTACAAGAACAGCCTACCGAGTAAGGTCGTTAGTTCGTCGGTAGGAGTAGAATTGTGAGACGAAATAATAATAATAATAATAGTAATAATAATAGTAACTAATACTATTGGGATTAACATCAGGTCAAACGGGAGTCCGGATGGCCAAGAAAGTATTGTAAAAGCCAAGTGTCAGCCTCTTATTTTTACTAGTCTTATTAGTGATAAAATAATCATTTGCAAAGTATGTACAATGTATACAGGTACATACCTAGAGATACCCTAGCTTCATCTAAATTTCTCTTCAGCAACACCACCAGAGATATCAATCTCCCTATCCATATACACAGGACATTTACTCCCCAAAATGTAAGCAGGATCAAGTATAATTTTCTCCCATTTCCCTGGGAGTTTCAGAACAGAACCTCTATTCCAATAATTGGTCTAAAAATAAACCGCCAACCGGAACCAGGCGCAGTGGTACTTTTATGTAATGTATGGTACACCAAACCATCCTATTTTCCGTACGTGACGACCGGATACTTATAAAGTCCAGCCCCAGCCGCCGCCACCAGGGGCGACCGTGACAAAACCTGACGGCAACCTTGCTTGATTCCTGAATCTTCAGGCTGCAGACGGTACGGATGCTCGGCGGGAAGCCTTACTGCCTTATTACTCTGTGACGATCAGTTTCTTTTTTCCCGCCTCTTTCTATCCAGACCTTCAGTCAAACCAAATCTTGTTCACTTTTCCCTTCTTCTACTCCCTCTCTTCTTCCCTCCCCTCACCCCCATCCACGCCACGTATTGTCTCTTGTCTCTTTTTCTTCCTCTCTTCCTCCCCCATATATTATTGAATTCCTTCTTGCTTTCTTTTTTATTTTCTTCTTTTTTGCCCTTTTTGTTTCTTGTTCCTCGCTCCCGCGCTACCCTCTCCTCTCCCCTCCCTCCCTCCCTTCTGTCATTCCTTTTTTTTTTTTTAAACGCATTCTTCAGTCCTAGAATATCCCTATCTCTTCTCCCCTCCTTTATCTGTGGACCCTTCAACCTGCCTTCGACGCTACTTCTCGCCTGGTCCTAGTCCTTGGCTATTACCTGCCAAGCTGACTCGGACCTGGACGCTGGGTTTCCTTGCCCATGCCACGCTCATCGGCTACGGCTAGGAAGAGTCATAGCAATCGACAAGAGAATGGCCCCGCTGGCTCTGGAAAGAAACCAAGTAAACAAAAATCGAATGGGAATTTAAATGGGAACATTAACTGCGCTACTTCACCCGAATCTTGTCCTTCTTCGCAAGTCGACTGGCACTCGTTTCGTTCAGCTGGAGATCAGGCCACCACTTCGACGATAGCCACAGCGGTCAGAGTCAACGGAACTGTGGATAACACCAAGGCGGATACTAACGGACGTGGTTATCTGAATGGATATGCGAAAGGAAATGCGGACATGTCATACGGGCAAACGAATGGTGCCGTGCACCAAAATACTGGGCTTACCGGTCAGGCGTCGCGCCGTACCGAGAAGTCGGGTTCTGGGTCTAAGAGGTCTGGTTCGAACGCCTCTGTTAACCCTCTGCAACTAGCGTCAACAATTCTCAAATCGTGCCCCATGTACGACACGATTGCTATTCTGATATTTCTATTACAGCTACCGCCCATGGTCCTAACCTTGGTTCAATTTCTGTTCGCTTCTCTAACTTTTATGCCCCCCAGCGGTGCAGCTTCTGGCTCACTCACATCTAATTTCGATATTTTTCAAGGCCCTGCTGGAACACCTTCCTTGGGAACAATGATTGCGATGGATGGGTTTTTTCTGCTCTTCTGGGGACTCTTCATGTGGTCATGGGCGCAAAATTTCGCTCTTGATTTAGCCCACGTTCAAGTCGCCATAACTCTAGGTGGAGGAGGATCAGGCAAAAATGGAGGAGTCAATGCCCTATGTGTTGGAATTGTTTTAGTTCTACATCTTGTCCGAAGTAAAGGTATCCAGGAATTTGTGATGGGTCATCTTGTCTCCGCCAAGATCATCAGTCCCGATATCTTGTCACAATATTCTCATCTTATGCCTGCTGAATTCAAACGCACTGAATCGCAATCATCCCCCAGCTGGATCCGAAGTTTACTTGCAGTTCACATTTTGGCTCAAGCAGGGACCGCGATGGCTAGACGCTCGATGGCAAAAAACAGATCTCCAACGCCCCCCCGTTCCGGTAAACGTGTTGATACAGAAGCATCTGCTGGCTCTCAGACACAAATCGATTCCGCATTTGAATCCACAGCTAGTGTCTCCTCTTATCTCGGTCCTGACGGACAAATAATCACGCCAGCAGCGCACAAGGATGGCAGAGACCGGTTAATTTCAGCAAAGAAGCGAAGGAGACAGGCGAATCAGGTCCGGAGCCGCCAACCTTTTTGGGCTGCGCTTGCAAGCACAAAAGTGACAGTGATGAGGGAGTACGAACACTCGAGGGCCTTGTCAAAAACTACCCGAGGATTTACAATGACCGAAGATGATCTGCAAGGGGTTTCTTTGGACGATGGTCTCGTTTGGATAACAGAGGTTGACAGCTCTACGATCAAGTTTGCGGCGGGTGACATGGTAACGCCAGATGATACTGCCTTATCGGGTACCTGCGAAACTAGTCTGAACGGAGAAGATTTGGTGCCGTTCTACGTATGTGTGAATGGTGCGCTATGGGCGACTGCAACAATTACTAAGGTGCAGGATGGTTCAAAAGGGCCTAGTACGGTTCATTGGAGAGGAGAGATTTCAGGACTTGCCCCGAATTGTGCGTATACTTGTTCGTTCGTACGAAGTGATACCGAGGAAGAAATCTGCTCCATGAGTGTTAAGACCCCTGCCGCCAATGACGCAGAACAAGGTGAGCGACTCTATTAATGGTCTTTTTCTTTTTCTTCTTAGCAGCCTTCTCACTTAGCTCAAACAGCCACTTTAGTACCCACGCCCCCACAGCCGTCCTATCGACCATCTTCTCCAACTACTACACTCAAGAACTCGATTGTCAACGCTGAGGTCAAATTGAATGAGAAACGATCCCGCTTGAGGAAAGCAAAAAACGATCACAAGCTTGTCATTTCCAAAATCAGGAAAGAGCTAGACAACTATAATTATCGTCTCCATAGTGGTACAGATGAGAACCGGCAGAAACAACGTTCACTACAGCTAGAAAGAAACATTCGACAAACGGAAGAAGCTACTGCAGCTCTCGAAAGCCAACTGGATAACCTTGAAAACATACCTGAGGAGGAACTTGAAGAGTGGACTCAACAAAAAGCCAAATATGATCATGAAGTGGAGCTTCTCGATGCCCTCAAAGCGGAGGTGAACTCTTCCCGAACCGCTGCTGCCCGTGATTTATCGTCCTTGGAGTCCGAACTGAACTCGACCGTTCAAAGACGCGAGCGCCTCCAGAGCCGACGGACAAGAGTGAACGAGCAGTATGAACGAATTATTTCCGCTAACGCCCAAGGACTCAATGAAAGAGAGCGCCGCGCAGCTGAGCAGTTCGCGCGTGAACAAGATCAGGCGAAATTGGAGACTACTTTCAACGAGCAATTTGCGAGCATCACGCAGTCTGTACAGGAATATCAGTTGCGCACCAACCAGCTGTGGCAGCAGTCTGCTGCTATTGAGCAAGCCATCCAACAGCAGCAGCAGCAGATGCTTATGGATCCCGCTCCTCTCACACCTGAAGGGACTTTGCCTGGTACAAGCGCGCTTACGGATATCTCTGGCTTGCCACTCCCCGCTGTGACGACTACTGCAGCGTCTAGTCGCTCATTGCTCGGACATAGCTTCCCTGCATTAAAGTCTAGTCCCCTTCAAATCTCAGCATCGCTTGCTGGCACCACGTCGTCTCACCCAACTAGCCCAATTCAGCAACCTTTATATCCGCACCACTTCCAAAGCTCTCCATTTGCGAATACAACGTCACTTCTCGAGCCAGATTTTGTCTATCGGCACCGTTCATTCTCAAATCGTTCGGGACGGAGCAGCCTTTACGGCTCGGATTTTGTAGATTCGGCGCGCCGTGCTCCCTTCCAATATGATCCTTTTGATTTGGGTACGGAAAAGAGAAGAAGCTCTGGGTCTGAAAACAACCCGCCTAGCTTAGGACTAAGACCAATCTCGAGTCCTTTCCAACGGGCAGCTAGTCGTACCAGTGGTAGCGGAAGCGGAGGAAGCAGCGGAAGCGGTAGTGGCAGCGGTAGCCCTAGCTCTGCACATGGTAAAGGAAATTAGACCCCGGGTTTTTTCAAATTCACCTTCGTCCCAAGGAAAAGTCAAAAGGAAAAAAAAGGTTTGGTAGATCTTGCAGGATCTTCTCTTCGGAGTGTTTTCCCCTGGCGGTGTCTCATTTAGTCCCACCATCGCTCGTGGTCTATAGATCTTGTGTCCTTGTGTAGATTCGTCTCTGCTTTGCCAGAAGAAATAAAACGTTGATATATAAAAAAAAGAGAGAGAGAGAAAGAAATCTTTAGTTTCTGTAGGGTGCGGCGCAACTTCGAGGAGCAATTGGAAACTCCAGCAAAAGCCCTTCTTCGATTTGAAAAAGTAATTATAACAGGAATATCAACATTATTATCATATCTAATCTCTAGATTGCTTATAACCCGTGCTAAGCGACAACCATCCGCGCAGTCATTCATTACTTAATGTTACAGCAAATATATATATATGCAATTTGCAACCCAACAGAGTATTCATCCATACTAAGACATAGAGTGGGGGTAAAAAATAACAGCAACAACAAAAACAACAATAATAATAGAAGAAAGAACTAACGCCAGAGTACCCCACATCACCTATGGTCATCTATCTATATATGCAATGTATGCGGTGACGCATGTATCCGGATCTATTTCAAGATATCCAAGACGGCAAGTCGGGCATCGTATCACGAGCGGGAAAAGACGGGAAGATAGATTCGACAAAATGATGCCGAACATAAATTGTTTAACACCCGGATGGGGTGATGGTGATTGTCTACCTAGGAGATTTCACCACCCATTCTCCAGAACCTTGTGTTTGCATATGTCAAACATAGATCTCGTGCGACAGTGGCCCCATTCTCCAACTCTTCTGGGCAAGGATGAGTGAGATGGATGGACAGAGCGCGGATAACTCTACCAACGATGATGGTGTGATCATATACATCAACTCGCTGGGGGAGGAGCTGGCATTCGAGAATGAAAGGGGAGAATTCCTTTTGTTCTGCGCCTACTCCTCCTCCTTCATTTTCTTCGTGATTTTTGCTTTCTCTCTCGGCAAATTCTTCCTCCTTGCTAGCGCTCGAAGTGGGCATGGTGGCAGCCTTTCTTTCGCGTAACATCGGCAATGGTAAAGATGACGCCCTTCTTCGCTGGGAATCACTAGAGTTAGGAATTCCCAGCGAACTAGGAACCGGGATGTATTCAAATTTTCCACCGACAAGGCCCAAATTCTGGTTACCCTTTGAAAAGTCTCTTGCGAGGGCAGCGGCAGTCTCTGTCGGAGAAAGTAAGTGGACTAGAAATCGCTGCGAGGTAAGTAGAGCGGCGAGGGTCTCTGAGGGTCGTCGCACGTTGAAGGATATTACAGGCTCCGGGTGAAGGGTGACTGTGTTAAACGAGGAGACTGTCATACCGCGAAAGGAGTTTTCGAGAGGCCCTTTGTTGTCTTCTGCTCCTGCTCCTGCTCCTGCTTTAGGGTGCTGCTTCAAGGAGTGGGGATCGATGGAGGTGATTATGGCGACAGGGTAGGGGACACGGCGCATTAGGAGACGGATTTGGTCAGATAGGGAGATAGGTGAGGGATTGGGAGAGTCATTTTGAGAGGTTGAACTTGAGTCTGGATTTAAGGTTGCTGGGTTGGCAGCTGTTGCAACTGTTCGACGGTTGTTCCTGGATTGTGGAGGAGTCGAATGGAGCCGAGAGAAAGAGGAGATATTGTATGTTCTACATTGAGTCTCTATAACTATCGAAAGAGAAGATAAGAATCACATATATAAATGTAAAAGAGGCGAACTTTATAGGAGAAAGGAAGGCACCGACCTCTATTATTGTTATATCTCTGAGCAAATAGCACTGCTCGAGAACGCAAAGAGCTCGTCATGATTGTAGTCGGTGCAAGGAACAACATCAAGATGCCAGTCCATGATTATCGTCAAAGACTCGACGACATCTGAATAGACTGACGAGAAGAATGAAAAGAAACAAGAAACAAAGTAACTAACCACCCTTAGCCGACACAGGCCATTCTTATCAATCAAGCATGACATGCATCAATATAAAGCGGCTTAATTATTCTTAATTTTTCCCAAAAAAAAAAAAGAAACCAGGATAAGATTACATAATCTGCTCTCATTCCGCCAATTTTCTCCCGAATAGTAACTTTCGCATCCTCATCTCATCCAGAAAAGACCACAAAACGTTGGGGACTCAAAACAATTGTCCCTTAGAAATAGAGAAGGAAAAGATAAAAACTTTTCGTTGATTGATACAAAAATTGATCATGTCCCTTCACCTCTCCCTCCGCCGCGGCGCAGCGGCCACTGCAACAACCTCCACCATTATCCGTCTCCAACCTACCACCAACAGCAGCAGCACAACTTTCATCTGCTCCCAATGCCGACATGCAACACTTCTTCGTCGTCCTAAGCGCCCCTACACTTTCACACAACTGATCACACTTTCCGACGGAAGTACTTTTACGCATCGGACGACGTCGCCGCTCCCTGTGTACCGATCCACGCGCGACACGCGGAACTCGCTGCTCTGGAACCCGTCCAGTAGCAAGTTGATGAACGTGGAAGAGGACGAGGCAGGCCGACTTGCGGCCTTCCGGGCGAAGTTTGGAAGGGGGTGGGATGCCAATACGCCTGTCGTTAGTGAGGAAGGGACGGCAAAGCAGAAGTCGGAGACTGCGGAGGAGAGAGCAAGGAGGGAGGCTGAGGAGCAAGAAGAAGAGGATAATTTGTTGGATTTAATTAGTTCATTTGGTCAGGAGGCGGAGCAGGAGATAGGGAAGAAAGGCAAGAAATAGACTTTGATTCCCTTGCTGGAGAAGAGGGGTGGGGTAAGGAAGTTTCTTTTCTTTCCGTCTTTTTTTTTTTTTTTTTTTTTGTTATTAAGAGCTCATGTACATGTACAGTTACTATCTTGTCATATTACCGGGAAGAAACCCTCATAAAATTGAAGATCTGGTTCGATTTGAGCTACCTGATGAATTTGCTTCATGTATTTTTAACAGATTATACGAGAACAAACCCACGCTACAGACTGCGGTAATTATATAAATTCTCTTAGCTGTAGGGCACGCGTACTTATCATATCACGATTACTATACTCGAATACTTTCGGACTGCGCACTTGCATAAAATTGGCCATAACGTAAAAGATAACACTGCCCGGCAGACGACGGGAAATGGGGGGAAGAAGGTCGGGGTATTCGTTGCTTGTATTTTATACTGGGCAAAGAAAATAAAAAGGGAAAGGAGGACTAGACCTCTTCAGCGGTCGACTCGGTAGCAGCTTCCTCTGCCACCGGGGCAGCTGGTTCAGTGGGAGGAGCATTATCAGCAACACTCGGTGGATATAAGAGATTGCCATCCTCACCCGCGTCCAGTTGCAAAAGAAAGGTTTCCCAAAGTTCAATCAACTATGAGGGAACAAAATGAATTAGCCGACGTGAGCTTTAGCTGGACACCAAGAGAATCACTCACCTCCTTCTGAGCTTCTACAGCGCTCTCTAAGAAAGTCTCCACACCAGACTTGAAGTCCTCTACCTTCTCTTTTTCAAACCTTTGGAGTTCATTCCGCATTAGTCTTCCCATGTCCTCAAACAGTAGCCTTGCCTGGTGAACCCTCCTCTCGGCATCGGCTACATCAGCATTCACTTGGTTTAGACGGTCTTGCTGTGTTTTCCCTTGTCTGAGGAGTTTCTCTTGGTTGTTCTTGCGTTTTTGGAGCTCTGACTGGGCGGCATTCCAGCTATGGAAAGCCTTTTGCCGTTGAGAGAAAGCCATCTTAATACTCCCAATTAAGCGAATGTATTCGTCAATTGTTATTCCTAGGGTAAGCACGTCCTGCTGCGCTTGGCGCTCGTACAATTCCCGGATGCGTAATTGGAGATCCGAGAGTCCGTACAAAGGGCCAGACAACACCGGGGACAGTTCAACCTCAGCAAGAGCCTGGATGGATGTTGAAAAGTCCCCGGCAGCCTCTGATAAACCCTTTCGTTGCGCGACAACTGTGTCGATGGCTTTCATCAATGCCTTCAGTTGATTCTCCAGCGCATCCAGATAAATCTTTCGATCGTGGAACCACTTTTTAATCCAATTAATTAGCTTGATAGTTCCAATTTCTAGCTATAAATAGATTCGACTCACATCGTCATGCTCAATGAACTTGCCGCCTCCGCCAACACTGATGCCAAAGGAGCTAAACATTCCCTTGTTCTGGCCGAGATCCGGCTCGCGGTTTTCTTTATTTTTCACATCAAGAGTGAAGGTCTCACTCTCTAAGAAGATTTTAAGATCGCCATCATGCTGGAGAATAGGGTGAGCTGCAATTTTATTCAGCATTCGCTCAAGCGCAGCTCTTCTCGACTCAACAAAGTTCGTATCAAATCGACCAACCGCCTGCTTCTCAGGAGGAGGTGGCACAACCACGCCCGGGTTATTGTTGTGCATCGACGTATAGAGCCACAAGAAATCGCGGTAACGTCGGCTGACTGTGAACTCGGGGGTTCGGTAAGCCTTGGAGGTTGTCTGTGGCTAGCATTAGTCCTGTCTCACCGAGTAGTCTCCTACTAGATGAAGAATAGAGGCGGGGGTACCTTGGTTCGAACTTGGTAAACAATATGACTGCTGGTTAAATCTCCTACTTTGTGGGGGTCGCCAACCGTAATGTCAAAGGTGGGGTTTGCAGCTTTCTCGATACTAATACTGGACGGCTGTTGCCTCTTTGACGCCTCTACATCGCTCGGAGGCTGCACCGGCGGAGGACCTCTGAAGCTCGCACCATCCTCTTCTAGGTTTACAGAGTCCAAGATACCAGAGCCGGCGGGCGTTTGAGACAGGGATGAGGCAGGAGGCACATTGCGACCTGCGAATGCCTCCTTTTGGGGCGGTGTAGGGGCTTGTTCAGCACCAAGGGGACTACTTTCGTTGGATTTATCCCCAAGAGGTCCTAGCGGATCAAATGTATCATCGACTGCCTCCAATTTTGTTGCTTGCGCGCTAATCTTGCGGGTGCCTCGTGGGCCTCGTCGTACCGTAGAACGAGGGGTACTTTCCTGTGCCGATTGCTCTGTAGCTGTATGTTGCGGGATGGTTAGCATCAAGGGAACGGGTATGGGCAGCACGGTTAGATGAGGAAGAGGATTCAGAACAGACCAGTTCCCTCGGTGTCCGGTCGTGACGTAGCATGATTATTCGTGGACTGCGAAGGCACATCTGCATCTCCTAGTAAGCTATGATGCGACAATCGCTATCGTGACTGCCTAGCACTTACCACCCCACGGAGAGTCCCCAGCGTCCAAATCCATGAGGGCAAGTTGTTAATATGAAGGAGCAATGGGTATAATTATATGAATAGGGTGATGGGTGAGCATGTGCGAAGAAAGTGAGGGAGCAATTAAGAGGTAAGATGGATGCAGTTGGAGAGTTGGAGATTCCAAGCAGGCCAGATTGGTTGAACGGATGATCCGCCCACGGTAACTACGGATGGCTTGAATTTCCCCGCCAAGCCAGCTGCAGGCAGCTCAACTGTGCAGCTCCAACGACTCACGAGGGACTATTGCAGAATAATCTAACAGACGTTCTATAGTAATCCCTTTTCTCTGCTTAAATATCTGTGTCAATCAGGTTAATTTTAGGTCCCTGTCTTTGTTCATTTACAGAAAATCAGGTAACAAGTACCGTCACAGAGGTATAATATACCATGTGTTACCTACAGAGCATCATCATGGCAACAAATAACCATCCATCCAATAAAAACAAGTCAACCCATTTATGTACTAAGCCTTCACTACATCTAAACGAATACGGAAGGTATATATAATTTTTTTTTTTAGTCATCTATTCATAGTTAGGTACTGTGTCGTAAATATTTTCTTCAATTTTGTGATATATTCAACCATAGGCATGAAACCATACTCTTAATGAGTTGGTCATTTGACCCATGGGAGCCCAAGCTTATGCATCTCGACGGCGAGCTGGAATAGGTAGTCCAAGCTTTCACACTGGGTCTTTGCCTTGGCCACATCGTCTCCCCAAACATAACTGTACGTTATAGCATAGGTTAGCACTGATAGACTTGATCATCTTCACTTCTTTCTTTGGCCTTTTTCTTCTTCTGAACAATAGAGAGAGAATGTAGACATGGAAGAAAATAAAACAAACAAGGACTCACATTCCATGCCTCCTCACAAGGACCGCATAAGTATCCGGATATTCCTCCATCGCCTTCTCTAGGCTTCCGGTAAGATCTTCCTCAAACGCAGTGTTCTCGATGATAGGAATCTTCAGAGTATCGAAGAACCCGAGCATACCCTTGCCCTTACCTCGAGGGATACCCTTGATCTGCTCAATATTGCTGATCTCAAAGCAGCCCTGGGGCCCCTTTTCACGCTCGACTAGGAGGGTCACCAGGACCGCCCACTGGGAGTGGGTGTGAATGCAGCAGCCAGCACCACGTTCAAAGGCAGCAAGGAACAATGGGGTGCAGGCGGAGGGTTTCAGCTCAAGAGGTTTGCGGATATACTTGCGATCGGAGGGCGGATATTTGGGGGTGGGGTATTGGAGAACGAAAATGTTGTGAGGTTGTATCAATTCCTTTTGCACACCGGATGGAGCAATGAATATGTGATCATCGCGGCGGATGGAAGCCTAAGGAGTCAGGAGGCCAAATAAAAAAGTAAAGTTAGTTGACGATTTGCGATTGGTATAGTACTCCAACTAAAGAAATTATATTGCGACAAGGTTCGCTTCTTTACTTACTCCACCACCAGTGCCAGTGACCCAACCCCAGTTGTAGAATTTGCGGCAAAGCTCCGGAATCAAATTAGCAGGATGCTCTGGGTCGGTGGACTGGACCAGATGATCATTGTTTTCTTTTTCAATTTCCTGGGCCATTTTGACAATGATGACGGCGAAGCTCTGGCTTGTGGCTCGGAGCTTCTTTTCTTTTCTTTTTCCGGTTCAGTGAGGAGGTGGTCCAATTGTCGCTAATGATGATTTCTCACTATAGAATTCTCCGCCAATAATTCAATGGTAGGTAGCGCTTGAGGTTATCTTGGATGTGGTAAGAGGGCGAAAAGGAAAAAAAAAAGTCATATGGAAGCGGGGAGGAGGGGTCAATACACAATCGTATTCACTTATTGCAAATCGGGTCCCCACTTTGTATTATGCAAATCCACCCAATGAACCAACCAAATTTCTTGCTGCCCTCACCATCCTCATTCTCTGCATGTGTACGGAGTACCATTAAGTAGTCGGGGATTTGGCAAATACTAGCCGCAATGCTCAACTACGGCATAGAGCGGATCCTGTCAGTCCCGAAGCGTCCCAATTACCTCCGAAAGAATAGATGAAGGCCTAGAAGGTTGACATTGAACCTTGAACTAGTGATCAGAGACCGCCCGTGGGCAAACGCTTCTATTATGGTGTTTTGGAGGTAAAGCAGGGCGTTGTCGGAGTATAACTAGCAATGGCACTTAGTCGTCCCGATCTAGGGGTTTGACAGCCTAAGATGGGGTAGGCTGGAATGGGCGCAAATGGTGCAGCTAGGAGCTAAGCTAGAAGACAGCTTTCGAAATTTGTATACATCCGCTTCTAACGAGATATCTTTCTTGTTATACCATGGCCTTTTTATTACCCTTACCAGCCACCTCAGATCAAGCCTCTCCCTCTCCCTTCATGTGTCATTTACAAGAAGAGACAGGGATCTGATTTTGGGACGAATTTAATGGATGTAAATCTTTAGTTGTTAGCCCCTTAAAAGTTACGTTTCACAATAAATGGTCACTTAATCCCTGGGGGCTGAGGTGAGGTTAATGATGGGATTTTGAAGATGGTGTAGTTTTAAGCCTTCAAATAACTGGTATTAAATAGGAGTGAAATGGTTGGAATTAACTAGTTAATAATCATTACCTACTTTATTAATGATAATTATTAGCTCAGTGGTTCGATGTCATTATTTAGAATATTTGAACCATACTTGGCGATACAGTCATCAAACGTTGAAAGGTAAGCTGTAAGTTGCAATTCATCGTTATAAACCTAGGTTGTTGACATTGTGTAAAACATCAGCAAACACCTACATTGGTGGCTAGCAGGAGATTTTTACTCTGGAAAGAGCCCACTCGTCCCATTACATCTAGATGGCAATTTCTAGAATCCTCATTCTCAAATAGGAACACTGCAAAGATGTGAACCAGACCCCGTGGGTCAAATGGGAATGCAAATCAATTAAGAAATTCTTAGTCCCGACCACCGAACATTAAAGAAGCACTACTAACCCGATTGGGTGAGACCTTACCCCAAGAAGCAGTTGGCAGCGGAAGAGGCCACCTTGAACTTAACCTGACCAGCCAGCTTCATGCATCACCTTATATAACCACACGCTGTTCTCTTCTCCTGCTCTCTCTCCCTCTTTCTCTGTGCTTCCCTCTCTGTACAGCCCTGATTCCCTGTGTTTGTTGTCTAGCTTGCCTCCCTTCTCCCTCCACGGAGGTCCAATTGTTTGAAGGCTTGTTTGTTTCTTTTCCTCTTATTCTTCTCCCCAGTAGCGTGTGTCCTGCACATATTATCCACTATGCGTCTCAACGCAGCTCTCACTTCCGCCCTGGTCTCTTCGGCCTCTATCATGGGCTATGCCCATGCCGAGGAAGTCGAGACCAACCCCGATTCCACCTCTGTGGTTGAACGCCCTACTTTCACGGTAAGATGACCTGCGATCAGCCATGTATATTCTCTGAATTTACCGCTAACGAGAACATTCTATCTTCAGCCAACAACCATTAAAGCCCCCTTCTTGGAACAATTCACCGACGACTGGGATTCGCGATGGACTCCTTCTCATGCTAAGAAGGAGGACTCTAAATCAGAGGAAGACTGGGCTTATGTTGGCGAATGGTCCGTTGAGGAACCCTCCGTCTACAAGGGCATTGAGGGCGACAAGGGTCTCGTCGTCAAGAATGTCGCTGCCCACCACGCCATTTCGGCTAAGTTCCCTAAGAAGATTGACAACAAGGGCAAGACCCTGGTAGTCCAATATGAGGTGAAGCCGCAAAGTAAGTCGATTTGGTGTCTCGGGAGCTATAGAACCAGCTTCTCGTTTTGAATTTTCCATTATTTTCACTCCGAAACTAGGAAGTACTAACCATGTGTGCCCTTTACAGACTCACTTGTTTGCGGTGGTGCCTATATGAAGCTTCTACAGGATAACAAGAAGCTTCAATCTGAAGAGTTCTCTAACACCACTCCTTACGTTATCATGTTTGGTCCCGACAAGTGTGGTGCTACCAACAAGGTATGTATAGCTTGGGCAGTCTGAGCTATATGACCTCAACCTTCCCGAACCTGTTGCTTATAGTGTTGTAGGTCCACTTCATCTTCCGTCACAAGAACCCCAAGACTGGCGAATATGAGGAGAAGCACCTGAAGTCTCCCCCTGCTGCCCGTACTTCGAAGCTCAGCTCCCTCTACACCCTGATCGTTCGCCCCGATCAGTCTTTCCAGATCCTCATTGACGGCAACGCTGTCAAGAACGGCACCCTCCTTGAGGATTTCAGCCCTGCTGTCAACCCTGAGAAGGAGATTGATGACCCCAAGGACAAGAAACCCTCTGACTGGGTTGACGAGGCTAAGATCGCCGACCCCGAGGCCACCAAGCCTGAGGACTGGGATGAGGAAGCTCCATATGAGATTGTTGATGAGGAGGCCACTATCCCCGAGGACTGGCTTGAAGACGAGCCTACCAGCATTCCTGACCCCGAAGCTGAGAAGCCCGAGGATTGGGATGACGAGGAGGATGGTGACTGGATCCCCCCCACTGTCCCCAACCCCAAGTGCGCCGAGGTCTCTGGCTGTGGTCCCTGGACTGCCCCCATGATCAAGAATCCTGCCTACAAGGGCAAGTGGTCCGCTCCTCTGATCGATAACCCTGCCTACAAGGGCCCCTGGGCTCCCCGCAAGATCGCCAACCCTGACTACTTTGAGGATAAGACTCCCTCCAACTTTGAACCTATGGGCGCTGTAAGATTCTCCCCAATCCCTGGCTACCTTACTTGTCACCAATAACTAACAAACTTGCAGATTGGTTTCGAGATCTGGACCATGCAGAACGACATCCTCTTTGACAACATCTATATTGGCCATTCCGTTGAGGACGCCGAGCAGCTCCGCAAGGAGACCTTTGACGTTAAGCACCCCATTGAAGCTGCTCAAGAGGAGGCTGCCCAGCCTAAGAAGGAAGAGGAGGGCGCTACCCCCAGCGTCAGCTTCAAGGAAGACCCTGTTACCTACATCCGTGAGAAGGTTGACTTCTTCGTTGGCCTCGCCAAGGAAGACCCCGTCAATGCTGTTAAGCAGGTTCCCGAGGTCGCTGGTGGCCTTGGTGCCCTTCTCCTTACTATGATCCTTGTTATTGTTGGAGCTGTCAGCTCTAGCACCCCAGCTCCTACTCCCTCCAAGAAGGGTAAGGAAGCTGCTGGGGCTGCCAAGGAGAAGTCTAGCGAGGCTGTCAGCTCCTCTGCAGACACTGGTAAGGGTGGAGCTACCAAGCGTTCTACGCGATCGTCGGCCGAGTAAATTAAGAACAACACAGAAAGGCGCAGTCAACATTAATCCTGTTAGGATTGCAGGAGCTGATGGTAGCAATTCATACCCATGACTCAAAAAAGAATTTTTTTCAAAAGCAAAAACAAAAAAGAAAAAAAAGACAAAAAAGTGAGATAAAAAAAAAAGGATGAGTAGGGGAGAGAAAGCCAATAAACTTCCATTCCAAGTTCATAGCTGTTTCAGCGTTCCATTCGTAAATGGTATGTTATATTTTGCAGCCCTTTAATGTTCCCTTTTTCATATTTTTATCGATGAGAATGAATAGTCCTGTACGATGAGGGTTTAATGCAAGAAAGAGATGTTCCAAGAAACCAAAACAAATATTGGATTAAGTTTTAACGACTAAGCTGCAGACATTGAGCTCTAATAAATGAATACAAACCATAAGCTCGGGGTTATCATTCAGATTTAAAGAGTTGTGAATAGAAAAATATAGCAATCCAGTAGATGTTATTTACATCAGTCTAGAAGGGGGAAAGGGAGAGAGTACTGGTGATCTCTCAGAAACTCAAGAAGAAAGAGAGAACAGGCAATACCTGGGCCTGTCTCAGTATTCATCCATATGTTATTCACACGCACTGGCGTGGCACTCGGGTTGTTGTTCCACGCCCCCCTGGGTTTTTGCTTTGATATATGGAGTAGTTCGTAGTAGATAGGTAGAACCGACTTTGTGGATTCTGGGGTAATCCCGCCAATACTCGAGGAGGTAGATGATGATGATGATCACTGAGTAGGGACCTATCCTGTAGTTCGGTAGCAAAGAAAGCTCCAGCAGTGATTCATGAATGCAATGACAGCTGATGGATAGAAGAAGAGGGACTCGATCGATTGCAGGAGCAGGTGGACGCAGAAGAAGAGGAAGGTAATGAATAAGTTGTTATGAAGCTATCGAGCTGACTCCAACTCTCCAACCGCTTTCATTGGTGGAGAGCGCCGAAAGGGCTTATCGGCGGTTGGCCTCGGATCCTCGGGGTGCCTGACCGGACGGTAAAGGGGAGACTCCAAGTTACATACCCCGTACTGTGCCGAGTACCTGGGTATTGATCAGTATCTCCCTCCACCTCGCTTTAAATGCTCCCTGTTATCCTCTTGACTCCTGCTCTCCCTTTACTGCTGACCGCCACTTGGCTTGGAATTCAATTCTTTTTCCTTCTCCCTAACTGGACTGACTCTCTCTCCCAATTCTGATTTCCCTTCAACCTCGTATTCCCCCTTGCCTTTGCTAATCATGGCCGCCTGCCGGTCACTTGCCCGTTCCCTCCCCGCTCTCCGCGCTGCTTCTCCCCGCACGACGGTGGCCAACATCTCGTCCGTCCGGGCAACAGCTTCATCCACATCACGACTTCTCTCAACTTCCTCCATGTCTTCCTCCCGTGGTCTGGCCGCTAGGGCTTCCTCTGCGGCCTCTCTAGTGGCCACACGTAGACTTCACGCCACCGCTCGACAGCTTGCCCCCGCAACTACTTCCGCGGCTAGTACCGCCACTGAATACCCGACCGACCACCAGCCGATCGCCAACCCCATCGACACCACCAACTTCATAGACAACGAGTTCGTCACCTCCAAGGCTACCACATGGATCGACCTCAACGACCCCGCGACCAACAATCTTATCACTCGCGTGCCTCAGAGCACTGATGAGGAGATGCGCGCTGCCGTCGCCTCGGCCCAGAAGGCATTCCCGGCCTGGCGAGCAACCAGTGTTATGGCCAAGCAACAGATCATGTTCAAGTTTGTGAGCTTGATTCGTGCTAACTGGGACCGTCTAGCTGCCTCTATCACCCTGGAGCAGGGTAAGACCTTCGCGGATGCCAAGGGTGATGTTTTGCGTGGTCTCCAGGTTGCCGAAACTGCCTGTGGGATTACTACCCAACTCACCGGGGAGGTATTGGAGGTTGCCAAGGATATGGAAACCCGAAGCTACCGAGAGCCTTTGGGAGTTGTTGCTGCCATTTGTCCTTTCAGTAAGTAGTTCCTTACTTGCCCCGACCTATCCTCTCTCCTGTTAACCGTGATGGACAGACTTCCCTGCTATGATCCCCCTTTGGTGTATCCCTATCGCTACCGTCACTGGTAACTGTCTCATTCTCAAGCCATCTGAGCGCGACCCCGGTGCCGCCATGATTCTGGCCGAACTTGCCAAGGAGGCTGGTTTCCCACCGGGTGTCATCAACATTATCCATGGCTCTGCTAAGACCGTCGACTTTATCTTGGATGAGCCTGCCATCAAGGCCATCAGCTTCGTCGGCGGTAACCGTGCTGGAGAATACATCTACACTCGTGGCTCTGCGAACGGAAAGCGTGTTCAGGCTAACCTGGGTGCTAAGAACCACGCGGCTGTTCTTCCAGATGCCAACAAAAACCAGACTCTAAATGCTATTGTTGGTGCTGCCTTTGGTGCTGCTGGTCAACGCTGCATGGCATTGAGCACCGTGGTCATGGTTGGCGAAACTAAGGAGTGGCTGCCTGAGATGGCGGAGCGTGCCAAGGCTCTTAAGGTGAACGGAGGATTTGAAGAGGGAGCTGATCTTGGCCCTGTTATCAGCCCTGAGAGCAAGAAGCGCATTGAGGAGCTTATTGCTAGTGCTGAAGCTGAGGGTGCTACTATACTTCTCGATGGCCGCGGCTACAAGCCCGAGAAGTATCCCAACGGCAACTTTGTACGTGGCTCCTGATTGAACTTAACGGAAGGCAGTATATTTTCTATGCCAATTTACTAACATTCGATTCTCTAGGTCGGCCCCACTATTATCACCGGTGTCACCCCTGACATGCGATGCTACAAGGAGGAGATCTTCGGCCCTGTCCTTATCTGCCTCGAGACTCCAACTTTAGATGACGCGATCGAACTTATCAACAAGAACGATTACGGTAACGGAGCAGCCATCTTTACCTGTTCTGGACCCACTGCCTCTCGCTTCCAGAAGGATATCGAAGCCGGCCAGGTCGGCATCAACGTCCCCATCCCTGTTCCACTGCCCATGTTCTCCTTCACTGGTAACAAGAAAAGTATCGCTGGTGGCGGTGCCAACACCTTCTACGGCAAGCCCGGTCTTCAGTTCTATACCCAACAGAAGACAGTCACCAGCTTGTGGCGTGCAGAGGATGCTGTTAGCACCAAAGCTCATGTGGTGATGCCAACGCACTCGTGAAGAGGGTGAAATAAAAATCAATCAACGCAAAGAAAAGGAAAAAGAAAAAAAAAAATAAATTAAAGAAAAGCTAAGAGGTGAAAAGACTGTTTGAAAAGAGGACAGATGGTCAACAGGCTTTTGTATGGTCGATAAGGTTATTTTGCTGGACTTTACATGATGGTATAATGAAATTGGTTTAAATTGTTTGTTAATATATATCCTTATATCCTTTGGCCTGCATGACTTGAAATTCCTTAGGAGTCTCAACGATTAATGTAATCTTATTTGCAGTATATGTACCTACCCATGTAGTTACAGACCGAGTAGAATAACCAAGTCTCGAGTTTGCAAGTTTTTTCCACGACCTAACTGGGTTCTTTAGGAAGGGTTGACTCTGAGAGAAAATGATTAAAATTCATTCATTATATGACCCAGCAAGGCTAATATTCCAAGAGATAAGATAGTAACAGGCTATCTATATACCTACCTAGATCCATGCCTTCCCTTCCTCTCCCCCAATAGATATAAGAAAAATGAAACAAAAAACTTCTAGCCTGAAAGTAGACTTGGAAAAAAAAAAATTAAATAAACAAAGGGCCTAGGGTTATAACTTAATTACACGCCAACATCAAAGTCGTCTTCATCAACCTCTCTCTCCTCCTGAGGAGGAACAAATGCATAAACGAGTCGAGCAAGAATGTATTCACCATTATTAGAAACGGCAACACGACGAGTGTGGTAACGTTGTCCATCAATAGTTTCGAACCCCCACACCTGTGAACGAGGGGTAGTTAGTAAGCAGTAAGGACGACACGACTTAGCTCTTTAAAATGGGGGCAAATAACAAGGTAGTAGTAGAAGTGGTAGTAATAGAAGAATCAACACACCTGTTCGGCTGTCCAGCTCGAATCCAGACTCACGACATAACTCTGCAACCAAAGCCCCTCTCCCTCACCATACTCGGCGCCGACATCATCAACCAGGAAACCCTCGCACTCGCTTTCGTCGAGTAGAATCTCCCCCCTGAGGAACTTGGGGATTTTCTCATCGTCAATCTTGGTGCAGACTTCGAGGGCGGGACGGATTTTGTCTCCTGCACCCTTGACACCACGGACGAAACGCGATTGGCCCTCCACTTTGCCGAAGATGTTGTCTGAATGTTCGCGCTTCTCCCAGTCGGTTACACGATGTTCGCTGCTGCCTTGCACGCCACCCGTCACGACGTTATCGACGTCAATGTGTTGGTGGAGTTTATTGGTTTCATCGGGGTATTGTTTACAATTGAGGGTGACATCGACCCAAGCGAGGGCGGAGCGCATGAACCAGCTGATGCCTTGCTATTTATTATTAATATATATTATTATTATAATTATTATATATTATTTTTTTTCAATTGGCGTAAAGAATCAATGGTTGATAAATAAACTGGAGAGGTGGGGAGAGATCCGATATGGTAGCAACCAACTACCCCGCAGCGGACGTATGACGGAGAAAAGATGGTTTGATAGAAATAAGCTTACCATGGCAAGAACCGGATCCGTAGGATCAGAAATGTTTCGGTCCTGAGCAATGTCAGTAAAGTTTGTTACTTTTCTGGAAGATGATAGGTCATAAAAATATGTATGTATGTACGTACCATTTTCCAACTGCCATTGTAGTTGACAAGAGTAATATCTGCAGGGGTCGCCATGATGGTGCAGTGGAAAAGAGAAGAGCAAGAGGAGAAGGTTGTGGAAGGAGGAGGAGGAGGAAGAAGAAGAAGAAGAAGAAGAAGAAGAAGAAGAAGAAGAAGCAGAAGAAGATGGTGGTTTAATAAACAAAAGTAGATGTGTGTGGGGGGAGGGAAGAGTGGGGTAGGATTGGCAGGAGGTGGAGTTTATATATCCCCATCAGTCCAGATCATCGCGACGAGGTTGATGACAAGAAATAACAACATAGGGTCTTACTAGGATCTCCGCAATGATGCCCTCAAAAGCGCCGTCGTTGGCCGAGGCTTGTTGAGCCACGTGCATGTGCACGATCCGTCTGGAAAGAGGAGATGTGACAGGCAGCGAATAACATTATGATACAGCTTTTCTACTTGCTTGAGATGGTTAGTGAGGTGTTCTTTTCTATCTACCTCCCTCTCGGGGATCGGTTCCTGAGGGCGCTATCCGGACGCATCTCAAGAAGAAACCCAAGATGTGAGAAGGTTCTCTTTTCTCTTGTCCTACATGTGAAGGAAACCCGCTATTTGAACTGTGTAACAGGTTAAAGTTATTCTGGTAGGACAAGGACGCCCAAGAAGGGACTGAGCTCTTCTTTACACAAAGCCTCCCGATGATCTGGACGAATGAGGGCAATTCAGGATGTGGTGGGAACTCCTTCCAGCCAACTGCACTTTACACAAAGGTATCATCGTGGTATCGCTGACGGTAACAATGGAAATTTAAAGAGAACAAAGCCGTAATTTAAAGTGTGATTTAGTGCCTGAGTGCTTAGGCCATAAGACACCCCTGCCCCTTTCACGTGGTCTCCAGCCCAATCCATAAACACTCCAGATCCAAGCAAAACATTTCAAGTCTACACACATCTTGCTCCATATCCATTGCTCTCCTGCCATGGCCTTCAATAAGAAATACGCCGGTCTTCCAGATCTGGTACTTCCACTAGGCCCGTCTATGACCTAAGATCGTGTCCCTCATTGACTGACTTTGGTATTTAGGACCTGGCCCCGGATATCTATGAAACTCCCGACCTGACAGACGAAGCCTCCACCATCCCGGTTAGCTCCCATCCAAGTTGCCTCCTCCCATTGCACCTCTCTTTCGCTATTTAGACAACCAATCCCTCTCCTTTCCTCACCAGTTTTTTAACATTTGTCCCTCATAGACAACAACAGTTCGCACCAGCTCCAATGTTGATGATGATGTCGGGGATAACTCGGATATTGACCGACATCCCATCAATGCGGATGAAGCCCGCGCCCATTTCTTTGGTGCCACTGTTGATGCACGTCATGCCGATTTTTCTGATAGTATTGCGACGAAGCGGAAAGCGTACAGGGCCAAGACTAACCGGAGGCGGCGACCTAACCTTAGTCATGGGGAGATAGAGGACTTTAGTGACAGCGAAAGCGAGAGTACAGAGAGAAAACTTGCGCGACTTCGCAGAGAAGTGGAGGAACTGAAGGATGAAATGGCTACTAGCGAGAAGGTTGGCACAGAACAAGCAAAACCTCTCGTCCAGGATAAAGGGATACTGGGCGACGGAGTAGAGGAACTCAGCCGGGCGCTGGATAATCTCTACGCCTCATCGCGTGGTGCTTCCCAGCCAAATTCAGCAGCTGCTCTACTATCCCAGAAGCTGGCTTCTGATTCTTCCGCAGCCTCTATCCTAAACAAATCTACCCCAGAACTGCCCGGAGCGTTCGCCTCCCCCGCCTCTACAGGTGTCCTATCCCATGCCGCCGCCTTCGACAGTCGACTGGCCCTCATCGAATCCGCTATGGGCATCTCTACGTCGTCCAACCCATTTGTCACAGATGGGACTTCCGAGCCAACCCTACAGCCCGTCCTCC
Organism: Aspergillus haitiensis; assembly: GCA_027569155.1. NCBI lineage: Eukaryota > Fungi > Ascomycota > Eurotiomycetes > Eurotiales > Aspergillaceae > Aspergillus > Aspergillus haitiensis. Next base: position 104,350 of record JAPDEO010000021.1, read on the forward strand.
CAGCGCTTGACCATCTCACCTCTCGCCTATCCGCCCTCATGAACATTCTTGTCGGTCCGAGCCCCGTTTCTGCAGTCCCAACGATAGGCTCCTCCGCCGCATTGACCACAATTACAACCCCTCAACTAGAGATTCTATCGACACGTGTAAGAAAACTCACGGCTGATACGGAGGCTCTGGCTTCTGCCCGCAAACGCGCTGTTGAGGCTGCCAAAGCCGCACAGAATGCCCGTATCTCAACTGCCGCTATCGAACCCACATCAGACCTCTCTGTATCATCCTCCTCAGCAACCGAGGTCGATCCAGCCGCCACCCAGCGTGACGAGCAAGCCACCAAGATCCAAGCACTCTATGCCACCCTCCCAACCATCCAATCCTTGCATCCACTCCTTCCTAGTGTCCTAGAACGACTTCGCTCCCTCCGTGCCATTCACGCGGGCGCCGCACAGGCATCCGAATCTCTAAATGAGCTCGAGAAGCGCCAGGCCGATATGGCGAATGAGATCGAGCAGTGGCAAGAGGGTTTGAAGGCTGTAGAAGAAAAGATGAACCAAGGGGAGGTGGCAATGAAGAACAATATCGAATTGGTTGAACCCTGGGTCCGCGACCTAGAGCAAAGATTGGATCGTTTGGAAACACAATAATTTGGACATAATAAGCTAGCATGTTTGGATGAATTCAATGAAAATACCCCTCGCTTTCAATACAATATGACACTTTACCTTGGGGCAACTCCCACCTCTTCCTCCCTATTTCCCTTACTTATCTGATTGCCTAATCTACAACCTAGATGTTGTGATTTTCGATGATATCCGGGGAAAATGGCAGTACCGGCCGTAAAGTTTTGGTATATGAGCATATATATGTTATATTCATTTTTTTTCTATCCCATAATACATAGTGAATAATGTTTATCTACTTTTCTTTTTTTGACCTTGTGCTATTATTAATTAGCTCTGGACAATTAAATCGACTGTCCAGCCCTTTGCATGATTTGGATTTTTGGCTCCATCCTCAGTTCGACCCACCAGCCTCTGGTGAACGTTTGTCGAGCAAAATTCCTCCCCCGATTCCAGAAGCTGATGATAGATGAACCAAACACGCGCCGGAGAACCCGCTCTTCAACGGCGCCAATGGCTTCATCATTAGGTCGGAGAATCCTCAGCCCGGCAAATCCATTAATTGTCTCCACGTCGACCCAGGGATCCCCTGAGATTTCCCGAACATTCACTGCTTCCTTGCCAGGTTCTACAAGGACATAATCGAACTGGTTCCAGAACGATGGTGAGGATTTCAATGTCTCGTCTTCCGTTTTGTCATACTTGATTCCCGGAATCTCCAGGAACCTGGTGATGCCTGTCTGGCAGGCGAGATTACCTAGATAGACTGACCTGACTTGTGGGTGTTGTGTATTGCCCGTACGGGCGTGACGGTGGACGGCGTGTATGGCTTCAGCCCCCGGGTAGTTTGCTGAAGATGCTGGAAGAAGGACGAACGAGGAGATGAGGAAGGAAAAAATCGTTGACATGATTAGAAGAAGGGATAGCAGGCGGTAGAGGAGTGATTTGGTTCGACGGATCCAGATGTGAGATGCGCCTAGCGCGGAGACGGCCGTCAATGCTGGGACAATGTAGACGATGAAGCGCCATTCTTTGTGCGGCTGGGCGCTGTAGGCAAGAACGTAGAAGAGAGATGGGAGGGCCATAGGCACCGCCTTACCACGGGTGGCGGGATGGATTAGTGCGAGAGGAATCCCCACCACGGACATCAATGGATTTAACAGTAGACGCGGGATGGCGTTGGTGAGGTAGAAGTGCCAGGGATGTGTGCCCCAGGCAGAAGCCTGGCCAGCAAGAACGTTGAATTTAAATGCAGTGAGCTCGGGCCAGACAGGGAATTGCTGCCAAAGGAAGGAGTCTAGGGAGACGGTTAAGGAGAGCCCGACAAAGAGCCCAACGATACCGGCAAAGGCGATATCGTAGAGACTAACGCGACGAGTCGCGAAGAGGAAGATAGTCTGGATCCCAAGAAAGAGAGCAAGTTCAGCTCGGAAAATGATTCCGGCAGTCGTGAGGAGGAATAGGGCAGCCTGACTTCGTTTGCGATACACTCGAGGGGATACTGGCTCCGGTAGGAGAGCGCGCAGGGCAAGAGTGGAGATGCCGAAGGCGAACATGTTAGAAAGAGTGCGCGATGCATAATAGAGAACATGGAACTGGCTGGCCTGCAGCAACAGGTACCATGTAGCGGCGGTCGCACCGGCGGTGCGGCGGAAACCGTCCGCGAAGGATAGCAGGGAGAGAGCATTGAAAAGGCCTAGGATGGCTCGGGCTGGACGTATTGACGCATTGTGTTAGAAAAAGAAGTCGGAAATATATGAGATGATAGAAGCGCCCTACCAAGAACTTGTCGGTTTATGTTGTCATTTAACCAGAGGAAGGGAGACGACGCTCCGGAGAGGATGACGGCACCGACAAATGTTCGAGGCACTGCTCCCGGAAAGGTAAAATGATCATACTGGGCCCAGAAAGCATCAGAGATATTTCGAAAGGGAATCCCATAGGTCTCAATGTCGTGAATGGCTTGGATATGAAACGACTCTTCTACCTTGGTGTACGGAGCGACGAACAAATGCACCAAGACGAGAGCCGGGATTGCGGAGAGAAGCAGCCAATAGCCTTGACACCAGTTAGTCCTCAGAAGCGATCACGGGCCATGCAGGAGAAGAAGAAACAAAAAGGTACTTTGATCATACCGGCATCTCGACGCATCGTGCGTGGAAGACAACAGGACTGTCGATGATGGATGAATGAAGAGGGGTGGTGGTGGGTGGGGAGAAGAGGAGGTAGGAGAAGCAGATGGTGATTTGATGCCGTCAGTCAATCTGGCAAGTGGCTTGCAAGTCCGCCTTCGCAACTTCCAACAACAGTAACAACACAGTAACTCCCGCCACAACCACTACAATATTACCCTCCACACCCCCCTAGCCCACCATTTCTCAACATAACTCATTCATCACATCATGTCTTTCTTCGGCCTCGGAAGACTCGTCTACGGTATGCAGCGATCCACGCTCTTCTTTCCTCCCTTTCTCTCTGTCCAGTCCTTTATTAACCCAAGCCAGTTATCATCCTCATAACCAATTCCATCGCAATTCTCTCCGAAGACCGCTTTCTTGCCAGGAGTATGCCAAGCCATCTTCATCAGTTGAGATTCTTCATTTACTAACAACTCTTTGCTTTCCCCCTTTCTCCCCTCAGTCGGATGGGGTCGCACTCAAGCTGATCCTGCCTTTGGCGCAACATACGACAGCACCAGTGTTAAAGCTAAGACGATAAACCTGATCGCCAGTGTTCGGACTGTTATGCGAAGTATGCTTTATTCATTCACTCTTCCACCTACACTCTCTTCTAACCCTGTCCCACCACGTTACCTAGCTTGTTGTTGAGAACTAATACCGCATTTCCCTTTCATCTAGTACCGCTCATTGTCATCAATACAATAATCATTGTTTACGAGCTGATCCTCGGGTGATCCGACATTCTCCTTTCCAGTCCTTCCATTTCCGTTTACATTTGAGGGCTTTGGGAAACTCGACCTAATCATTTCATTAAATGCTATGCGGGAAACAACCTCTTCTCATGTCCATAATCATGTCAATGTCCGTGGTCAAATTAAAGGCGTGGCGTTTGGTGGAGAATTTCGACCGGTAGGTACATGTCTATGTCGGCAGGAATGAATGATTTAAGCCATACCTGACCGGCAGAGTGGCAGCCTGCTGCTTCGTTGGTCGGTCCCTTCAGCATTTGGCGTTATGGAAGTAATGTGACTACGCAATTATCCCCTTTGTTTATAGAGAAGTTCCTTGCCTGGTGTACTTATGAAAAGGTATTTTCGAGGCTGGCTTGTAGATGTAGGTCAAATCACATTGGCGGAATCTATGCACCTGGATAAGCGCATGCTGTCCTGCTGCCTCTAATGGAGTGGGTAAATGAATCCCTCGAGCAATAATAAGACATATTATGAACAATAAGGCTAGAGGCCCCGATTGTGCATTTGCTTCTTTCTGTCACCTTTCCTAGACTTGCACAATCCTCCCCTTTTTTCAGATCCCGAATAAATCTAGCAGCCACCCATTCCCGGTCGTATTGGTAAGCTAAAAATAAAGATTAGGGGGAAAAAAGCAGAAAAAGAATAGGGCAAAAAAATACATGTAGTCGATAGAAAGTAAGAAGAACACGCCTCAACGCCTCATTCGCCCAGCTGTGTGGCCCGGGCATGGATATCACAAGGTCGAGATATTGGAGATAAAAAAGACATAAGGAAAATCAAGACGAAAGGGGGAAAAAAAGGCGGGAAAAAGGGAGGGAAAAAAAACATTCCAGATCTGGAAGAGTATAAAATAAAACAGACACCGAGACCCTTCCTCATGACAAATGAACATCATGCTAATAAAACCTGCCATAGAGATTGGGAATCCAGTAGCGAATGGAAATTTGATGATACATCAGAAGATATGTACTGCAGTATCGCGTGCATTGTATGTGCAAAATTGAAGAAATAAGATGAAGTAAAAAAAGGCATGTTCTGTAAGTCCGAGGACAAACAAGACGTTTTATGAAAGAATGTTTAATGACTTCTTTCTAATGCTGAAACTCCTCCATTTTCCATGTCGATCATTTTTCGGGTTTTTGAGGCTATCCTCCGGTGTGGGTAGAGGTCTGTCAACATGAAGCGGTAGTGCCGGCTTATCATTGTGGGGGTTTGGTGTTGGTTGAGATGATTGTCCTGAACCCTGTTGCTGGTCTTGTTGTCGAAGCTCTTTGCTCGGATTTGGGACTTCAACATCGTCAGGTACACCAGGGACTGGTGGCACTAATGGCCGAGATTCTCGCTCTTTACTTAGTCGGTGGCTAAAGCTCCTGCTCCCTCGCTTTAGGCGACTTAGTCCACCACTCGACCTCTTAGCCGAGCCATTCTCGGCATTATTGCGACGATCTTCATCCTCTTTCGTCATCTTGCTTGCCTCCAAGGCTGCTTTTAGCTCCGCTTCTTCGCGTCTTTGAGTTTCCTTGAATCTCGCTTCTGTGTCTTTTCGGCGTTGTTTCTCTTTTTCCCTCTCTGCCGCTTTGCGTTCCTTCTCTTCCTTGGCGCGTTCTTTCTCCTCTCTGGCTCGTTCTTTCTTGGACTGCAGGTCACTCTTTTTCGATGAAAGAGGATGTGCCGTATATGTCTTAGGAATTGGAGGGACTGGCGGTGGAACGCTAAGAGGGACGCTTGAAGGGGCAGCCGATTGAACACTTTCCGTGTCTGTTTGTTCATGGTGAGTTGAGAGCTGAGGAGCAGTTGGGGCCCTTCTTAAGCCGGTAAAGCGGTTGATTTGGTCGTCATGTACTGGAACTTGTGAGGCACTTTGCACATGAGCCAACATAGGTGAATGGGCGAAGCCATTCTGTTTCATCGAGGTTGGATTTGCGTCGGCAGCTGCCTCCATGTTCTCCTGTTCCTGCTCTTTCATCATGGCTTCCATTGTAGTTTCTTGATAAAACAAGACATAAGCACAGGCCAGGCCTGGCTTATCACCGAAGAAATTGCGGACAAAGTTCTTATCCACAGGTTCTACCATTTCATCGTCAAAGAGCAGCCATCCCCGATCCTCCGTTTTGATGATGGCGACGTAATGCCCATGATATGGCCCACCTCCGATATGAACGACCACGGCATACAACTCGTATAGACGATCAGGATCCTCAGCATCGTCTGTGGTATTGAACAGGCGAAGATGATAAGGGTATACGACTCTATGGAAGAGTTTTTGAAACCGTTGCTGATCCTCGGTAAACTTAAAACGTTTCAGGTTCAAGGCCAAAATTCGAGGCAAACGCTTAATCTTCATTCGCTTCTCTGCCTCCTGCAGCCCACCGCAGTTGTCACAATGAAATTTATTCTTCTCACACAGCATCTCCTCAGCCGAAAACTTTCTTAGGCAGGACGTGACAGAAGTATGCTGTTCTAAGTCTATCGGTAGATCTAGGAAGATCTCATCACGCTGCGAAACATTTTCACAAGTGAGACATTGGGTCTCAGATGTCAGGGTTCCCTCAAACAGCTCATGGACCCACCGGGTAGTGTTGGGTGTTTTAGACCCCGAGCTGGCGGACTGTTCAATTGACTCTGTACTATCCTCTAGAAGCAGCTTTTCGGGTCTGGGTTGTTTGAGGGCTTCTGCCTCCACATTTGAGACGACTTCATTAAGTAATATATTCAAGAACTCGTGCGCATCCTGGTGCATTGCGGTTCGAAACATCTCGTGCTCTCTGCGCAAAACGTCTAAGAAGTGTTGCGGCCGAATGATACCTATTCGCGACTGACTTCCGACCACAGACTCAAAGATATCTTTAAGAGATGTAAAGAGCGACTCGGACATGCCGTAGCTATCGGCATTATTTACTGTTTCCAAAAGAGGAAGAGTTTGCAAAGCAACCTTCTTCTTATACTCTGGCGAATCCTTGTCTTCGGGCTTTTGCTGTGCATTTGGAGGCATTCCAGGACGTGGTGGGGGGTTCGCCGCCTTCTGCTTTTCTGCCTGTGCTTCGGCTTCCTGGCGAGCATTGGGATCCTGGAAACGAAGGGTTTTCGCTAAGGCAGATTCTAAACTCTCGATAGGAGTTCGTGCCGGATAATTTAGAACGGCTTCTCGAAAGGGGACTGAATAGTAGAGACATTGAAGAATTGAGTTACAGTAACTACACAGTCGGTCTGTCAGCGGATCTAGTAGCTCCTCTCCAAATACTGCCAGTATTATGCAACATCTGGTCACTTACCAGGTGTTTCCGAACTATCAAATGAGAAAAGTGATTAGTAGAGGTAAAGAGTAATTCTCAACGAGGAGTGAGTCCAATTGAATCACTCACATTCTCCATCCCAAAGAACTTGTCGCTGCCATCATCACGAATTGGACCCAACTCTTGTAGCATCTTCTCAAGAGGTGTTATCTGAGTCGGCTGAGGCTCCTTCTTTGGGGGGGCAGCCCCGATAGAGGGTGTGGTGGTTCCCTAAAGATGGATTAGCATGGTTTGCGGAAAGTGGTGAACAATTTGAGCGCCAACTGCAAGGGGCCTGTTTGGTCTCTTCCTGGAACTTAAAGGTGGGCATAAACAGGGCATTATGGAAGAGAGCAAACAAGAGGATAAAAGGTGAGCGGGAAGGAGAGAGGGAAATGAGATCTAAAGCAAACGAAGTCGAAGAAGAACTGAAGCGAGCAGAGGGATCAAGGGCTCACCACATCTCTCCGGAAATTCCTCAAGAATGACCCCATGATTGTCACCAAGTCTCTTGATCTGTAGCGTCCACCTTCATCTGGCACCCAAGGCGGGAAGCACTGCCGACACCAAAACCGCTATTTGGCGAGGGCGCGAGGATGTGTTGTTCAGACAGTATGCAGGAGGGACAGGTATGCGACAACGGGTACAACAGTTGGATGGGTAACAAAGTAAAGAATTGAGGAGATGGTTTATCGGAAGAATTGGGATGGGAGGACGGAACACTTTTTTATTGAAGACCGCAAGGAACAGGATGGGAAGTCCGGGATGTAGGCATAAGGTTTCGAGTGTCCGCGGAACGTCGAAAGAACTTTGGGGAGGGGGGTTAAGTGGATGAGCGAATGAAATAATATGGGGCGGAACGCGAACGGGCGGCGGAATTGAAGAATGGTGGAGAGGGACCCGGTCGGTGCAGGCAAGGACAAGAGGGAGAGGGCAAACAAATTGACAGTGGATAAGGGTCCAGAACAATGGACAGAGAAATCAATGTCAAGAGAAAGACTGAAAGAGAAAAGAGAGAGCAGGGAAGGAGGGGGGAATAGAGAAAGTGAGCGGTCGCGCGAGAAAGGTGGAGGAGAAAAAGAGGAGAACGATGGGGCAAAGAGCAGCAGTAAGTAGGCAGGTCGGTAATACAGAGTACATCCAGGCCACAATCAGTCTACCAAGTCCGTACGTACTTACTTACTGGATATACGAAGTACCGCATATGGGGGGTACCCAAATGTACCTCTTGTAATCTGTAGGTAATCTATACGAAGTGTATGGACACCATACCGGCTATGTAATCATTATTACCAGTTCCATGACGGGTCTGAGCGAGTTGGGGCGAAATGAGCCGATCGCCGTTAGAGCGAGGGGAAGGACGAGGGCCAGCTCCACGATTGGTTTCCGTTCTCATCGATGTCAGCTTTTATTAGCTCTTCAGGTAGGTGCTCTGATAATAACAATAATAATACCTAGGAAAAATAATGGATAATAATAATAATAATGATATCTAATTGATTCTCTCCAATATGATGAAGAACCCTGCAAGATCATGAACCTAGTATTATCGAGGTTCTGTTAGGAAAGAAATCATAATCAAAACCTTGGTGTATTATTGCTACATTTGTTGGATAACATTCACATTTGGGGGCAAAAAAAAAAAAAAAAAAATCTTATCGAATATTTTGCAGCTGAATCATCATCGAACATCCCAGCGCCTCACTCGAACCTTGTTAGAAGGAAACAATTGTGTAACAAGGCTGATTTCCCCGGACAGAGTCTTCTTTCATCCCAGTTGAGAGCCGACCCAACCAGGGAGGAGGAGAGAGAGAGAGCGCGATCCTACAATGGTTTTCGGTGGCTGTAACTGCTAAAAAAGTTCGCTTTTAAGGTTCTTTCTCCGAAACAAGGAGAGCAGGGCATTACCAATGATAACGATCAGACTTCGAAGATCACGGTTCTGCTCTTTGGGTGGCCCCTCTCGGGCGACTACTAAACTTCCAGATGCTCCATGGAAGCCTTCTTTGTGTTACTTTCACCTGCGAGGTCATTAGGGTCGGCTACACAGCGTTCTACCCTTGCTTTGTCTGACTAGGCAAACAATTAAGGAGGGTAGCCAGCTGATATTACGAGGTTTATGAAATCATCCCGGGATTCAATTTAAACACAAGAAACGAAACCCACTTCCAACCCCGGGAAGGCCAGGTTGTCAAATGTCCACCAATTTAGACACGGCAACGTAGTCCGGATAATTAATAACGTGCATTATTATCCCAATCCAAGCAGGGTTACATTGAAACTGACTACAGGGGCTTTGATTTGTTGCCAGACCATTGGCAATGCCTTAGCTTTGTTTTTCCTACTCTTGTCTTTTCCTTTTTACCTTTTTATTCTTATGCTCATGTCAGCCGTGCGACAGAGGAGTCGAGAGGCGGAATCGATCGTCATCACTATCATCATGATGCTAGCTCCACGCCTCCTGCAGAGCCAGCTCAAGACGAACCAATGCTTAACACAAAGCGCCACCACTCTCACTCTGACGCGATTAGTGAGCGAATACCCCAACGAGACTGGTTTGCTCCTCTCACAGCATCAAATCCCCGAAACGGAGAGAAGAATCTAAGTGCGTGATTTAAACCGACCCCCACCCCGGCAGCACTCTTGGCGGCGTCTTGGAGGGTTGAGTAATTTAAGTATATATAGTACATCCCTGAGAACGCCGTTTAGACCAATCTCCGACTCGATAAAGAATATCAGGTGGTCTACATACTTCTCTAGGTCATCTTATCACCTACAAGCTTCTCGGGACAGTGCGCCCTCTAATATCACCATCCAGCGTCCTTTAGTTACATGTAAAATTGTGGCATGAATACAAATGACAACCCATCACGATATTGTTATACATACAGGTATACATATTTCCATACCTATTGTATTGTATCAGTCTCCTGCCGCACCACGTGGAAACACAAGGATAGCAATGGCTGTCTGCACCCAATCGCATAATTTGGTTGGACCCATAGACACCCATAACCCCAACATTGAATATACTAGCGCCATACATATCTTTGTATTTGCTTACCACAACCGTCATCTGATTGTATTTGTATCTACCTTTGTATGGCTGATGCCCTCCCTCTAGTCACTGTGTTCAGCTACAACTTGGAGAAACTAATATCTATTTCTCTTCTTTCCTTTGACTATTTTGTGGGAACCAATCCAACCTCTACATATCCACCTATCTAAGGAATGCAGATTACCTATTCTCAAAAGATCTCACCTTTATAAAGGGTATGTGGGTGTAGACGTATACCTAGGTAGTACAAGCGCAATTTAGACGTCCTAAGCCTAGACCTATAAGATATCTTGTTACAAACATCCAACAACCACTTTATTACAAAGGCAGTAGCTACAATTACAAGATCATAATATACATAATTCTTGGTAGTGATCAATAATAACTAGAGACAAGGGGAAAAAAAAGGTCTTCTGACCTAAATGAGTCTCTCTACTACCTTAGTGGTAGACATGTTTTTCTTTTCAGCTGCTATTTCAAGCAAAGCGGCATCTCAAAATCGCATCATAATGATAAATAACCAGCCACAAGACATGAAATACTAAGTTTAGGAGGAGTAATAATACTACTACTAATAACATTAATGTAGTAGTCACAGACCTAATCAATGTCTATCCCACCTACGGTGGCATAGGGACTTAGCAAAGAGGACAAGAGAAGGTTTTCAGCTTTCACACCATACTTTGCCCCTCACAAGAGACCAACCTACCAATAGGCAACGGAACTGGACAGTGATTCTATTGGATTCCTCCTCTACTTTATCCACAACTTAAAGATTGGGGGTATTTCAGGCTATTTAGTGTAAATTGGTATATTTCATAGTCTCTTTCTTCTCTTCTTTTTTTCTTTTTCTTTTTTTTTTTTTTTTTCTAGAGCCAGGAAATTATTTATTTTTATACACTGTAGGTCGTAAAGTTTTAATTAACTAGTGTTCGGTTGTTGTTGTCAAGATTGCGGGGAAAGTGTATGTACAGTCTATACGTACTTAATAATAGGTAATGAGAGAGGAAGAAGACAGAGGGAACTTTACAAACTTGATACTATAGGTTTTCATATATGTATGTACATACAATTTAGGACGGGTGCTTAATGAAGTCCATTCCTACCTATCTATGTATTTATTTATTAGGACTGATGATGAGGATGGTGGCCATTAGCGCTTCCCACCATCTTCACCTCCCCTTTCTGTACTCTCCACTCAGTTATGGTTAACTGCCCCATGCAGTTAACTTTCAAGATTTACAGTACCGGTTTTTTCACACACTAATAAACTTAGTTTGCATGGATATCCGATGCCTTCGAATTGTGGAGCTAGCCTATACAGCTACTCCAGAAGAAGGTAGCACTACGTACTAGGGCTACCATCGCTCGTATTAGAGTATGGGGTAGTTAGTTAATAAATCATGGTGTCAATTGCAGTAGTCCATCACACTGCTCATAGGTCAGCTGCTCGTAGAATTAATTAAAATATTAATGCACAGACGCCTCGAAAGATGTACTAAGAGAGTTGACCATTAACTGTGTAACAATTTTTTTTTTTGCTTTCCTTTCCCAACCACGGCGCCAATATCGAGGTAATAAATTTTCTAGTGACAGTTGTCTTTTTTATGGATCATTCGAAGCGTATCTACCTTACAAAACCGACTAGTAACCTAACACCGTCAATAGTCGGTACTGTTCTTCCCAACCCAACTCTAGAGGATATACAGCTAAAAATTGCTAGGTACTATATTTTTTTAGCATTTACGTGTACCTTACTTGAACTACCAACGTACTACCTAGTACGACTTACCTCAACTCAAGTAACTACCCGACTCGGTATAATCCTCCGGAAGCCCCTGTGTCCGAACTTGGCTCTCCGGACCTGGAACTTCTTCATCCCAACACATAATCCTATATTTGTCACATAGATATCACCTTCTCGGCAATATTATATAAGCTACACACACATTAGTTCCAATATATAACAACACCAAGTAGATATTACTATCATCGTTGTTGTTATTATTCTTACTTCTATACTAGGTACTTTCGTTATTGATTCTGTATTGCATATTGATGTGCATCTAGAATCAATAATCGGGGTTAAAAAAAAAAAAAGAAACCTAAGCAAGTAATATTGCCTAACTATCCAGTAGTTATTAATTCAATGCTAGAGCAGGCAGAATGAGAAAAGAAGGTGGGGGTGGGGTATAGGACTAGGTAGACAACTAACTGCCCACCAGCCCTGATCTGCACCCGCCAAGAAAGTGGCATCATTTATGGATTGTGATGCATCAACTTTATCTCAGCATCTTTTTAACGGGCATTAGTTACTGACTAGTTAGTTTGCATAGTTAGCAAGGAACGCTTATATATCATATCATATTCTGCTTGTCCTCCCCAAGTTGTTAGGCTTAGGGGTTGGGGAGGATAATCTTTAGAGGGAAATAAACAACTATAGGAACTGCAAGTTTGATTTCGCATATTGGAAGGGGGTTTTTTTTGTATTAATTTTCCTTTTTCATTGCATATTGTACATGAGAGGGTTTGTTCCACCCTTAGGATTTTGGCTTTGCATCATGTGATGAGCAAAACAGGGTCAGATAAAGCTAGGTTATATAGATGTCTAAAATACACAGATAAAAGAGAGAGAGAGAGAGCAAGGCTTGTAGATACAAGAGTGGGGTGTTCTCATGATAATTCAAACCAACCTATGAGGAGTCTGCATTTTTCATCAAAAACCCCTTCACAAAAGGAAGTCGATCAATGATTTCCAATCCTAGACTACGGCCCCAGGCGACAGGCCCCTGTCCGGAAACATTGTAAAGCTTGTGCAGCACATCACAGGCCCCACCGATTTTAGCATTGGTAGCCCAACGTTCAGCAGTATATCTTTCGAGAGTGAGAATGTCTCCAACATCCATTCCATGGTTGACCGCGTACTCAATCGTGCTAGAGAGAGATGCCACATCTCCCAATCCAAGGTTCAGACCCTGTCCAGCTAGAGGGTGAATGACGTGCGCAGCGTCGCCAACAAGCGCCACACGAGGAGAAATATACGTCGAAGCATGTCGGAACCGAAGTGGGAAAGATGCCACGCTGCCCTGCTGCACGCCTGTGACCATTGGCGGGAGGTGAGAGACAGAAGGTGTATGTTGTAGACGCCAAGTAAGTTCACTCTCATGGGGGTCCTCCTCCAGATTGGTCACTGACGCCGAGGGGCGTTCCATACGCACCATGTACTTAAGATCGGTCATTGATAGACGGAATGCAGCATTCACCATGGCAATAAACGCCCTAGGTGACAACGATTTCAAATACGCGGCATTCTCGACAGTAGTGGACCAGACTAGGGTTGCGTGGTTGTTCGGAAGCGGAAGTAGAGCGATCGGGCCACCAAGGGAGGGCAAGAACCGCTGGTAAGCCGTTCTCGTGCCAATTGGGAAAGGAACAGGATCCATATCAGCTAGCGAGAGGGTCGCAACGATACCATGGCGATGGTAATCCCATCCATCTGTTGAAATATCGGCATACCGACGGACGGGACTGTTAATGCCGTCTGCGCCAACCAACAGCCTTGCCGCGATTCGAGAAGGTGATGTCGTTGATGATATCGAGGTGCTAGTCGGAGCAATCGACAAAACCGGCCACGCCGAAAGGTCCGGTCCATCGGGATCTTCGGCACCGCTGCCATTTTCGATAGAGGATACAGTGGTATTGGAGAAAATAGAAAGATTCTCATCCCCCAACGCAGCGATTCGCGATAGCAGCCCTCGCACAAGATTGGAGTTCTCTGTCATTGTTGCGACGGTGCGGAGATCCTCAAACGGCGAGGTCTCCATGGACCAATCAAAGGAGATCTTCGACCCTGTTTCCCCATCCCACACCTGCATCTCCTGATATGGCTGGATTCGGGTCGCCTCAAGGTGGTCCCAGGCGCCAATTTTTTGCAAAAACGAGACGGATGACGGCGTGAGACTGCTAACCCGATTGGAAAATTGCTGTGAATCAAGCTTCCAAGAACTTGCCTTTTGAAGATCCTGGGTCTCCACGAGGGCGACTTTAAGCTTCGAGGTCGCGGGGGAGGCACCTATTTCGCATAAATTAATATCGAAGCAACTAGCATCTTGAACGAGAAACGTCTAACGGGGACAGCAGAGGATGGTAGCTTACGAAGAGCTGCTAGTAATGCTAGCCCAGCAGGACCACCTCCGACACAGACTACATCGTAAATGTCCGTCACCGGTGCTGGTTTGGACGTAAATTTCCGTCGGCTGGCGAAAGCCCCCGACCGACAGGACGGACAAACATAGGGTCTCAGAGCCCCTGGTGAAATTAAGCGCATATTGAGGAGAATATCGATGTTGGACGCCTAGAATTTGCTGGTGAAGGCCGTTTGACCGAAAGAGACTCCATACATGCAAACAGAACAAACATTTGCAGTTTGCATCCAAGCTTGAGATATGAAAAATACTCAACTACAAAACCATCGATCTCCCCCCCTTGGGCCCATGGACCAGCCAACACAGCAAAGAGGAATGTTGCAGAGATAAAAGGAAAACTGAAAATGGCAAATGGTAAATGAAACGGAGCTAAATCAGTTTAGATCGGGCTGATGGGTGAGATAAAAAAGAAACGGAGGGCGCTAATAATAGCCAATCTTGCATTCCTACCTTACGGAAACTCTCTTTCCCATAGGAAGAACTCCCTCACTGCCACCGCCGGTATGACGCGGTCCCAAACTCCGCCACACCAGCTGGACTAATCACCGCCCCTGGATCCGTGAGGTTGAAACGAACCTCTGTGTTATGCATACTGATTAACCTTGCTGGAAGGGAGGAGGGTTCGTTAAAACCTTTCCAACTATGTGGCGGATCGGCGAGCTGGCCTTATATCATATATAGGACATGAGGAGCTACCATTAGAGTGGCCCTTCACTACTTTCTCTTCCTGAAAACTAAAAGCCATTCATACGTCAATAAATATATCTATAATAAAATTACCACAGAATCCCTCTTTCTAATTATAAAAGATCGTCAGGGCTCCACCTGGAACTATGGCTTCCACTTCCTCTACTAAACCCCCATCTACATCCAAACCAAAAGGCACATCATCCTCTACGGATTCACAGTCTTTATATCTAAGCGCCAACTTCGCCCACAATCCCAAATCCCCCATGAATGTCAACTACGACCATGAGAGCTACCTGCAATTAATGTCTGGTGAAGGAAAGAAGACCAAGACACCCAATCAAGTCTATCGAGAGGTGTGATCCCTAATTTTACTTATTTTAAATATCTCCTATAGAATGTTCTATTTTATTTTGTTTCATCGGTCTCATGGGAACTTCATTTGGTAGGAATGGGTGCGACGGGCATTGGACCCAGCTATTTCAGATCCTCGGGGGGACCCTAGTCCTATTGATTTGGAGTGGGCAGAGAGCCAAAGGGCGAGGGATCGGGTGTAATCTTTCATATATATTTTTTGTCATTTCATCTTTATTTTGTGTTCCGTACTACCTTTCCTCCCCTCCCCCGCCCTTCGCTGAGGTTCATGTGCCCATAAATTTAATTAAGTAGGTCAAGTTTGGAGAGTATAGCCTACAGGAATTCGTTGGTTGAGGACGGTAATGAAATGTTACCGTGGGTAAGAAATAATGGTTGTTTTAAACATTGAGCTGAAGTTACCGTACGTCATAAAACATCATAGATGTGCTGCTATGCTCCAAGGGCATTAGGGTAGGAAAAAAAAAAGAGAGAGAGAGATGAGGGGGAAAAAAAGAAAGAAAAAGCAAAACAAGAGTCGATTGGGAAAGGGGAATATAAAAACAAATGGGCATTCAGCTTCCTATCCCCGGAGCCAAGAGTGTGCATGTCTATCTGAGTTCAACATCGTTCTGATCATTCAAGAGTTCCGGAGCCGTCAGCATTCTCCTCCAGATCTCCTTCCATCTCGGCAACAAATCTTTCCCATGTGTTCAACACCCCTTGGTAGAAATCGATATGTTTCTCAGCCAGCGCGCCCAAAGTATCCCGGAATTCAATTGCTTTGATGCGCTCAAAGTCCGCAACCTCGCGCACAACTTCCTCATCAAACATCTCAGAAGTCGTTTTGGCTGATTCAACTTCACGATTTAACTCATCAATGCGTAGTTCTAGCTTTCGCACTCGCTCCCGGCGTGATTGTTCGTGATCGACCCCGCGCATGTCTTCCATCTTCGAGCGAATGAATGAGGCCGGTGAAGAGGTGAGGGGATTAGATGCATAATATGACGAGGGGTTGGCCGCAAGGGAGTCCCGTTCCGCCACCGCCTTGTTGCGGTAGTCAACCAGAGCCTCGAAATCGAGCTGTTTCTGTTCGCGAGTCTTCAAGAGAGCTTTTAGAGACAAGATATAGGCTTCCATATCGCGGAGAGAGCCCAAATAGTTTTGGTCCGTGTGGTCTTTGAGTGTTTTTATTCCTCGGGCGGTTTCTTCCACAGAGGCGGCGAAGACCTGCAACGGCACCTCAACGTCTCGCTCGAGAGGGACAAGTTTGCGGAACTGAGTCGCGAGATCATTATAATCCGTCTCTAGGTCAGCTTCCCGCCGCGCCACTCGGGCCACAATCTTCTCCACGTGGTTGAGGTCCTCGTCCAGCTTGTCCGCTTTCTCCCGCACCTCGATAAATCGGCGATCTGGTTTATGTACCTTAGTAAATGCATTTACAAAGGTATCTGTGAAATTATCAAAAATGCCAGGGGCCCCTGCGCCATCTGATGCACTGGTTGAGGAGCGCGAACCCCGCAGCCGCATGTGCGCGTTCCAGTCGGGGGATTCCAGGAAGACCGCAAGTAGCGGAGCTCGACGAAGAACCGGATGTAATGTCAGGCGTTTCAAAAATCTATGCAAAGACCAAGCTCTTCGGGTGGTGAATTCGGGGCCAAATCGATCGCCCCGTACGTATTCCATCTTATGCTTATCTGGCAGTGGAGGAACCGCACAGGCAGGGTATTCACGATAGAGCGTTTTGTAGAGAAAGTAAAAATCTGTGAAGCGTCGTCGCACAGCGAATCCTGACTTTTGAAAGGACTTAAAATCGGTCTGTGGCAATTACTCGGTTAATCAGGGATCAAATGCCTAGATATTATACACTGCTCAGCTACCCTACTAGGTAGTGTAGCGCCAAGTCCATTCAATCGCTGCTGAGGGATGTGGGGGAAAACATACTTGCGTAGTGACCAGATATGATATGTATGCATCCTTAGTGCCATCATTTTCTTTCAGCGGAGTGTCTACTCGGCATTCTAGCACACCATCGCCAATACCTGCGAGGTCCACGGCATCGGCGTGCGGGCCGGCTTGAGGCTCATCAGTCGAACTCATCCTCCGTTTGCCATTGACATCACGATGAAATCCGGGTGTCTCTTCAACATAGTCCCCAGATGTCGAAGGCCTCGATATATCGCTGTCTGGATCGTGCCTCCACGAGACACTATCAAAATCGTCGTGCTGATCCATCGAGGGGCTACCGCCGGAAGAATGCGGCGGTACGAACACGGAAGTGCACGGGACAGTATTCAACAACTGCAGGTAATGTGCGAAATGTGGGGAAATAAAGACGATGATAATAAATAGTTGATGATTTGCTGAGAGCTGTTAAGGTTGGGCGTCGGAGCTATGTCTGTTGGTTGGGTTGCTGAGGGTTGCGGAGTGGAGGATCCACGATCAGTTGGAGAACCAGGCAGCGTCATCGCATCACCCGCCAAGACTTCGCCAGCCCATGGATTAACCACATTTAGTGTTGCGATCAGAAGATGACATTAACGTGACATTATTCATAATATCAGAAGGCTCTAGCTATGTATAAAATTGCTTTTTTTTTTTTTTTTTTTTTCTTTTCTTTTCTTGTCTGAGAATTTATACGACTGTAGCTTATGTACAAATATACCTTTCCCACTTGAGTTCACAATGCTGTTCTGAAGTTACATTAAAATGCAATGGTCCTCCAAGGGTGAAATGTTCAAAAAGAGAAAGAGAGAAAGAGACAGAGCAAGAAAACTGTTCAAAGCATAAGAATAAAAAATAAAGGATACGGAAATCTTTGACATCTAATCCGAATTTCTCTGGGTATCACCTCGATCAGTGCTGGCGTCCCGACCAGTGGCCATTCGGTCTCGGTATGGCTCATCATCGTCCTCATCCTCATCGTCACTAAAGAGAGGCTCTTCTTCGCTTTCACCTGCAAACGCATTATAAAGCTCACCTCCACGGCGTCGGCGCGATGCGCCATTCATAGCCTTGGCTTCATCTTCATCTTCAATCATTTCGAAGTCATAGTCATCACGAGAGTTGTTGCGGAGACGTCTTCGCCGTTGAACGTTAAAGTAAATCCCGAGACCAATGCAGAAAACGATAATTGAGCCAATAGCGGCATAGATCCAAGCTTGTGTCCGTTTCGAGGCTCCAAATGTCGGGAAGGGGGAAGGAAGGAAGCTGTCGGATGCCGATGTTGGAGTAGGTGTCTGAGTATCTGTCTCAGCCTCCTCTGGGACTGTCGAAGAAGCCTCTTCTGGAGCCGACTCGGTGGGCGTTGAAGTTACAGTAGGCTTTGAGTTCACAGGGCGTTCAACAGTATGAGTGGGTTGATCTGGGGTTTCGGTAGTCGTAGGGGCTGGCTTTATGCTCGTCGTAACGACTATGCCATCTTCAATGTTGTGATCATCATCGTGCTCATCCGGA
Source organism: Aspergillus haitiensis (assembly GCA_027569155.1). NCBI lineage: Eukaryota > Fungi > Ascomycota > Eurotiomycetes > Eurotiales > Aspergillaceae > Aspergillus > Aspergillus haitiensis. The sequence goes on from JAPDEO010000021.1 coordinate 122,934, forward strand.
AGTGGGTGAAGCTCCTGTTTGGATCCATCGAGAGCCTCGCCCCAAAGGTTGAGCCTCCAATCAAGAAACTCTCCAGTAAACTCATTTACATTGGTATCTTTAACAATAACTGTCCACTTGCCAACTCCCGACTCGCCCCTGAATGTAGATATTAGCATGTTACCCAAAAGACCAACCTATAATAGAAATGCGGAAAGGGGTTATTTACCAATGAGCAACAGACATAAAGGTCCAATCAATGTACCCAGATTTCTCTCCATCATTCCTTCTTGCTGTACTGAGGTGGCTGATAATACCTTCAGGACTGTGAAGCTCAACACTCAGATCACCACGGCGAGTGTGGTTGACATTCATGGTCACAGTAACATGCTCAAGTCTCTCCAAATTAGCTTTTTGTATCATCTTTTCGGTTACTTCGTATGAGCCCGCAAGTCCCTTGTCACCTTGGGGGATTTTATGCTGCACTCGCAGCCATGGTGAATGAAACCAGGCCTGGGGTTTTACGAGTTTCCAGGACTTGGCCTTTTCAACCAAACTGTATGCATCAACCTTGCCGAAGCCCCAGTCGTGGCTGAACTTGTTTCCAGACTTAGTGAGCTGCCAGCTTCCATCATCCTCGTGAACGGGGACTGCTGTTTCAACCATTAAATATTGTGCATCACGCCAGGTGAGTTCGGGGCGAACACTCAAAGCAAGGGCTAGGGTGCCTGCGCCCAAGGGTCCAGCAGCCGAAGTTCCTCCGTGGCTGGAGTAGCACTTATCAGTGCCAACATCCGTAGTATGGATCGCATCGGTATATCCACTACTGTATGCAACTACCAACTGGGCAGAGCAGGATTCTGAATAGCTTGGGTGGTTGCCTTCCCGGTCAATCGCACCAACCGTGATGCTGTAAATACTATTCGTATACCCATCGAAGTTGCAGTTATCACCGGAAGCCGCGCCATTTCCAGCAGCAAAAACAAAAATCGAGCCTTTACCATCGCGGCCTTTTTGCACGCCGTTGACCATTGCGCGCTTTATCAAGATGCCGGGTGCCTCCATGGTAGCACCGTCATCAGGTGGACCCCAAGAGCACGAGTATATATCATTTTCCTGGTACGCAAAATTGATAGCACTTGCCTCATCGGAGTCATCGATAGCTGCAGATAAAATTCGAATTCCCGAAATCCGGCTGTCATAAGCGACACCTACTCCACAAACATCATTGCGAGCCGCCGCAATCTCCCCAGCGCATCTTGTGCCATGTCTGTCATCGCGAAGGCGTGGGCGTGGCTCTGGCGTATGGTCATTGAAATCATAAGAGCCCTCAGCAAAGTAGTTCGGTTTAAGATCGTTGCTATACATATCTAACCCATCATCGACCACTGCCGTGGTCGCACCCTTTCCCGTGATGCCATCAAGCCAAACACCAGACACATTTAAATCATGGCCAACTTGGAAGGTATTAAAGAGGTGCCATTGCGATTCGAAAATTGGGTCTGCAATCCCAAGGGAAGACGTAAGCTCCCGCCGGGCTTCGGCGGCAGCAGCATTTTCATCCTGGGTGGTGAAGGCTCTGGCAAGTGGCTCCGGCGGGGGCATCCGCTTTTGAAGCCGCTTCTTCGGGGCAAGCTTCTGAGACCAAAGAATGCTGCCAAAGTCTTCATCCCTCTTGTCCAACGGGGCAGCCGTGTCACCACCATAACGCCGTAGTTTCCTCCTTGCCTTCAGGTCACCTAGAAGTTTATCGACATCAGCACCATTGTCTCTTGGTATAGAAAATGAATGGTGATTGACAAGTTCTCCTATTTGACCTTCATGGCGGGCACCTAACCTCTGGGCGAGGTCGGAAGGGGCGACCGATCCGTCTAGATGTAAGGCGAAGTAGTCACGAGTCTCGTAGGATCGTCGAGGATGGAGGGAAGCAGAAGCGGCAGAGAATAAGCCTAAGGCCACCGTTGCACTGCTCGTGAGACGCATGCCTGGAGGGAATGGAAGGAAGTCTAAGGTGGCGCCTCCTCAGAGAGGTGAGATGAGGACAACTATTGTTGTTTAACGTAGCATTGAATCAAGGCAGCGTGGAGGTACAGTACATGCGCACACTCAATGGTGGAAATGATGATTTCTTTATCCTGCGATAGAAGTTCTAGGTTTAGAGGGATTGACTATGTAATAAATAAGAGTGATGAAAGGCTAGGTTAAAAGAGAGGGGTGGAGAGGACATGAGATGGGTGACAGCAATGCCAACCATAATAATAGTAATAGTAATAATAATCTCACTGCCTGGGAAGTCTGGAATTGTCGTGGCCTGGGGCCTCAGGCAGCGATCGCCTCCTGACTGGGGAGTGGATCCCTTGATTTGCCAGTGGATCGATTTACTCATTGGACGGAATATTGCATCATCACCATCAGCAATTATTCCCGGGTGTTAATCACTGCTATATCTCCAGGTCAACGCCATGTAGGAGGAAACAGATTTGAAGAAGGATTAGTCTATCTTATAAGAGCCAGAGAGATGATTGATGACAATTCTACCTAAGGTACCAGGTTCAACCAATTATCTGATGCTGCGAAACGTGTTTAACTAACAGCAAAGCAGGGAAATTAGAAAAGGAAAAAGAAAAGAAAAAGACAAAAAGAGGGCGTACTGAAACTAAACTTCAATTTCTCGATTTCCAGTGCATTCAATATTTGGCTACTCACATCCTCACCGACAGTCTCATGTGTCAGTATTTTGCCGGTGCCTAGTATTTCTAAAACAGGGGGAGGCAGGGGAGAGGTACATGATCTCCAGAGAAAATAAAAAGGCAAAGGTTAGGTCAAGGGGGGGAAATATTTTTTGTTGAGACGTAAGCTCTTTGGGTTAAACGGGTGATGGATTTGCCCAATTTTCTTCTCTTTCTTTAAAAAAAAAAAAAAGAAAAAAAAATCAATCTGATCTGATGGTGCCTGGCCTGGCAGGTTACTTGTCGTGCAGCCCCGCAAGTGACTCCAGAAGACAAGCGGCTGGGTTGGTTGCCAGCCACCAACTTATACGATGCCATGCATCATCCCAATATAATAATCCATCTGGTTGGGCACGGTGCCAATCTTCTTTGTGATTTCATTAATTGCTCTCTCAGGGGCTCTCCTCTTACTTTTTTATTACCTTCTGCGAGCAACTTCTATTAGTTCGTATATTTTCTATCCCCTCATACATACATTTGACATACTACGTGCATATACCTCCACATTCTCATCTGAACTCTGGGCCATCCTCGACTTCTCATCCTTACGAAACCCCCCATTCCCTTGCCTTAAGAGAGAGTCATACTATTTGCTTGCGCCACTATCAGCATGCCAGCATAATTGATTATACCGATTTGAAACTTGATTCTGGCGAAAGTTGACAAAGAGCGCATTGCATCCTTATCTTTATTGGGAGAGAAAACCTCCCCCTTTCCAAAAATCCCCGAAATACAGCTTTGAATAGGCAGTTAACTGCAGATTATTCTCTACTACATATCAAATAGGCTGCGATTAACCGAGACCAATTGGGGTTGAACCCCTGGCCTAGCAACTATGGATACAAACAGTTCTCATAAACCAACAAATGGCAACCCTATGGCCGCCCAGTATGCGACAAGTAATGGTGTATCGCGAGGCTCGGCGCATCGACGAAGACCTTCTTATAGCACTGGAGCTCCCGTGAGGTATCATGGGGATGATAATGCATATAGTCCTGGAGTCCAAGTGAAAAATCGGTCACGATCGGTTTCGCAAACAATACCCACCGGTACTGCTCATCATATTTACATCGATGCTCAATCCAGTCAGTCAGCTAATAAAATCTTCTACTTAGACCCCGCTGTGTCGCCTGGTATACACGACGCACCAGTCGCTCTAGAATCTGCGAAATCCGGAGAAGCCCCTACGAAAATATCACCAAACTTGGCCAATCAATCATCACCCTTGAGTCGGTCGAATACAGTGCATTCTCAGAGTGAGCAGCTCAATAACTCCTGGGCTTCGAATCGATCCCCTCTGCAAAAGCTTGAGGTTACCCTGAACGGTATTAGCAAGGAAGAAAAGAGAGCGCGGGCTATGGAAGCCGAAAGAAAACTAAGAGAGCGGATGGAACGACAGATTGCTATGGCATCTTCCCCGGCCACCGCAAACCCCACTAGCGACACAGCGAAGGCGAGTACTTCAGGCAATACAGGGAAAGTCGCGCCTGTACGTCAGGCGCAACTACCCCAGTCTTCCCCACAAGAACCAAGACAGCCAGAGCGGCGGAAGGAAGAGCAAAGAAACCTTGGGCCTCAAATAGAGAGCACGTTGGAAAAAGCGAGGCCTCCCAGACATAGAGCGCAATCTCTTCAAGCGGCATCTGGAGGCCCATTAGAGGAGTCTCCTTACGGCAGCAACAAACCTCTGTTAATGTCGGGGATGAAAACCGGTAGTGTACCCAAGCGCACCGTATCCGTTAGCCATCGTCCCGAGGGTGCTCGCATGCTTCCACAGCCAACAAATCAAAATATCATCCTGAATAGTCATACCACGCCTCCGTGGGCTCCCCCGAATTCTGAGACAAAGCAAATAACCATTACCGGCCAGGTGCCAAGAGTTGCCGCTCTTCAAGCGATAACTACTGAACAGCCAATTGCAGCCTCAATGGCTGCTGTCACTGCTGTCGCTAGCTTAAATGAGAGTATTGAAGGTCCTGTAATGCCAAGGAGCAGCGAAAACATACTAGAGCCTCAAACTAAGCCTAAGCGCAATACCGTCTCGTTTGATGTCCCTCCCCCAACACCACCACCTCTTTCCGAATGGAAGACTGCCACTACTGCAAGACTAGATGCCTCTCACTTTGAGTTTCAAGATCTAGATATAGATAAGAGCAAGGCGTGGTGGGAAGGGGGTGCAAGCAAAAACCGACGAAAAAGTAGAGCGCTGCCGAATGATTATCAAAAGCCCCCTGCGCAGAAGTTGACCTGTGAGTATCCATACGCACTCTTTGCTTCATAGACTTTCTCTTGGCTAACGATGGATGGCGTACTTAGCCCACAAGCGATTTCAACCTTTGATATTTCTAAAATGTGGGCCCTTACTCCGTTACACAGGGTTGAAGCGGGTGCGCATTGATGGCCCAAATGGACCATATGACAAAGAAACATGGAGGGGTAGTATTTTAATTGTCACGAAAGATTCAGTCTCCTCATACGAACCCCGCCCAACCCTCAGGTTGTTCTCCCAACCCATGGACTTGCTCCCCCCTCCCCCAGCACAGGTAAACAGCGATGGAGTCCAACTTGCCCCCGAGTACATCGACCCAACAGCTGGTCTAATAAAACTAGGTCGGGATGGTCGTCCACTCTATGTTAAACCTGTGGACCACACTGAAGAGGAAGTAGACCTTTCGTTTGTGGAAAATGATGCCGGGATATATGAGATGTCCCCCAGCCCCATTGACTACAAGGGTGAGAATAACAAACAACCAACTATGGCCAATAGGATTAGCCCTGTTGATGGTGAGACGGCTGGGACATATAAAGAAATTACGGGCTTCCGCCTTTATGCCGATACAGGTCGGGATGTCACATTCTGGAAATTTAATATCGAGATTGAATTGGGACAGAAACAGCAACGGGTAGCGTACCGCCTGAACCAAGGACCTGCTCTGGGATTTTGGGTGCCAGCCAGAGGGCAATCTATGAACATAATGTTCCACTCTTGCAATGGCTTCAGCCCAGGAGTAGATTCCAACAGGTTTTGTGGACCTGACCCACTATGGCGCGATGTACTCAACGAGCACCAAACTCGTCCATTCCATGTTATGATCGGTGGTGGTGACCAAATATATAACGATAAAATCACAGCAGAATCAGTTCATTTCCAGGAATGGCTTAGGATCAAAGATATCCACGAGAGGTATAACGCCTCACTGGGCTCTGAGTTTAAGGCAGAATTGGAGGCCTCTTTCTTGGAAAATTATTGCAAGTGGTTTTCACAGGGCCTCTTCTCTCTCGCAAACTCTCAGATTCCAATGGTAAATATTTGGAATGACCACGAGATTCTTGAGGGCTTTGGATCTTATCCAGATGAGTTTATGAGCACTCCTGTGATATCTGGTCTTGGCAACATTGCATTCAAATATTACTTGCTCTTCCAACACCACAGTGTACCAGAGGAATTGGATACTGATGAGCCCAGTTGGATCCTGGGAGAAAAGCCAGGGAGGTATATCAATCAAAAGAGCCGAAATATATTGTTGTCGCTCGGTGGCGGAATGTCCCTTTTAGGATTGGATTGCAGAACGGAGCGAACGGTACGATGGATAGGATCTCCAATTGTGTGAACTCGGTGCTAATGACTTTTTAGAGTGAGGAGATTCTTAGTGAGCAAACATGTGACCTAATCTGGGATCGATGCCACGAAGAGCTTGTGAAAGGCGAAACAAAACATTTGCTAGTTTTGCTGAGCATCCCGATTGCGTACCCACGGGTGGTAGGTCGAATGGCTACATTAGTATCTTTCCTACGCTAACTCTGTCTGTAGTCAGTGGTCAAAAATATCTTGAACAGCCGTCAGACGCTGGGAAAGGCTGGTCTATTTGGCGGTTTCGTTAACAAATATGGAGGCAAAGTGGAGATCTTCGATGACCATTGGACGGCTAAGCACCACAAGAACGAACGGACGTACTTGATAGAAGATCTCCAAGATTTGGCGCGTGAGAAATCTGTCCGAGTCACTATTTTAAGGTACGAAAGTAGATAAACCTTCACTATGCCATGAGAGAGTGAGTTACTAACCTAGTTGTTATATACAGTGGCGATGTTCATTTAGCCGCAATCGGACAGTTATACTCGAACCCTAACTTAAATATAGCTAAAGACAAAGACTACCGATACATGCCCAATATTATTGCCTCCGGTATTGCAGATACACCTACAACTGAAATTATTTCGGACACACTTAACCGACGTAATCGAGTGCATCATATGGACTCAAATACTGATGAGGACATGATCCCGATCTTTGTTCAGGATGTTAATAACAAGCCGCGGAATAACAAGCGGTTGCTCCCACGGCGCAATTGGTGTTCTATCCGTGAATATAAGCCTGGTGAGTAACCTGACATTTTTTTGCAACCTATCCCCCTTCCCCCCCTTCCCCCCCTTCCCCACACCAAACACCTAAAAATAAAAAATAAAAATAAAAATAACAATAAAAAAACAAAATAAAAAAATTAAAAAAAAAAAAAAAATGAAAAAAAAAATGAAAAAAAAATGATAAAATGAAAAATAAGAACGAACGAGAAATACTAAGATCTGGGATTTAGGTTCTACACCTCCTGGTACTCCGGACACCGAATCGCCGTTGGCCCCAGAAGAAGAACCCCGTCCGAACATGCTGCAGAGGACCCTCTCCTTGACTAGAGGTGATCGAGCTCGAGAAGGTGGCCTTCTACGGCGTCTCTCAAACAAAGGAAGACCCCCAACGAAAGAATTTAATTTGGGAGGAGCGCCGACAGGCCGACGGATGAGTATGGATGGGCCATTCCCTCCAAAAGAGACAGCCGACAGCTACTTCCCCGAGTCAGCAGACTTCCGACCCGGTCCATTCCTCCGACGACCAACTAATCTTAGCCAAAAAGCAGCTAAAAAGGCAGCGAAACTAGGGGATGACGGGCTGGGGGCGTTTGTCGACCTCGAGGGGGGCCTTGCTGTCACTTTGAACTTGGAACTGAATTCAAAAGATCCCTCAGGTATCACAACACCTTATAAACTCCTAATTCCCGCTCTATGGTGCGAGGATCTTGAATATGATCCCCCCGCTGCCCCAGTTACTAAGGGATGGCGGAAATGGCTCGGCGTACGACAAAACAAGTCTCAGAAACACTTTCCGGATGATAATGGTGCTGAAAAGGGCTTAAATGACGAGGGAAATGTAAGTCATGATCAAGATGGCGTCAGTGGATCAAGAGAACATTATTATGGTGTGGAATCTCCCCCGCCTTTGGATATTGATGATGATTACGATTCGGAGTTTGATCTAGAGCCGGAACATGATGGAAGGGAAAATTCGAAACGAAGGAAGTGGTTTGGGCGAATTTGATCTGAGCAGAAAAGGAGGAGGGGGGGAGAAGGAAAAGGAAAAACAATGCCTTCCCTTGAGCTGTTTTGTTTAAACTATTTGTTCTTGTATCTATGACTTACGATTGATGATTGGAATGTATATACCCGCCGCAACGACATCTTAGAAGGCTTTGAACTGACGCTTCACGAACTTGGTTGTGGGAGTTGCCTACAAGGCTAGCTTGATACTCTAGGTTCCGGACTTGATTTTCGGAAAAGAATATAAGTTGAATGTTTTGCTTCGAGAAATCAAAGCTTTTTTAAAATTGATTTATTGCCCGAATTTGATAGACAAACCTACTGGACACCTATAGAATAGTCGTCTAATTTGTTGATTTTCAAGCATGAGGAACTCACACACAACCAAGAGTCAAACTTGAAGGATTTTGTTAACTTGTATCTATCCCCATTTGGCGAATTTGAATCCATGAGATTGAAAAGATTAGCCAGCTAGCTAGCTAGGATATTATTATGAACTACAAGATAAATACTACCGACCTATAGTCTATAGAAACTACAAAGTCACCAACCACAACTATGTTCAACATAAGTAAGAATTTGTCAACAGTATTTACCGCGGCCATGTTTCATCTTCATTAATTGTCCCTCGGTTGGATGTTTGATTTTCCTATCAGATGCTTTCGGTCTCCCTGCTCTCTCCCTCTCACCCCCTCTCTTTCTCTCTCAGAATTTACAAAGGAAAATAAAAATGTATCTGTCGGGACATAGAAACGACCTTCGATGCCGATTTTGAACAAGGATCCCAGAACAGACTTGGATCTCTCAATTCTCTCTACCCCAAATTTACGGACCAAGAAATCTTAGGCAAGTGAATACGGGAGATGGGTATAAAAGCCGTCTAGGATTTGTGTCTCTTTTTAAGTCTGTCAAATACCGAGAAAGAGTCGGGAGTTTGGAGACTTAAGATGTACACTTCTTGGCCTCGGCATTGGTGATTCATTCCTCCTTTGCGGTCTCCAGTATATATATCCAAGAGGAATGGAACAAATCTCATCCTGGACTTAAGAGAAATCCTAGCAAAACACTTGCTTTGAAAAGAAAAAGAAAAGAAAAGAAAATGTTTCGACTAGTGATAAATCTAGCTTTAACGGTCCTCGCCATCCAAGCTCTTGCAAGGACACCGTTGGCTCATGCGATAGGTACTAAGCCACCGCCTGCCCCAGAGCTCTCTTACCTCTATACGTCCATTGTGAATTGCGCAGGAAACTTGATGGAAGAAGATGGCCCCCGAGGCATTCGTCGGGCTATTCCGATAGTTGGTGGTAATTTCACTGGTCCCCGTTTGTCTGGTATGTGTTTTCTACCCTTTTTTTTTTTTCTTCGTGAATATGCTATGATCTGGAGCATAGGGAATGCGATACTAATATTTCATTTCCTTTTTTTTTTTTTTTTTTTAATTCAAGGCAAAATCCTTGATCTTGGTGCGGACTGGGGCACAACTGACCCCAAGACCAAGATCTTCTCTGCCGATACTCGGTACAATCTACGCACCGATGACGGGGCGGATATCCTTGTTCAAACATCAGGGCCCATGACGCCTACAGGGCAACTACATCTCCGATTGCTGTTTGAAACAGGACATAAAGATTACTACTGGTTGAATAACATCGTAGGTCAGTGCTTTTGTTGTTTGTGTACTCGTGCAGATATCCCTACTTATTTTGTCAGTTTAAAGGAAAGCTGCTGACAATATTTTAGCTATCGGTACACTGAAAGCACTCAGCGTTGGTCCGAACTCCTCCGTGCTGCAGATCGATGTGTGGAATGTAGGTTCTTTTCTTTTATATCTATTTCTTTCTTTCTTGATGTTTTCCCTGAAATGAGATAAGATGATCCTAACTAAATCTTGTATGTAGTTTGCCTCGGATTGGAAGGTGGCGATCCTTTTGGATTGAGGGCATCAAGTAGATATGGATTGTATATAATGATCAATCCATCTATCACTGTAGTTAGTGCAATGCAATAATGAAGAGGATGATGAAAATGGGATGGATGACATGACTCGGCTCACATCATCCGTTATTGGAGATCCACTTGGTTTGATTGATAACAAACCACAATAATAATGAGTACCTAATTGAGTAATGCACAACTGCTGCTGAATAATGGGCGACAAACTCAGTGCCCGTACGGCTCCGTACCGACCAGGGCCCATTACCGATACGGAACGGCTGCTCGATAATCAACGGGGTCTCGGCCTGCCACGTGATCCGGTCTCGGCGGGGAAAAAAACAGAAATTCTTCAGTTTGGAGAATTCGATTCTCTTCGCTCGGCAGTAACTCCAGTAGTAGTGGTCAATTTATCATTCCATCCTGATTACCGAGGACAGATCAGCCTGGCCGTTCTATCTGAATCCCCATCTGTCCCTGCAGTTTGTTAGATAATCTTTGTCATCCAGCCCTTTTGCAATCTCTGCGCTTGTCAACTACATAGGCAGTTTGGCTTTGGTCGTCCCCACCATCATCCACTTGCAGCCCCTCTTTGCCTCCCAGGGCCATCCATAATTAAAACCCTCTCCTCTCTCTCTGTGTCTTCTTTCTTCTCCTTCACTCTAAGCCTGCTTCTCTCTCTGTACAACCGTCAATCTGTTTTCCTCAGCCTTCCGTCGTTTCCCCTTCTCCTCTCTCCGATCCTCCCTGGGATTGACTGCCGCCGCCGCGTCCTCCCTCCATCAGAACTCACCCTCTTCCGCCTCGGTCTTATCGACGCCCCTGCGCGTCAATTCCCTTTCGAATTCCAGGATGGTGCATAGCAAAGTTGTTAGTATGTGGACCTCGACTAGGGTTACCCTGTATTGCCTTTGAACCTATCTCTCTGTCTTTACCTTCGTGAGCACGTGAAAAACTTGAGCACTGAGAAGAGAAAGAAGAAAAAAAAAAAAAAAAAAGAGAAAAAAGGGAAAGAAGAGAAAAAGGCTAACCACATCTCGTATAGTCATTGGCTCCGGCCCCGCCGCTCATACCGCTGCCATCTATCTCTCCCGAGCAGAGCTCAAGCCCGTTCTCTATGAGGGTATGCTTGCTAATGGCACCGCTGCAGGCGGCCAGCTCACCACCACCACCGACATCGAGAACTTCCCAGGTTTCCCCGACGGAATTGGCGGAGCAGAGTTGATGGAGAATATGCGCAAGCAGTCCATTCGTTTTGGAACAGAGGTCATCACTGAGACGATTTCCCGCGTGGACTTGTCGCAGAGGCCCTTTAAACTATGGACTGAGTGGAACGACGGCCCGGAGAACGCCCCCGCCCACACCGCCGACGCTGTTATCATCGCCACTGGAGCTAATGCCCGCCGTCTCAACCTCCCTGGAGAAGAGACCTACTGGCAGAATGGAATCAGCGCCTGCGCTGTCTGCGATGGTGCTGTGCCGATTTTCCGCAACAAGCCTCTTTACGTCATTGGTGGTGGTGACTCCGCCGCCGAGGAGGCTATGTTCTTGACCAAGTATGGTAGCAGCGTTACCGTCCTTGTTCGTCGCGATAAGCTCCGTGCTAGCAAGGCTATGGCCAACCGACTCCTGGCCAACCCCAAGGTGACTGTCCGCTTTAACACCGTTGCCGTCGAGGTTCTGGGTGAAAATAAGCCAAGAGGTCTCATGACCCACCTCCGCGTCAAGAACACCGTCACCGGTGAGGAGGAGACTGTTGATGCTAATGGCCTCTTCTACGCTGTCGGTCATGACCCCGCAACTGCTCTCATCAAGGGCCAGATCGATCTGGACGAGGATGGCTACATTATCACCAAGCCCGGCACTAGTCTGACTAGCCGCGAGGGTGTCTTTGCCTGTGGCGATGTTCAGGACAAACGTTACCGCCAGGCTATTACCAGTGCTGGTATGATATCCTTTTTTTCTTTTCTTTTTTTGTAATTGCTAATAAATTCTTTACAGGATCCGGCTGTGTCGCTGCCCTGGAAGCCGAGAAGTTCATCGCCGAGGGTGGGGCTGAAGAGGAAGCCCCCAAGACTAACTCTTCTCTTTGAATAAAATAAAGAAAGAATAAAAAATAATATAAATAAAAGCTATCGGATCTCGCTCGCCTTGCTTACCTGTTTCCTCAACACAGCTAACCTACCTTCGACTACCTGCAAGATCTCCTCAAAACTAACCTCAAGGCTAGGGGAACGAAGCCCATCTCCTTTATCCTTCTATCATCTATACTATCTAGACTTGTCATGTCCCCACTACCTAGCATCGTGTCTTTTTTTATGTCCCCTGATGTTTTTGTCTTTGTTAATATCACTAGACTTCAGCGCTTTTTTTATTATTATTATTCATTACCTCGATTCTCAACTTCTACCCTACATTTCTTTTCCTTTCATTTTCCCATTTTCTTAATATACAACTCTTCTTGCCCTCCATATTGACGGACCGGTTTCACTCCAGAAAGAATGGATCTCGCTGGTAAAAACGGGGAAAGCGTGATAGATATAAAAAAGAAAGAAAGGAACAAGAAGAAAGAACAAAAGAGCCCAAAAAAATAAGAGAAAAGAAAAGAAAAGATACACCGGCAGACCTTTTTTTTTTTATTCAGGACAGGGTTTGATTTGAGAGATGATCCTTGACTATTATTACATATTAGATTAGACTTATAGAGTAATCCCCGATGAAGAACTCATTAAAATATTTTGCAAGACCGTTCCCCCCAACATGCAAGAGTTATTCGTTGTCCCTTCGCACACAATGAACAGGGGAAAAAAAAAGGAAATAAGTAGCGTGGTAGGTACCAACATCATATCTATATATAAACCTAGGTACCTAGGTAGTTAAGTAGCAGTTCCATGACTGTTATTAATATATAATTTTTGGTAACAAGACTAGTTACACATGAAGTAGGTAATTTAGTTAATTACCTAGTGCTATCTCATCTGAACTCAACTGGGAGCGAGTGAGCAAGCGAGAACACAAGTAAGCAAAATACCTAGATCCCTGATATATATTAAATTACATGATAGGCTAGTTTTCGTTTCATGGTTTTGGTGCATGGAAATCTGTAGCGAGTCATTTTGCCTGGTCGTGGTGATGAGCAGTTGACGGAAGGGGAGGATGAGGAGGAGGAGAAGGAGGAGGAGTGAGGGAGACACTTGGGGTGATGATCGAATTCATGTTTGTGGAAGGTGATGGTTCTGATGATTACTTTGACGTATGGGGCCTGGTAGGGATATGGGAAGGGGTTGAGGGTGAGGTTGATCCTGAGATTGAATTCGAGACTGAGATTGAGACTGGGGTTGGGGCTGAGATTGAGACTGAGATTGGGATTGAGATTGAGTCTGGGTGGGTCCATGAAAAGAGTGGGGGGAAGGAGGAGGACCCGCCATTCGATTCAATTTCTTCGCTGGAGGGAGATGCTGCTGCCATGTTTCAAATGGGTTTTCCTCCCTCCACCGTTTCTTTGCCTTGGTGGCTAGCTTTGACCACTCTGCATTTTCTTGCTTCCAGCGGCTCATCATCTCCGCATTGGTTTGTCGATTGACTTCTGCCTGTTCGAGATAAGGCCGTTTTTCTTCCTCAGCTGCCTGCCGCCACATAAGACCTAGGGCTTGGCGGACCGCGTCACGGGGAGCCTTTGCGTTTGGGTTATTCACTGCCGTTTGGTGGTCTGCATCGCATTGAGCACGAGCTTTACCCCAGAAGTCTTTTTGGTAGAGGAGGAATGGGTTGAGCCCTGACCGTGCTGGTCTAGGCGTCGGCACTCCGGTTTCTGCATAAACAGCAGCTAACATAGCTTGGTCATAGGCTTCTCTCGCAGCTTCTTTTGCAGAAGGAGGCTGTTGTTGCGTGGTCGTGGCAGGAATTTTGATTGTAGATTTAGACGCATTTGTGGACTCGGAAGGTGGCACACGAGGGTTAGACGCCGTGAGTAGGGTGGTAATAGAGGTTTCTGGTCTTCGCGGTATGGTAGTGGGTAGGATACCGGTACCTAATGGGACTGTCTTGCCCTTGTCTGGGACTAGCGGGTCTGCAAGTTGGATGGGCCCTAAAATGGAGTGGATTACCTCCGACGCAGCTCGTAATCCGGATAAGTATGCTCCATGGACGGTGGCAGGGTGGGTGCCGCAGGTGGCCTCTCCCGCGAAGTGCAAGTTACCGATCGATTTGGCCATTAAATCATAGTCTCCGGGGAGGGCCTGCGCTGCGACGTAGGAGTAACTTCCCTTGGTAAACTTGTCTGTGCCCCAGCGGGTGATGATAGTCTCCAAAGGATCCGGAACTGCGACTTGCTTGAAAACGTTACGGAGTTGGCTCACGACTTCGGCAATAATTTCAGCATCAGGGGTACATTCTGCCTGATGTGCAGCATCTCCTGCCATGAGAGCGATCAGGACGGGGAGACCAGTGGTTCTCATGCAATTCCAAAAGAGGTAAAATCGACCTCGATTGGCAATATAATCCTCCTGGATCATGCTATCACGGTTCTTAGGCTCGCGTAGGAGTCCAAACATGTCTCTCTCAGTGTCCCAGAACGGCTTTTCAAAGGTCATGATTACTTTATTCATCACACCAAACCCAAGTCGATCGATTGCCCCAAGCTTCCAGTCAGGAAGAGAGGGCGTGAACTCGATAGACTGGTGTTTCAAAATACCAAGAGACCCTGTGAAAACTACCCTATCTGCTATAATTGAATCGCCGTCCTCACATTGCACGACAGCTTGTTGTTTTCCCGAATCAGCTGGGTCGTAGGAGATACGGCATACTGTTTTATTCGTCCGAACGTCTAGTTTTGTGGGGAAAGACCATAGGCCATAAGGCACTTGTTGGTACCCTCCTATTACCTGAGAATGCTCTCCTTCAAACTCATTTCCCATATCTTGGTCCCACCCGGAAAGACTCAACCTCCCGATATTTGTTGCGTTTGCATACTCCAAGTTTGCAAAGTGCCAATTGATCAGTCGCATATCCTTAGGCGTTAGGGGAAGCATGCGCTGGTACTGCCGTACGCCTTCATTCATTACATTGCCCAATGTTTGGAACTGAGAGGTTTTAGCGACAGTGTCTAGATTTAAAGTATCTTTAACAGAAACTCCATCATTGAGCTTCCAGCCCATTGTTTGGCAGGTAAAAGCAGCGGGTTGCTCCTCAGTGGAGTCAAGCTCTCCCATAGAAGTCCCGTGGGCCGTAATGTCCGCTGTTTTGTGGCCTACGCCGCGGCGGAGGCGCTTTGCGGGAAGCAATCGCCCAACTGTCCCAGCTGCCCTTGCCTCTTCATATTGCCGCACGGTGACTCCATCACCAGTCGATATATCACGGCCAGATTCAATCAAATCTCGATCGCCCTCGGCCGTGGGAATGATGACAGATTTGTGACGATAAATCCCAGAGCGGTCTAGGACATCATTATAGAGTCTTTCATCCATAGCATCTCGCACCTCGTCCACAGGGGACCCATCTGTATCATAAATTGTCGAAATATCACGCAGTAGGTGGTATGAAAGTGCTAGCTGGCCCCGAATAATCTGGTCCAATGGGTTGCCGTGGTCAAATCCAACAATAATCTGAGCACCCATTTCAGCCTTGGGAACCAGTCCAGGGGGCAACGTGGACGACTTGAGACTTTTCAATGGATGTGAATATATACGGCCTCCAATTCTACGCCTTCCTTCCAATACAACGACACGAGGCGATATGTTTGAATCGTGATATTGGTTGAAGAGCCCTTCTAATTGTCGTGCACAGCCCAAGCCCGCCATTCCTGCACCAATAACAACAATTGTAGGACCATAGCCCCGCCCTGTTTTTTGGGGCGCCTCCAGGGGAATAGGGATTTCGACGCAGCCAAAGTTAATGTATCCATTTCTCACGAGCCATTCGTACGCGAATGAAGCGAGATTCATCCAACGGTAGTCCTTTGCGCATCCTAAGGCCTCCTCCTTTGTGACACTCACCATCGGATTGCGAGTCCATAGACGGAGGATTCCGTTCCGTATATTAAGGTAAACAGTGACATGAAGGTGGCAGAGATGATCCTGCAGTGCTTCTTGTTCTTTTCGGTGAAGAGCATAGGGGTTGAGTCTTGATGCATATGCTGCCGCCACACACTGTTGGGCGTAGACGGGGCTAGGAAGCCTTGAAGGAATCGAAGACCGTGGACGGTACTTGGCAAAATCGGATATAGCGTTAGCTGCTCTAGAATCAATCGATGCAGAAGAAGACAAATTATTAATAGCTGATGATGGCGAGGTTGATTTCTTCTCGCTCGACGCAGGTAGAATTGAAGTAGAAGCAGTTGACCCCTTTGAGGTACTCCAATTGATATCTCTGTCGATACCGATGCTTCTGCAATCTATGCTCCGCCTCCCATTATTCAAGACATTTTGTGCGTTACCATTATTTTGAAAACCTGAGGTAGAGCCACTATACGCACGTGACGAGGGCATGGTGCCATATTGGGGTTGTAGTCCGTTCAAATGTAATATGAGCGGTCGCTTAGGAGGGTGCCCACTCCCATTGACATTAGACTCTGGTGGTATAAACTGGTTAAAGGTTTCTCTTCGGTATGTTGTGTAGTCATCTGGGGCTTGTGCCCTGAGGGAGGGGGCGGCTTCCATCCCAGCCAGTAGAGGGGCAGAATTCTACTTCCTCCAAGATGTCAGGATGTTAGAAATTATTAAGATGTGATCTGCTATCCGCATGCGGTTGCCAATCTGTGGTGACTTGGTACGAAAAGAGGCTCTTCCCATTGCATGAGCGGTGATATGCAGATATCACATCCGAACATATCCATTCATAGTGGGTCCGGTGCTTGGAAAAGACAGGGTGGTGTTGAGTAGGGGAGGCTATGGGATGAGGAAGAAAGAAGATGCCAGAGAAGCCCTGAAGCCATGTCAGAAAGGAACAATAGGTAGAGACTCGGTAAAATATGGAACAGTGCGATAGACCAAGAACATCTGATTTGGTGAAAGGTTAACTCACTGATGGAAGGTAGACGATGATAATAAGAAAAAGAAAAAAGCTTCGCCCTTGCAATTCGCACAGCCCAGGATGGGACTGGGCTGCCTGACCCAGTATGCTCGGCAACTATGGAGATGGCAATCAACGTTTTAAAGAACGCTTCGACGGGCAATTAATTAGTAGATTAAACAGTTCCACAAGGCCTCAGGAGACAATGAAAGTTGGGGCTGATTGTTAGGTGTAATTGAATCTTCTTGACAGGCGGGACGCTTGGCAGCGTATTTCTCAGTCCGACGGAGGAAAAGCGCCAGCCCATCGCTTTTTTCTGTCAAATTCCTATTAATACGACGAATTTTCATTTCTCCTCCATTCTTTCACCACTATCCAGCCCCCCTTTTTCAGTCTGAACATGTCATTGTAGTAGATTACCATAAATTTTTTGTAAATTTTATTCACGGCACAAGAATGGCTGTGCATGGCTTGAGCACCTCTCATAATTCCCAGCTCAACCGATCCCGCCCCTCGCAGTCGCAGAAACATTCTGTGTCTAGCATTATTTTGTTCAATTACGGAGGACATTGTAGATTAATGGTTATATGAGCAATGATGAACACCCAATACCGACAGAAATTGGAGTCTCCATACAATGCTTATTCGGGAATTGGTTGGTCCTAACCTAACCGAATTCCTTTACAGGCAATTAATGGTCACACCAGTGCCATTCATTAATCGATCATTGCATTATACACAAGATTTCATAGCTCGTGGTCCAGATTCTATAGACATAAATACTGTGGAGGCGTGGAGCTATCTCCGATGGGCAACGGACCCTACCCGCTCCGAACATGTGTATGTAAAGTATACACCTCACCATCGGTTCCATCTCCATCTCCATCTTGAAAGACATCGGATTCGTTGTCAGTAAATTCATCATGGTATGGTGACTTGGTCCGCAAGGGTGGTTGATCATTTTCATCGTCAATCACCAAGTCAACATTGTCATCATCAAAATCGTGGAATCCAATACGCTCCTCCTCATCCCGGGCAAGTGTTGTTGCGGCCTGGTTGACTTCAGGGTCTTCTGAAAATGCATGGTGGGGACGGTGGGCAGCGTGGTCAGCTTGGAGGGAATGTCGAATGTCGTCTCGTTCCCTCGCTTCCAATTCTTTGGCCCGTGCTAAAGTTCTATCATCACATGTGGGTAAGCTTTGGCAAAAAGGCAGGAAATGATAATTATAAGGGTGTTCCCTCCCTCCTTACCTTTTATATATATACCATCCTGTAAAGATTCCGATGGCTATGGAAATAACAATGCTACAAACGTTCACCAACTTGGATCCTAAGCTCATCTCACCACCCTTTTCATAGAGTATGCGAAGTCTACTACCGATGAATGCGGGTACAAGGAGTTTTGGAGAGATGATTGCAGTGGCAAGCCCATACATCAAGGGTTGGACGGTTGGAAATGTAGAAACGGCTCCGTTACATATGGAGTATGGAAGTGGGCATAGGCGGATCATGCAGAGTAATTTCAGGCCGTCGTACTTCAAGGTCAGAGCAAGAGCTGCGAACCGTTTGTCGCGCTCCATTAGCCGGTGGACGAATTTAGATAGGATGGTCCGGGATGCAATGAATGAGCAGGTCGACCCCAATACCGTAGCAGAGGCATAGAGAAGCCATCTATTAGCATGTTAGTCAACCACCCCATTAGATAGGTAAAAAGCAAAAGTAGGTGAGGAGCTTGACTGACCCGCTCCACACTCCAAACAGGTATCCCGATACCGTTCCAAAGGTAGACCACCCAACCAAAGGCGGGAAAGAAACAAAGAATACACATAGCCACAGAATAAAATATACCAATTTTGACTGCTCCCACTCTTTGGCTACCGGGCCCAGCCAGATAAAGATGCGCCCAGTCAGATATAGAAACCCTAATCCCAGAACATTGGCCAGAATAGCAGCCATCACGGCTCCAACTCTTTGCCAAAACGTCATTTTCCCCCAAGCTCTAGTGATTCGCCTAGAAATTTCCATCGCCCTAGAGGTAATCTGACTTGTGACAGTTGTAGCTGATCTGCGTGTAGAAAAAGTAGCGGTGCTCCGGCCACCCGGGGCCACTTGGCTCCATGGCGGATGTTCTCCATCTTCCAACGGGGAGGGCGATTGAGAAGGCGAGGTCGAGAGCGAAAGAGCGCGGGCAGTAGACATGTAATCCGCAGGCATCTTGGTCGAGACGGGCACGTAGAGGTGATTATAAAATGGTTCTAGAGCACAGATCTGCGAGCGGGTCGAGTGGGTAAAATCCCGGCGCAATAAGACAACTGCCGAAAGGTGTGCGACAGAGCAACAAATTTAGTCCGTGTTCAAGAAACGCAAGTTCCTTGCCGATGAGCTCCTAAGAGAGGGATATTCTTTCAAAGGTCTCCGATCGACGTCGGAGCGCGGAGCTAAACCCTCACAGAGGGATGAAACATGAGTGAACAGGATGATTTGATGAGAGATGAGGTGATGGTTGCCTGTTCTTTTCGGGAAAAGCGGCGGGGGAGGATGTTCAAGCGATCACCCGAGATTAAGCTTAGTCTTCCAAGGAATGGAGTTGAGATCGAAAAGAAGGGAGGGATGGCTGGCTAGAGAAGAACAGATTTTTTTTATTTTTATTTTTAATTTTTTATTTTTCAAAACATGGATAATTTGGAGGAAAAGGGAGAGTAAACTGTCAGCAAGCTGGGGAATCACCTGTTTTCTGGCTGCAGAACTCCAAGTGATTATTATTAGCAATCGACGGGTAGCATTAAGTTTAAGGCTGGTTGATCCGCCGATACGCACGGTATTAATTACAGAGTATTAGGTCGGGTTTACCCAGGCTTTTGACCAACCCGATGAACGGAAAGTCTCAGGATGGCTCACACACTGTACCATACAAAAACACGGCAGAGTTATGAACTCAACTCCATTATCGGGTTAGTGGAGGGTTTTTATTTTTACCAGCGTTCAAAGTCCAATCATGTGATCATGGATGACATAGTTATTCAAACAACAGTGGTTGTGTAAACTACTTACAAAACTGTTGTTTGAATACCTGTCTCATCCAGGTAGGACTCAAGTAATGTTTTTTCTCATCTTTTGCCAACGGTCTAAAGTTCCAATCCGACCATCTTTGATAGGCAATCAGGGTGCTCAATTAATGCATACCAAGCATGTTATGCACTGCTTTGTGGACAGTTAGCTTGCCCAGTCGTGTATATACAAACAGCACTTTGTCTACATTAGATATTACTACTCGATCTCCTCGTCTATCTGTAGCTGAATAGAAATATTTGGGAGACCATTATTACACCTGATTATCAAACCTGCGAAGAAGAGATGTTGAATTAATACATTCCCAGGATATGCGGTTTCTACAGCTCTTTTGATATTGTTGGTAGCCTGAGGATCCAGGCCCCAATAAATTCCCCCCCCCCCACATTGAAAGGGGAACAGGGAAGAAAGGGGTCATGAAGAGCAACCGTTGATGAAGAACTTATTCTTTCTTAATGTTCCCGGAAACTTTATTCATTAGACGGATCTTTTTTTGGTTTCTCTCTTTATTCCCCAATTTTTTCTGTAACGTTCATTTCCCACGGAAATATTTAATTTCCAAGATTTTAGATGGATGCATGAGGTGGTGTCCTGACTGGTACCTCAGCTGCTGCTGCTGTTGTTGGGGCGTAGCGTCTCAGCCTATCATAATCCATGGCCTTTCCTAACCAGAATCATCTCATCTCATCTCATCTCGTCCACTCATCTCTTTTCTCGCCCCTGCCTGTCTGCTTCATCAGGTGTTCTTGCTTTCAGCCTTTGTGTGTTTACTTGCCTTTATTGCTCTCTTTTGTTTTTTCTTTCTTCCCTTTTCCTTTGCCTTGGTTTCTTGATCGATGATTTGACAGCTCGATGCGATGTGACCATTCGTGGACCGCAAGCTGTCTCCTTCCGCATACCAATTGTCATTCACGGGTCGCCCTGCTACTGAGTTGCTAAACCCCCATAAATCCTGTGAATATCCTTCAAAGTACAATGGAATTTGAAATCTGAACTCCCGTGCGTCTCTGTCCTTTGTTTACGACCAGACTACCTCCTACCTTGCGGGCTCCTTGCCCTCCCTTACCCCACATCTCTCTCTCTCTCTCTCACTCTCTTTGCCTGGGTCCTTTCGCCTCGACGCTTCTCCTCCCTCTAAAAACCCTGCCTCGCTACCTTCTTCCTTCTTCAATTTTACTATTGAATCGTTATTGCCAACATGGTCGCAGACGAGCTCCTGGAGGATTGCCTCCAAATCCTCCAGGACAAGGCCTTTGATGAGGAAGAGCAAGTCGAAAAGGTCGAGGAGTTCCTTCGCAGCAAGACCTCCTTAACGGGACCATCCCTAGAGAATGCCGTCCTCGATATACTTTGGCGTCATCGAAATCGCACACTGCCGGATTCTTCACCCCCACCTCCCCGCCACACTATCATCCGTCGCTCTTCTCCCGCCCCCTGGCAGATGGCCCGGTCCTCGACACCCCTGTCACCCCATTCAAATCTCGGGACGAGTCCCGGCAGTGCGTCATGGTTACCCAGCTCACGGGGAGGCTTCTCGCGACCGGCATTGTCCTCCACAGTTTCTCCCTTCACTTCTCCCCGCCCGTCACCCAGACTCGCCCTCGCTCAGCCTATCCCACACTCTCCCAATTTGAATGCATATGAATTCTCCGATCACACACAGGTATCAGATTTCTATGGCGATTTTGGCACCGATAGCAATGTGGATTGGCTAGTCGCAGACGATGCAAATAGTACTACCTCTTCCGTCGGGACGCTGAGCGTTCCTGGCGGTCTCAGCGCGACAGCACCTGAATTTGTGCCCGACATGAGCCCCCATGATATCTTGCGCACCGTTCTCGGAGATAAACGCTCCAATGATGAAATAGAAAGTGCCCTGGCAGCAAACGGCTATGATCTAGGGGCAACGATCGCATCTCTATCTCAACCCCCTGATGGAGAAGTGATTGCAAATCTGCCTGACGACAGTCGTGTTGTGGTTGGGAAGTCCATGTCGATGGAACCCGCAAGGACCGCCGTCTCTCCAGCTCCCGGTCGCAGCCCAGTTGTTTGCAAGTATTGGCTATCCACTGGCCAGTGCCTCCGTGCGGACTGCCGGTTCAGCCATGACCTAAACGGCCATCTTTGCAAGTAAGTCTCAACCTGCGCTTTGTGATATGAGGATATCGTAATAATTGAAATTTCTTCATCTGATAGGTATTGGGTAATGGGCAACTGTCTTGCTGGGGACGGCTGTCCGTTCTCCCATGACCCCTCTTCCTTGGTCGCAAACCTCAGTGTTGGGGACAGTAATCAATCAATTGCCCAGCTTGGAACCTCTTTCCAGGTAGATGCCGCCTCAGAAGCATTCCCTCCACTAAATTCTACCGGATCCCCCGATCAGTCGGCAGGCCGAATGGGTGGCAAGTATTCAGGATACTTGAGTGTATCCGGAAACAAGAATTCTCCCCAAAACATGCAATTCGTCACCAGCAAGCGCAATGGGAGCATGACGAATCTGTCTCGTCCACACTCACGACCAGGAAGCCGACATCAAAATCGTGAGCTCAACCCCACAGCTCTGTCAGTCGACGATCCAGATGCATTTCCTACGCTAGCGGCTGTGAGTGCTAAAAATTCGAAGAAACCCCATGGGAAACGGGGAGCACACAACCGTGAAAATAATTCCAGCAGGGATAACATACCTACCTCTCTCGCCGATGTAGTCCGAATGTCCCCATCTCCCGCTCCCGGAAAAGGCAAATCTTCGTCGAAGCATAATAGAGAAAACAAAGGCCGCGAGTATAGCGCTGCTGCGCAGTCGATTCCTGCTCCACAGAATATACCTTGGCTAGAAACTGGCTCCCGTACTAACCAGCAGTATATCAAGTTCCGAACAGAGGCTATTCGTCACGGCACAGTGAGGAACAAATTCCTTCAGAGGTAAGCGCCCCTTCCTCCCGTAGGCCCTTTAGATACAAGCTCATCCAATATCCAGTGCTGCCCAAGCCTGGAATCGGAACGATGCGAGAGCAGCCAAAGCTTTGTCTCTTCGTGGCCAGGCAGAAAACGAAGCAATGCGCAAGTGCCATCGTGAAGCAGCCCGACAGCTATATGAAGAACGCAACAAACACCTCCTCGATGCCGGGCTTGATGACGCCGCTGAAGAACTCTACGTAGATTTGCACGGTCTGCATCCCGAAGAGGCGATCGAATACCTAGAAAAGATCCTCTTAAAGCACGCTCGAGAGGGCCGACACGTTGTCTATGCCATCACGGGCACTGGTCATCATTCAAAAAACGGCAAGGACAAAATCGGCAAAGCAGTGAAGGCATGGCTAAATGAATGGAAGTACCTTTTCCGTGAGTTTAGTGTGCCAGGAGAAAGAGGTGGGTACGTTGGTGGAATTTTAGGCATCGATCCCACAAGTTACGACAAAGCTTTGGCAAAGAGCATCGAAGATGGAGTGGATGGGAGAGCCGATGATGACACTAGCGACAGCCAGCCTGTCCTAACAATGGGCAAGATTCAACTCCTCAAAAGAGGAGATCTAGAGTCGAAAGCATAAATTGATAGTGCTACTCATTTGATATTGTGACTTCACCCGAGCATCTCTAGCTGAGGCGTGTTCCCCTAATGGGTCCGTCTACTGTGCGTGTGTGAAAGAACAATCCCCCGACCGTTTTAAGGTTTACCCTAGATGCAAGAAACCGCGGAGATGGCTAGATTTGCAAACTGCCTTGTTCTTTCATGAGAGCAGTTAGTTTTGTTTTTATCTTTTTTTTCTGTCTGATCTTGTTTCTAGCGTGCTATTTACTTTGCCTTTTTCCGTGGTGGATTTGCAAGTAAACCACCATCCATCGTAAATCTACTATGGAGCGCATGCGTACATACTATATCTTAGACATTAAATCAGAGATTTCCATTGAACCCGTGTTTTTCCCTAATCATTGTTTGTCTATATGATTTCTCTCCTACATCCAAAGTTCGACTCGACTGGTAGTGATTTATGGTCCTGAACCTTTGCCAGACCCCAAAAGGAAAAAAGAAGAGAAAATAAAAATAAGAAAATTAAATTAAAAAAAAAAGGCAAGAAAGTTATATTTTCATTTATTGTATTGACACTACTGTTTAAAACCCTTCAACTATACAATCTAAGAATTACCCTGTCTTTCATAACAAAATAAAGAGTTATACCTAACAGATTACAAGATAGAGTGCAATCTACCAGCATTTAGCATTCCGGAATGGGCAAATCGTTTACTTGTGAGGCAAACAGATACATGGGTTCTGGAATGACATTGACGGTCATGTGTCGATATTTAAAGGCGTTGGATCCCTAGTATCCTTCGGGCGTTCTACAATCTAAGCCTAAGTAGTCGTTCTGTTTGGCGTAGATAATTAACATAATAATATATATAAAAAATATAATATAAAACAAGAGTATATCTAGGTAGCTACAATAACCTTGAATAAGAAGGATTTATAATTTACTCAGGCTCCTGGTGGCCCCATTTCTCCTTCAATTCCTGTACATTAAAGCCACAAGCTTCAGCCTTCTTTACGATGGCCCTTGCTTTCTCGGCGACCGGAACATCAATCATTTTGCCATCTAATGTCCAAGCGCCGCGTCCCGCCGCGGCAGCCTTGTCATCGGCAATGGTTACACGAATGGCCCACTGCACCTCCTCGGGGTCGGGGCCGAAGATGGCCTGCGCAGTCGCTACCTGGGACGGATGGATGCACTGTTTCCCGTTGAAGCCGAGGCGTCGGCCATCACGACATTCCTCCTCCAGGACTGATGGGGGGGAACCGTCGGCCTTGTCGGACTTGTAGGTCGTGCAGACGAGGTCGATAGTGGAGGGGAGGTTTGCAGCGCGGGCAGCCGTTGCGATAGCAGAACGTGCAAATAGGAATTCGGTTAGTGATGGAGTGCGGGTGATACTGAGGTCGAGAGCGAAGTCCTCCGCGGCAAAGATGAGGCCTTGAAGGAGGGGTGTGGAGGCGCAAATTTGGGTAAGGTTTGTGATGGATTTGGCGGACTCCACGAGGGCGAGGAGGGAAATTGGAGGGCGGGATAGTGTTTCCTGCGTTTGGAGTTGTTGGGAGAGCGTGTGTGTAATTACATCAGTGACAAAGGTGAGATCGGAGGCAGAGTTGACTTTGGGGATAACGATTGTGGACAAGTTGGGTGATTTCAGCTATGGATTTTATGCGGTTACTATTGTGAAAGAAAATAAAAAAGAGAGAGATGACAATGCGGGATGGATAACATACAACTTCAGTGAGATCAGCCAGAGCCAGTCCACTATCGACTGAATTGATGCGCACAGCACGCTCACGTATACTGGCGGGAGCGGGCTGATCAAGGGCTCTCCGCACCAGTGATCGGGCTTCCGCTTTCATATGCGGAGTTACACTGTCCTCGAGATCATAGGCAACGCAGTCGACTGATAAAGTGCGGGATTTATCGATGAAACGCTGCGAGGAGCCCGGGACTAGATAGCGACACGTTAGAGGGCGAAATAGAGCGTAGTACTTTCTCTTAAACATATAATCCCCGGCCTAGAAAAAGAAGAGTGAAAATGCGGGGGGGAAGTTCGACGACGTACTGTAAAGAAGAGCTCGACGAAGGGTGTTTCTGGCGGCCATTGTAGCTTAAAGGTCTATTTACTTAGTCGTGCTATTCCTTTCTATCGCTTTGTCTCTTTGTTGTAGAAGAGAGGAGGTGAAAACGAAAGTAAAGGTGGAGGGGAAGTTGCTAGAGGGAAATTAATATCCTCGGTGATGAGAACCGGAGGAGTAAGTAGGAGTGCATAAAGGCTATTCCGGGCCTCAAAAAAAAGGCGTATCCGTTGGAGAAGGGTATAACTTTTTGGAGCTGATAACTACAATCCGATTGCAATTCATAGGGACAAAAGAGCATCCACAATCTTAGTCTTCAACAGAAGTGGGATATCAGCTCTCATTTCTATAGTAAATACTGTTGGTTGAGATGATGATGATGATGATGATGTATAACCGATGCTTGTACATATTCTGCCAGGTCTCACCGCTGTCCGGGTGAAGACACGCAACAGCTTCAACATCTCCGTCGTCATCCCTTTCATGCAACCCACCACAGTGAATGAATTGCAACCCATGCCAACGAGTTCTGAGCCCCTAAACTCAAGCTTGCTGTTATATTTCATATTTTCTTGAGCCGTTGTTCGATTACACTCCTTCCGGCAGACCTCTTTCAGCATGGAGCAGCAGCCTCTCCAACCGCAACCGCAACAGGGCGACCTAAATTGGCGTCTCAGCGCTCATCCGATCACACTCCTCATTTTCCTGGGCTTTCGAATTGGGGCTTTGTTCATGTACTTGTTTGGAGTTCTTTTCATCAAAAAATTGTATGCACTCTCTTGGAAATTTTATTGATTTCTAATCCCTCGGTGCTAGACATCGCCCTAGCTAACCTTCAATCGGCAGTATCCTCGTCTTTATCATCACGTTGTTACTTCTCTCAGCCGACTTTTACTATCTCAAAAATATTGCAGGGCGCCGTCTGGTTGGGCTCCGCTGGTGGAACGAAGTTAATACTTCCACGGGCGACTCACATTGGGTCTTCGAATCGTCGGATCCCAACACTCGTACAATCACAGCTACTGATAAACGATTTTTCTGGCTCAGCTTGTACCTGACTCCTACTCTGTGGGTTGCACTTGCTATTCTCGCTATTATCAAATTGAACAGCGTGATTTGGCTGAGTCTCGTGGGTGAGTCCTTTCCTCAATACCTCCATTTTTCTTTTCTTAAAAAAGGAATGATTAAAATGAAATTATGTATTAACTTGAAATAGCCATCGCCCTCGTCTTGACAATTACTAATACAGCTGCATTCTCCCGATGCGATCGCTTCAGCCAGGCCTCAACTTATGCCAATAGGGCGTTCGGTGGTGCGATCGTGAATAATCTTGCAGGAGGTCTGCTGGGCAGACTTTTCCGATAGCAACCTATCAAGCTTTTTAATATTACGATTATTAACTCACAGGCGACCTGGGCTCTTCCAATACTAGTGTTTCTCCACCAACACCCTTTGACATAGTGTTGGTGGTTGTATTGAGAGATTCTTTGGCTTGGCTCTAAAGAAAAAAATTATAACTGTATACCCTCTGTACTTAGGTCTTACTAGCTGTTGAGTATGTGTGTTGTTTGCGACCATATATCTTTCCAAAGCTTAAAGTATGAACCTGAACAACACTTTTTTGCCTATTTGGAATGTATGACCATGTAGTAACCATGACTCTTTTATGGGCTAATAAGCTTTCTAATTGTTATAGTCAAGCAATGTAATAATGGAAGTGGAGGCAGATAGTTATTGAAACTAACTATAACAATATGATAAATAAGACGATGAGATGGCAAGCCTGTAAGATATGAGATTGCAAGAAGTGAGACAAAGACAGTAAAACAACTAGTTTAGTATTAAATCTATTATTAGATATACCACGTGATACAAAGAATGAAACAATGAAACGTTTGGTGTAATGGTGCCTTGGCGCTAGTGGAGGACCAGGTCAAGTTGACTGATTTGTCGATCAGTCAATTCTCGCGCCCTATATAGCCACGAAGGCAACGCCTGAGTCACATGGGGGATTTATCCTATAACATGTAGACATTTAAGTTAATGGCATTCTCAAAGTAAAATAACATGCTTCTTATAGCTTGTTATGCTTAAAATACAATGCGCCTTCCTCCTTAATACTTGAAGCACAAGTAATTAGTGGGGGGCTCATCTAGTTGCCTCTAAACAGGACATTGTCACGGCCGCTAGTAGTAGTATATAAGATGGGATTTGGGCAGACCAGACATAAGGTCTGGTCAAAGTAGTCTTTTGGCTCAATGGGGAGTATGGCGCCCGAACACGTGCTCTTACAGACATACAAGATTGTCCGTCCATAGCAAGGTCTCCTGTCGGTTGCCCAAGTTGAATGATCGTGGCTTAAAGCTCAGCGGAGGAAAGAAAGGGGAAGAAAAGCAGGGCTTGCTACTTTAATTTACCTATGCGCTAAAAGAAATGGAATGGAGAGGTACATACATAGCGGTTACCTCCGGCTTCTCATCTCCAAGTTGCAGAGTTGCAAGTCGCGACTTGCAACTTTGTGACTTTGCAACTCCTTAGGGTAAAGAACTAAATATAATCCAGATTATAGTAGGGTTAGGCTCCGCAATTAAATAAGGCAACATTGGAACCTAATATATACATTCATTTAACCCCCTAATACAAGATCGCTTGTCATAATTCTAGAGACAAAAAAGAAAAACAAAGAAGTATCTTTCCCAGTACCTTTTTTTTTAGATAGCTCATTTTTGGCTTGTTCCCTTTCAGTTGAAAGACGCAAGTTGACTACGCCGCACTTCTGAAGGATTGTGCTAGAGTCCTTCCAGGCCCACATGTCTGACAATATTTCCCAAATAGGCAGCCATGGGAACGTGCATGGGTAGGACAATCTGAAGGATTGTGTTGGAAACTCGGTGAACATGAGACTCTTGAAAAATGTTTGAAACCCTTTTTATCATCCTCTATGAAAGTACGGAATACTTTAAAAAAGGCAACTAACTATCTGTCTTTGAGCCATTGAATTAACCGCACAGCCCCCTAGCCTAGACTGGCCCCAAGCATGTCACTAGCTGGTCTGGACATCTCAAGTCCCATAGCTTGATGATAATTAACAGGGTCTACTCCCCTTTATGCCTGCATCATTTTAGTGTGTGTTCTAGGATGAGAGAGGTAGATACTCTAGGTAACAACTACCTTAATGGAACTCACATCTTTCAGCCAATCAATTCAGCGTGCGAGGCACCTTTGGCGTAGTAAACGTCTCGGCTTCCCAGCAGTTCAATCCTTTTCATTACCTAAAACCAAGATGTCTGTGCAATTATCAGTATCGGCATTTTTCCCCCTTTGCTTTTTATCTAAAAGGGGGCAGTCGAGGCCATCAAGTTGCATCTCAGCCTTTCGCGCCGTTGATGGCGTTTCCGAGCTAACGTAATTCATCGTGTTGGTGTCCCTTCATCTAGACGCACTAACGTAACCAAAATAAAAAAAAAAAGTTACTATCATTTAAGAAAAAGAAAAGGGAGGGTGGTGAGGGGGTTGTCCTGGGAAGACCGAAATAGGGTAGGAAAAGATCCAGCAACCAAAAGGTTGTATATAATATCCTACTTCTTCTTAAAACCCGCACTTGCATTTGTCTATTTTTTTCTTTTTTCTTTTTTGGAATGTCTAAGAGCAGGACAAACTCTCACCCATCGAGAAGTGCCTCTCGGTGGACTGATAGAGAGAGAGACCGCCTCTGGCAGTTGCGAAACCAGAATTTGGAACTCTCTTGGAAACAGTTTCATTTGGTTGGTTCCCATTCTACCCTTTTTTTTTTTTTTTTGTTTTAGGAATTTTGTTCTAATATAGTATGCTTACTTCTATTCTAGATGAACTACTTTCCTAACCGTACTCAAGAATCATTATATCACGAGTTTCGCGTAAGTTATCTAGTATATCTCTTGAAAGGTCAGCTGCTTATGCGTGCAGGACCTTAAGAGAAAAAGCCAAGAAAAAAGGATGATTGCCAGAGACAAACGAATTGCGTCCCCTAACCGGCTTAGGCGTCCACCTCCACTAGCACCCCCAGAGTCAGCCGAAGGGAATCGTACGAAACGAACCAGACTGGATGAGGAAGAAAGCAGTGATGAAGGGGATATTCAGGTTAACGGGGTGGCAGATACTGTAAGAAAGAGGCCAGTTACCCTTTATTATGCCATAAGATTAACAAAACTGCAGCTGTCCCCTCACAGAACCTCCACATCTGCAGCTGAAAGCAGGCAAATAAAGCGCATAGCTCGCCCTACTTCAGTAGCTAGACAACCAGCAGCATCTAAGGATGCTGCGATGATGCCAGGACGTTCCACAAATGTCCTAGGTACCACCCTGTCCCGGGACAACCCTCCTCCTCACCAAGTCTCTCCCCAAAGAGATCCTGTGGTGTCTACAATTACACCAGAGAGTGCTGCATCTCGTTTACCAGCTCCAGGGATTACATCACAAAGCCAGGTAGCTCAGCCATCTATATTGACAAATGATGTACCCCCTCCAGCCTCATCAAAAGTAATTAGTCCTCCAACAGAGGTGCCGGTTCCTGCTTCGATTGCTGGTGCTTTTCAGGGCTTAGAGATATGGGTTCATTCTTTGATACAAGCTGAGGTTAACCCACTTCGAAAACAATTCGAGGCGGTCGTCGCTGATAAGGCCGATTTGATGGAAGAAAATCTAAAGATGCGAGCACAAATTAGGCAGCTAACAGCAAGTATGGAGCCACTAAAGAAGTTTCATCAAAATTGGCAGCAAATACAGAATGTGATGAAGGATGTTGAATTATGAACTCTTACCAAGGGCTTTAACCTGCATTTTCCAGAGCTCTTCTCTTGTTTCAGTATTTTATGCTCGAGCCTATCTAAAATATAAGAGCTGATGATACGTATTCCTCTATGCATGTATGTATATTGAATCTTAATGTGTATTAATTATTATGTTTTAAGGTTGATGTTTGGAAGGCACAAGATTTTATTAATTAGTTCAGCTTTGCCAAGTAGGACAGTCGGACTTATCAACTTGCGAAATCGACCTACTACTTGACAACAACATCAGCAAATGTGAGCTGCCCAGAGGGTCACTGGACAAAATTTTACTGTAATCAATGTGGCTATCTAGTAAAATGTATGCAAAACATTATTTACAATATTAATAAAATCTAAAAGTGCAGTCACAACCTGAATTAATCTAACCTAGGTACCTACTTAGATAGTTACCCAGCATGCAAGTTTGGGTACAATTGGGGGTGGGTATTTTCAAAATAGGAAGGTCATACGAGAGTATGACTAAGCACGTACTGATTAGGTAAATACTCCGTGTAGTTGGCTGGGTAGGGAAGAGGAAATTACTAAATATTAGAGCATGTAAGGCTATTTTTCATTATTTATTAAGACATACTACTTACCTAACAGTTGGTATGTGATAAACCTTGCAATAATAGCCAGAAGTTTTGTTTTATGGATATAATAAAGCAGGAGTGTTTTGTATCTCTGGGCACACAGGATGCCAATCGGGCACACTACCTAAATGGGGTATATAGATGTATTAGATTTTCCAATTGAATTAAGGAGGGATAGTCTTTTCTTTTCCTTTTCTTTTATCTTGTTTTCTTAAGATTCAGCCTACAGCTAAAAAACTTTTATATTTTCTTCTCACCTAGGTAGGTATACAGTTGCGAAAACTATTATTTAAGCTACAGTCCTTATTTCTAAGTAGTAAGGTACCTACCTGCCTTAGTAAAGAGCTTTGACTTGATATGATTGGGTGCTGGGTAGATATTTACTATAGTATATTTTGTAAGCTTCAGATTTTTTATCATGGAGGAGAAGAAACTATATGACTTTCATTCAAATTTACACCTACTCTCTCTTATTATTATCGATTATATCTGCTTATTCTTCAGGGCTAGTTCTAGGGATCTCTTGTTAAACTACTCTTTCAGTATCAAGCTTTGGGAATCTCTATAGGAAATAGTCACCACATTAAATAATACATTTAGTAGTGGATCCTGAAGATACCTATTTACACGTAACACAAGCCCTCTTACTTGTGAGATATGGTAAGTGCAACTAGTCTATTGGGATATTGCCTTCCAAGCCGGATGGACTCAAGGAACCAAATGTAGGTAAGATATATAGGTAAGTAACCTGGCTAAGGGGATATGTAAGCCGTTAATATTACTAGCAGTAGACACTTTCAATATTTATCTGTAGGTCCTCATATCTGCGTGCTAGTAGGTAGTCGAACTCCCATATGCGAGGAAAGATATGCTGCAGTCCCTCCGGCAACCTCTTTAGAAGTGAAAAGAGAATTGTTTCTGTAGGAAGAAGCTTCGAGGAAGCGGTAAACAAAAAAAATATTTCTCACGCGTCATGTAGACTAAAGGTAAGGTAATTTCTATAGCCCGAGTTCGTTTGTCTCCCCCCTCTCCCCCCACCCACCCTCAGAAACTTACACACAACTTCTTCTTTCTTTCTATCATCTCCTTCAACTTTCCCTCCTTTCTCTAGTCGAATCCTAATAAGAAGGTAAGTGATTCTTTTTAAGTATAATTCTTTTATATAATGAATTACCTTTTGAATGCGATATGTCATCGGCATACAACCAATCCCTCAAAATGAAGAATTAACTCCCCCGTCAAGTTCCACTGAGCCCTTTATCTTTACATCTTTAAATAACTGAATCTTGAACATACAGCAAACTTTACTTTCTCCTGTACCATAACGCAACAATACACCAAGATGTCCGGCTGGGGTGCCGAAGAGGCAGCTGGATGGGGAAGTGGTGGCGATGGTACTGCTGATGATTCGGGTATCCATATTCCTCTTTACCATCTCTATGTATTCCCACATGCTGTATAGATTACTAATCTTAATGAATGATAGGTTTTAAAACTGATGAGAACTTTAACTCGGGAGGCTTCCAGCGCGAAGGGGACTTTGCTGGTGATGATGGTTTCGGATTTACTTCTGGTGGTGGTGATGGCCAGGGAGGTGATAGCAAATGCCGCAAGTAAGTCCTATATGCAAACTCATTTACCCCTTCTTATATATTTCTTGTTCTCTTTCTTCCTCATTCCCCCACTCGTTTGTCCTTCTCCTTCCCTTCTTTTAACTCTTTTCCTTAACATTATCACTGCTCTTTGGTTTCTAACTTAGATGTGGTTAGCTGCGGAAATGAGGGTCATTTTGCTCGTGAATGCCCTGAGCCTCGCAAGGGAATGGCATGCTTCAATTGTGGCGAAGAAGGGTAAGCTGCGATAACCTCGTCCGTCAACGACAACTAGCACGCCTATTTATTGACACATACTATAGTCACACCAAAGCAGAGTGCACTAAGCCTCGTATTTTCAAAGGTCCCTGCCGTATTTGCAATCAGGAGGGTCATCCTGCCGCCGAATGTCCGGAGAAGCCTCCCGATGTTTGTAAAAACTGCAAAACGGAAGGTAAAAAAAATATATAATCAACATAAATTCGTCTAGAAAGCACTAACTCAAAGGGTTGAGCAAAATAGGCCACAAGACAATTGATTGTAAGGAAAACCGCAAATTCGACCTGAACAGCATCCCGGACAAACTCCCTGAAGAAGCTTGGGCAGCTTTGAAGAAAGCGAGTGATGAGAAAGACTTGGAGGAGTTTCGTGAGGTATTGTTCATGTAACCACCGCCTTGACATAGATGGTGCTGACAAGTTTATAGGGTATCAAGATTTATTCGAAAGCGGTCCCTGAAGCTACTTTTTCTGACATCGAAACGAAAATGCGCCGCGAGAACTTCAACTTTTATCTCATTGCCATGGTAACTAAACTCGATGCACCCCTAGAGATTTAGATAGAATAATATGCTAAGGACTATTCGTGGTTATAGGAAAAACAGGTGAATGACTGTATTAGCTTGATTAACCTTCAGGGGAAGCTGAACTGCACTTATGTGGTGGGCTTCTTCTTCAGTCCTAAGCCTCAGCGTGCTTATTTTAGAGAGCGCTGGCCTAGATCGGTCGAGGAGAATATCCAGCGTTTGGAAGATGCCGGTTTGCCCTATGATCGCCAGATCCCAAAATGCGGCAATTGTGGGGGTAAGTTGAGGGATCCTAAAATTCTAGTTATATGGAAATTTAGCTGATATGTTGAAGAAATGGGACACTCTACTCGTGGTTGCAAGGAAGAGCGTGCTGTGATTGAGCGGGTTGAGGTGAAATGCGTCAACTGTAGTGCTGTTGGACATCGTGCTCGCGACTGCCCTGAGGAACGCCGCAACAAAAGTGCCTGTCGTAATTGCGGGTAAGTAATTAGTGCTGAACTCATTCTTTACAAGATATGTTAACAATGAGAAGGGCTCCCGATCACAAAGCGGCAGACTGTCCGAACCCCCGCTCTGCAGAGGGCGTCGAGTGTAGACGGTGCAACGAAGGTGAGTCTTGTCTTGAAGACAACTCATACATGTAACTGGCCTCGTGCTAATTAGGCCTTGCAGTTGGGCACTTTGCAAAGGACTGTCCTCAGGCTAGTGCTCCTCGGACCTGTCGTAACTGCGGGTAAGTTACGAACTCAATTCATATAGGGTTCAAGACTAATAGCACAGATCCGAGGAACATATCGCAAGAGATTGTGATCAACCGCGCGATGTTTCAACTGTGACCTGCCGCAACTGTGATGAAGGTGGGTTCTTAATCCCCTTGCTCTGCAGGAGGTGTAAACTCTAATGGTTATTAATTTCTATGTAGTCGGACACTTTAGTCGCGACTGCCCTAAGAAAAAGGATTGGTCGAGGGTCAAATGCAACAATTGTGGCGAAAGTAAGTATCCCAGATACTGAACTTAACTACTCGCACAAGTACTGCGGGGAGCAGTAATCACTAATGCTGTATACTAGTGGGTCATACCAACAAACACTGCCCCGCTGCAACGGCCACCGACAACTTCGGACAGGAGAATAATACCAGCTTCGACCAGGACGCCACGCCTAACGCTAACAATTCCTCTGAGTGGGATACTGGCATAGCAAGCAACACCGTCCAGGAACAGCCTGCAACCGGGGGATGGAAGTCTGATTGGTGAGGTGGATGCTTTCCCAAATTTCGCTGTTACTGTCTCGTAGGTGAATCGAGTTCTTGTATCTGAGCTGGGGCAGCCTACAGGATGGGATAACTATGGGATACGATTTCTTGTACTTTAAACTAACTCAACTATTTTTTCTTCTTCTGCTAACTAGCCCTCTCGCACCATATTTGGGTCAGAAAAGAAAGCAGTCACGATTGTTCTCTCGTTTTCTTTTTTTATTTTTTTTATCCCCTCTAATTTCCCTCGGCCTACTTGATGAGCTGGCAGTCGATTAGAAAGGCGAAGGAGGATTAACGGTTTTTAATCAATTGTTTCCCATTGGTTCATAGGCGGTATGTAGGTACTTTTTACACAGCTCAGCACTTTGTGAATCCTTCGTAGCCCAGGCTAAAGCTACGCCTTATGAGCACAGATGCCTACATTAAAGTGCTTATATCCTGGAGTAAATTAACATTGAACCCAATTGTTTGCTAAAGAGTTCGTTTTAGGTGGAAAGAACGGCCTAGTGACCTAGACAAGATTTATTTTAACAGATAGTCTCGATTCCATAGTGTATGGATCAATCCATATAACCCTCCAATCGGCCACTGTTGCCAGATCCTCTCCATCAACGATTGACGAGGCGTTTTCGCCCCTGCTCTGTCTTCTAACATTGGTTTTACCTTGTCGTACAGGTTCGGTAGGTGGCTGGCATGGTACTTTTCTCTCAGCTCATCGAAACTAGACTTATCGTATATCTTCCAAAACTCTTCCTCTGAGTAGTAAGTTCGTGCATATAGCCATTTCTGACCGCCAAGCTCGTGAACGAGATCCTCTAGCCGCCGGTTGAATGAAATGAACTGCTCTTTTCCACGTGGTCCAGGACCCCAGATGCCGAAATTGAGCACCATTTCTGGAGGCCCTTGTTTTGAGTCCATCTTGCTCCATCGTCGGCCTACAAGTCCTGAACCATCCCCTATCACTTGGCGCACAGGACAAAGCCAGATTGGATACCTTCCAAACGAAGAGTCGACGAAATCCATAAGGTCCTTTGCCCGGGGGTAAGGTACAGCAACGTCCTGAATAGTGTATTCGCGGAATAAGCCACTCTTATGGACTGCGTGATACATCACCCTCGTATGGGTGAAAGAATCCATTACCCATCTCACAAGCTTGATCGGGGGTAACAGTAAGTACTGGAGAGCATATTTCCCTACCCAGAAACCCCCTCGATCATACCGGAAATAGTAATCAACGAGTGGGATGGCTTCCGTGCATGGAGACTTCCCCGAGAAATCTGTGCGCTTTTCTACATGCATGTAGAACCATGGATCTGTGGCCTTGCTGAAGGTCTGGACTGGATAGGGAGTTTTATTGCCCGCCGCAAGCCATCCGGCACAGATAACTCCCTTCTCCTTGCTAAAGAGAATGCCGTCGATATATTGATATTGAGGATCTGCACTGAGCTCTTCAATCTTGGCCACCGCTTCTGTCGCCCCCTCCGTAATGGGAAAGTAGGTTAACTCTACGACGGGGTTAAGCGGAACCTCAATAAGTTGCAGCTCGAGCAGAGTTGTAATTCCCAACGTCCCAAAGGATGATGCTGCGCCATAGAACAGATCGCTCCGGCTCTCCGACGACGCATGTACCACTTCGCCGTTGCCAAGGACGATTTCGATCCAGTTCACGGTCCTCTCAAAGAAGCCGCATCGGTAGGAGCTACTCTCACCCGATGTGCCCGCAAATCCACCCCCAGCTGTGATCCCGGGGAATTCCATTACCACCGGCGGGACCAAGCCGTGTGCTAGGGTGGCATCGACCAAAGCATCCATAGGGACATTTGGCTCGACAAGGGCAACGCGTTTTTCCGTATCGACGAGGAGGACATTGTTCAGGTGGCTGATATCGACGGTATTTGCCAAGGTTTTATTGGAGGCTCTGGTACTGTTTGTGGACCCGTGGTACATGGAAAATGGCTGTTTGGTCTCATAGAATCTTTTGACACGCTGTGAAATTAGGCGTACATTGTCACCATGAGTATTCATGTTGGTTTTAAGGCGTGAGACTTGGCTTGATTTGAAAACAGTCGAAGAGTTGGGAAAGAAAAATGGGTAAGGGGGGGTTCTGCTCAGTTGAGAAATGGAATAGACACGAGATGGGCTAATTGGATACCAATATCTACTTCCTGATCTTCCATGGTACAGTACATATATACATGTATACACTGGGTTCTTCCAACTAAACTATGGTAGAGGTAGATCGCCACCACTAACCGACATGCTTACTCTGAGGATAATGTACGATCCGTGAAGGATCAAGTTTTCCTCCTTGGCTCGTGTCCATGTGAATACATCTTGCAGTTTTCTGCAGCTTCTCGCGCTGCATCACCATTTACAATTTTGTCAGAACTTGGTCGCGTGGTATCTCACTGCAGATTGACTCTCAATTTAGGGTTGTTGCTTACGCTGATCACATCGACTTTCACACCCCCGATCCAATAGACAGATATAAGGGGCCCGCCCCACCAATGCAGTGTTGTCTGAAATTGGAAAGAGTTGTCTGAAAATGGAAACAGGAGTTGCAAACTCGATTACACCGGGCTTTAAATGTAAGATACTTGATATGACGGAACGAGAAATGCTAGGCTCTGCTAGGAGCGACACACCGAGCCACTCTTCGAGCTACAACCCCCAGGAGGGTTGTCTTCCTATTTTGAGGGAGAGTTCGGTCTTCAAGAGGAGTTGTGGTTGCCAATGGAAAATAGGCATAAATATATAATTTTTATGAACGACATTGCTGGCATCGTGGAGTAATCGTTCCCTGAAGAAAAGGGGGCGTACGATTTTTTTACAAGAATGACAACCGAAATTTACAATATTTGGGGTCACCGATTCCAATGGACCCCCCGTCATATTCCCCCGAACAAACTACGGCCGATGAGATACACTTATGATGAACTTGGTGCAGAATGCTTTCGCAAGCTGTCTCAAATCCAACCCTCCCATGAAAAGGATCCCAAGATCGATAGCCCGCTGAGTGCTCATCAAACCCGACGAGATCCCTCAAGCGGTCACATACCGAAATGTGACTTTTACAGCCTTCTTAAAGATAATTACATACAGGACCAGAGACTGCACGAGCTCTGGACTGAGGTGAATCGTGCTCCGGATTGGGTTAATTGGGACCAGATTGAAAGAGGGCAGAAAGTTTTCTATCGATATGGGTTATTGTCGATGAATGCAGTACGTAGTCAAGTGCCACCCATTATCATCCACTGATATCAAATTAACTGACAATCACTCCCTCCATTCTTCTTCCCTACTTATTTCTCCTAGTTAGCTTTCCAGGGGCTCCTCGGTGCGATGAAAGTTCTCTGCTCTTCCCCCTACCATTTCGAAAAAGCAATAAAGAGCCCATCTAACAAGCGGATAGGGGCGCAGGACGTGGGGCGGAAACTCTAGTTCGCACATCCGGCCTTGGAAGGCAGAGTGCCCGTCGTCGAGTATTCGAAACAAGTCAGTTCGTTCTTGAAGTGACAAGATGCCTAGCTGCCCTTCGTCCCGGCGGGGAGGGCCAAATCTCCTGTATACGAGTCAGATTCCTTCACGCCCTAGTGCGCCACCGCTTCATGGCACTCATGGAAAAGCATCCAACACGGTATAGCATCGAAGAATATGGCATCCCAATTAACGACCTTGACGCGATTGCGACGATTCTAGACCTGTCCGCCGTCATGCTTCTCCTGGGTCTACCAAGACAAGGGATCCGAGTCCGTGAACAAGAGAATGCCGATTGTATAGCTGTGTGGAGACTTGTTGCGCACTATCTGGGGACGCCCACTGAGCCATTTAGAACGGTAGACTCGGCGCGCATTATGTTGGAATCATACCTAGTGTCGGAGATGCACGTCACTGAAAATAGTCGAATCTTGGCGCAGAACATTTTTTCAAGTTTTGAGCATACCCTGTCGCCATACATACCGCGGTCATTACTTTTAGCAAACACGCGCTGGTTGAATGGAAGTCAGTTGGCTGATCAACTTGGCTTTGAAACCTTGAGTCGGTGGTGGCCCTGGTTTATGTTGAGTGGGTTGTATCCAGTGCTAGCCAGCTTTGCTTACATCTGTCGTTCCAACACGTGGCTTGATGAGGGACAAATCGAGGTAGGTGTCCTGATATATGGTTCTACTCTTCCGCTATTGTCTCTTCAAATTACGTATTAACCGTGCTAGATTCAACGGCGCCTCATGTGGGCAGTGGTTGTGGAGGGAAAATCCGGGCTCAACGGGAGATCTTTTTTCGAGTATACAAATGAGCCGCGACTTGATCCTCCACAAGATCTGGAGACAGAGAATACTAGGCAAGATTATCCTAGCATGTGGAGCTCTAGGGCTTTGTACTTCATTCTTGCCCTAGGATTACTCTGTATAAGCGCTGTCATGCGTCATGCCTAGGTTCCGTGAGCAGTCATATATATATCAAATGGTTTCTATAGGTTTGGCCTTTTCGATATACTATTAAAAAAAAAAAAAAGGCAAGTATGTATTCACGTATTTCTATCCGATAGTTGCTTCGAGTTGAACCCGAAATTGTTGTCAACTTGATATCTAATAATAAACGTTCTCCAACCAACTGGCTTCAACCAAGACCTCAATTAGGAATCACCTAAAGAACAGCAAACATGTAGACCTTTTCTACATCCTTGCCTTAGATACATAACATGTATTAATATACTCAACTCTTTAGCTTTGCTCTAATTGGCGCCGGCCTTTTTCGTTCGTCGGGGACCGACCCCTGAGGTGACATAAGGGTTCGCATGGACCCAAGACGTCATCGTTCTTCAACTTCCCAAGTCATCTTGCATTAGGGTAGGCTTTACAGCTAGCTAATTGCTAGATGTATTTTGCAAACAGGCAAATTCTACCCATAATGACATGCAAATGGTGGGGGAGAAGACAAAAAAAAAAAACCATGGACGCGAGGGGCGGGATCTAGTGACTTGTATTCAAACCTACCTATGCATACCTACCAAGATTACTATGGGGCTACAAACTGCTCCAATGAGATCCCATTCTTGATCTCCAAGAAGAAGAATATTTGCGACCCTAAGATGATCAAGAGTTAATATAATAGGTCTATCCATAATGTGGACAAGGAGGGCTTGAGGATGGTGTTGCAATATATGTGACTTCGTTGGGGGGAACTTTGGTTTTGGGTTGTGTTTCGACAGTGGTAAGATTTGAATATTCTCGTAGAGACAGTCTGCCAACTGGCCCTGAGCGCAGAAAAGAAGCCCAAATTGTTCAGACTGTTAAAAAGAGGCAGTCTGGGGATATATAGAGACGAAGGCAAATGTCCATTGGTGTTGATGAGAATAAGAGGATTGACTCTATAGGTGATTACCGAAAGTTAAACCTCAGCAACTAGTCAGCTACCTGTTAGTCACGGGCTGGGCTGACCTTTAAAGGGCTAGAACGTCTTCATCTTCGGTTAGTCTTTAGGGAATGTGTGAGAAATAGATCATAAACCTGCAATATCTACTAGCAAGACCTCCTCCTCCTCCTCTCCTCCTCCTACTCCTACTACCAACACGACCACCTACCACTGTGTTCTTTATTCTATTCCTATCCTGTCGAATCAGCGCCTTGTTGAATTTATTTATTTATTTTTTTTTTTTTTTGACAAGTAACAACATACTAATACCATAATATACCTCCAAAGCTACTGTGAAGGCTACTTATAGCACTGTCATAAAGGTATTTCTACTCTTTCCTCCCAAACAACCTCTAAGAAAAGAAGTATCAATCCACACTTAGCAGGGGACACATAAGAACGAAACTTTCGCGCTCAGCTCGCTTTCCTTTCTTTTCTTTTCTCTGGTGCGCAGGGCTTGTCTCAGGCCCAGCTATATGCTAGGACTTGAAGTAGAACAAAGGCCATGTATGTGTATTAGCATTCCTTTCGAGGAGTGATTCAATTTTTGAAACCCAAATTCTTTCGTGGTCCGCTTAAAAGCGAGCGAAGTTTCTTCGGGAAGTGTTATTCTATTTCTATGGTATAGCCCTAGCTTGCCTTTGCCTCTAGCCTTATGGTAAGCTGCTATTCTACCTGTTCCTGCACCAGGGATTCAGTACTAACAATATGACTCATCCAGCCATCACGGCTTTCTTGTACATATGTTGTCATTCTAACAGCTCTGCTCTGTCAAATGCTTTTCAGCAACATGTTTAAGGCCTGTAGGTGTACCCTCACGTCTAACCCTAAGGTATGCCCATCATATTGACGGGCCTGTGAGATTCTACAACGTTCACACCTAGCACCTGGTGTCGGTGCTTCATCAAATTGGTATGAATGAGCGTCTCGACCCGATTACGAGGTATCGTGAACTGTTTATCCTGATCCACGAGCGGGAATAGGATGGCCATGTCTTTACCGCACTGTCAGTCAAGCGGTTCAAGCGTGCCTCAACCTCATGTGTGCAGCCGATCTTCTTGCGTCCAAAGTTTCCTTGAAACCTGGAAACATACATAATCCCTTCTTGGCTGCCCGGGCGGCTTGAGGGAGGTCTGGTCGAGTCGAGAATACAGAGTATGGAAAGGTGACCGGGTTGAAAGTTGACTGCAGAAGCGGAAGGGCCAAAGGGTCATGAATAAACTTATGATATCTCCTAGGGTTGTTACTATCCTTTCTCTTGCTGTACTCTGTGCATTGAGCCTTCCCCTCCTCCCCCTTTTTGCGAGGACAACTACCTGACGTTTATATGGAAAAATATCCTGCATTAACTGTGAATGCTCTCTTACATTTAGCATTTGAGCACTAATTTCTTTCCATACTGTACTTATAGGCAGGGTTTTATTCTCATGCCGGACTTGCAACACCTTGCTGATAGATTTACTTCTTTCTTTGTGGAATTATCCTAATCAATATGGTTCTTGACCTTCTACTACAAGGAATGAAACACAACACATCAAGGCAGTCAACTGCAAGAAGTTACTTTTCAAAACATCATAAGAGTACTTTAGATAATAAAAACTTTCCCACGAGGAATAATTATCAGGTCTCGGCTTTAATAGTTACATGGGGTTATTTATAGCAAGGGGTGTAAGGCCCATTAATTTTTTTTTTTTTTTGTTTTTTGAAGGTAGTAGTAATGTTACAGCGTGAAAAGGCTACAGTTTTGGATCTTAAGGTTACGTACAAACGTGGATTTTCCATCGTCACCTATGCTGTTACTCCATAGTCATTTAAGCAAGGGAAAGGAAGGGAAGAAAATAATCAACTTCAAGTCGAGCAGTGAGATTTATGCCGCCGTGCTACATTGTAATTAGATCCTCTTTTTTAATTAAGAACGGCATACACTGGGCACTGTATGCGATTGACCATTCGGCGATGATGGATGATGGATGATGAAAGGGGAAAAATAAAAAAAAAAGGTCATATTGGAGTCTGCGGGAATTCCTAAACTGGCAATCCCGTCATTTCTTACGGACTTTCATAAAGTTTTTTCCCATCGGCTCGGCCACAGCCGAAGAGTGGTTGCACGCCGACGGAAATGGACCATCCACCATCAACCTTTGTCGATTATTGCGGGATAAAAGAGGGATAACTAATATCGCCAAAGACGGTACAGATGGAGTTTTAGGGCGCAATCTAGACTCGAGGAGGTTAGTTAGTACCTAGTCAATGAGGCCGGGTAAAACACTTCCACCACCTCAGGCCATAGAATTATCTGGGGGAGCCAGTGGGAAGCGCGGCTTGAGCCCTGCCGACCATGTCAAGTAATGCGAGGCAATCAATCCATGGGTGTCAAGATGGGTTACGTGCGAACAGGGCTGGAAAGGGGAAAAAAAAAAAAAGAAAAAAATATCTATCTCAACCAGCATCGTTGATACAGACTCGATTTGAGTTGTTTTGGTGTACCTTGGGACTTGCATTGGCTTTTCTTGTGATTAGCTTGGTTATTGCTTAGGAAAGTCTTGAAGGTGGTGGTTTGGTGTGCCGGCTACCCACCGCGCATTGGCAAACAAACGCCAAGGGCTGGGCGGCGGCAGAGGCTAAAATGTCCCTCGGTTGGCGTTGGTTCTTCCGGGCCGGGATCATTTTAAGGTTGTCAGCCACCATCGGTAGGGCTCAGCGGCGTTGAGTATTTTAATGCCAGGATAATCCATGGAAAAAAAAGGCAATGTTGAAAGCAGAACAAGTCAAAACTACCTACCT
This sequence comes from Aspergillus haitiensis, assembly GCA_027569155.1. Taxonomy (NCBI): domain Eukaryota; kingdom Fungi; phylum Ascomycota; class Eurotiomycetes; order Eurotiales; family Aspergillaceae; genus Aspergillus; species Aspergillus haitiensis. The sequence goes on from JAPDEO010000021.1 coordinate 165,881, forward strand.
AGGTGTGTACAAAGGAAAGCAATTCTTACCTAAAAATTGCCATCTCTACCTTCCAAACATTTTGAAGTTTTAACTTGCAGGTTACCACATGACGACTGCATACTGACTCCACCAGTGTGTATTAGGTACCTAGTTTTCTAACCCCCTTTTATAACCGATTGCCTTCTTTCGTCGGTTGTTAGAAGTGGAGGTTACTTCCATTGGATCAAATCATTTAGCGAGCTCCAGGAGATTAAAACCTATTCGAATCAAAGTAATTTTACTGACCAAGCAAGACGAAAAGGGGAAAGAAGATAAAAATAAAAAAAGGGAAAGTAACATTTGAGAGTGGTGGATTTTACGTGAAACCCGCATTTAATGACTAGTAGCTGCCCCATCGACGATAATATTACGGGATTATATACAAAACGTGGAGTAAACAAGCAGAAGATACACTTTGCCTTTTTTTTTTTCCCTTCTTGTCTTTGGCTTTTACGGCAAAAATTAAACCAAAAGAAGTAAAAGTGAAAAAATGGTTGTGTCTTATTTCACCTTTGACGAGCGCACGGATATGTGGTTTGTCAAAGGCCAAAGCCCAGAGCGTCTGACAACCCTGGGCATTATTATCAAGACAATGAGCAGTCACAAGAATAGCGAGTATGCCCCAGACATTGAAGGCAAAGATAATAGAGGCACCTCCCGAGTCAGTACCTTAGTCAATGTGGACAAAATCTGGAGTCTCCAGCTCCCCAGATTCATGAATAATCAGTGGAATCAGTGGAATCCGTCTGATACAAGTGGTTGACATGATACAGTGACAATTAAGTAATGTAATTTCCACCATAGCCGCTAATCTTACTTTCCTTTTTCCCTTTTCTTTTTGTTTCTTTTATTAGTAGTGCTCTCTTTTATAAAATGAGCCAAAAGGAAAACGGTTTAATGATGTTTAGAATCCTTGTCCTCAACTTGCATTCCTTGATCTTCACCACGCGAGAAGCCACGCGAATACTAAATGCCAAGTAACTGCATCCGATTTCCACAACGATGCCTCGTAGAAATTTTCACTCATCCCTTGCGTGATGAAAGAGATATTGAATGCATGTTTCCAAAAAAAAAAAAAAAAAAAGAACTGCCCTGTTACTTATGAGACTTTAAATTCTTGATTACCAATATTGCTGTGCCCTTAAGGGTAAGAATTGTAATCTTGGTTGAAAGGACCAGCATAAAACAAAAAGAAAAGGCCATGTTCCAACATCACAAGGGAAAAAGTAAATAAAAAATAGGAAAAGAAAAAGATTAAAAAACCCACCCGTCTATCTCGGATTGTCTAAAAAAGGCTAGAAAGCGACGGAGGATAACCGCGCTATGACGGCATATGCAGGGAGTGGGAAAGCAAAAACGTCCTGCTTGACACCTCTCTCTCGGTTCACTAAGCTTACTAGAGCAACGCCTCCCCATTCAGCCCCCGCCGATCCTCAAGAAAGACACAGAGACAATAATAATCCAAGCTGGATTGACACCACCATCGTCATTGAAAAGATGGGTGGGTGGGTTGTGCCTGGGCAGATTAGGAGTGGAGCATGGATCCACGTTCGGGGAGACAAAGTGGCCAATGGTAAATTACGCGGAGAAACAGGAGCCTGGAGAGAGAAGCTGGAGAGAAAATGAGGGGAATCATTTAGGAAGTTGAGTTGTTAAGTGGGCCCTCACTCGATCCGGAGATGGACAGCCGGTGGATCTAAAATCAGGGATTACGTCCAATCGCCATCCAGGAGCCGGGATGGCCGTCCAGGTCTTTGATCGTTTTCGATACCGAATCATACATCATTCATGAATCCATGATTCTTGTGCTCTCCGTTTGCTATTGTGTCGTTGTACTGGACTCAAGGCGCTTCAACCATGTTTCGGCTCACCCTCTCGTGTAAGGTATGTGTGTGTATGCGCACTGTTACCGTTCATTGGTTTTAATTTACCTCCAGCTTATTTACACAAGGATCTCTCGCATACTGCTTTTCTCTCGTCGTTTAAAAACCCCATCCGCCTCCCCTGTGTAACCTGCTGATCTTACCTTTCCATCTGTCTTTTATTTTATTTTATTTATTTTTTTCCCTGTCAGTTTCCCTCCTTTCCGCATTTGCCCAATTCCATTTCAATTCTTTTCTTTTCCCAGTCACTATACTAACAGTTCCTCGGTATAGATTCGTTGTTTTCATTTTCTCTGCCTCTCATATCCTCTTCCAAATCCAGTCTTCCCCGGATTTGAGGGAAAAGGAATACCATAATCTATCTTCTTCCAATAGCGGGTCCTCGCGGAGCTTGTAACAGCATGGCTCGCTCCTACTTGGGCCTAAAGGGTGCCAAGCTCCAAATTGCTATCGGCCTTATTGCTGGCTTAGATTTCTTGCTCTTTGGTTACGATCAAGGTGTTACCGGTGGTCTTCTGACTCTCCAATCCTTCATCCAATACTTTCCGACCATTGCGACCAATGGTGATTACTGGGATTCCCTAACTAGTGCGCAAAAAAGCACCCAGTCTACTCGTCAAGGTACAGAGCCCCTCTAACTACTTGGTTCCAGTGGGATATTCTTCCTGGAAAGCTGACCACGTCAAAACCCAGGCATTGTTGTTGCTGCTTACAACCTGGGATGTTTCGCGGGATCGATTCCAACCATCTGGGTGGGTAATTGGCTTGGTCGACGCAAGACTATTTTCCTTGGCTCTGCGATCATGTGCATTGGTGCTCTGCTTCAATGCACCTCTTATGAACTTGCTCAATTCATTGTTGGACGTCTGGTCACTGGTTTCGGTATGTAGCAAGAAGAATCAATAACAGACTCCGTAAAGGCACAGATTAACCTTCCATCCACACAGGAAACGGCATGAATACCTCGACTGTCCCTACGTGGCAATCAGAGTGCTGCAAGTCTAACCGCCGGGGTCAGTTGGTCATGATTGAGGGTGCTATGATCACCTGTGGTATTACCATCAGTTACTGGATCGACTTTGGTCTCCTCTTTGCTGACCCCAATGAGGTCGCCTGGAGATTTCCATTGGCTTTCCAGATCTTCTTTGCCGCCATCATTCTCGCCTTTGTCATGTTTCTCCCCGAGTCGCCCCGTTGGCTCGTGCTCAAGGGCCGTGAGAATGAGGCACACGAAGTTCTAGAAGCTCTCATGGGTGATGATGCTGACCCTAATTTTGTCCAAACTGAGTTCACTGCTATCAAGGCGACTGTGTTGGAAATGGCCAAAGGCTCGTTCCGCGATATGTTCACCTTTACTGAGGATCGCCACTTCCACCGTACCGTTTTAGCCTATGTAAACCAGATGTTCCAACAAATTTCGGGTATTAACTTGATCACCTACTATATCCCTATTGTCTTGGAGAACCAGCTAGGCATGACCAGTCTCAACTCTCGTTTGATTGCCGCATGTAACGGAACCGAATACTTCATTGCCTCTTGGATCGCCGTTTTCACCATTGAGAAGTTTGGCCGTCGCACTCTGATGCTCTTCGGTGCTGCTGGAATGTCGCTCTCCATGGTCATCCTTGCGGCCACCGCAAGTGCTGGAGAGTCTGCTTCTAACATTGCCTGTGCTGTCTTCCTCTTCGTTTTCAATACTTTCTTCGCTATTGGATGGCTCGGTATGACGTGGCTGTATCCCGCTGAAATTGTCCCCTTGAAAATTCGAGCCCCAGCAAATGCCCTAGCCACATCTTCCAACTGGATCTTCAATTTCATGGTTGTTATGATCACTCCTGTTGCTTTCGAAAACATCGGCTACCAGACTTACATCATCTTCGCTGTTATGTGAGTGCCTTTCATTTGAATTTTCCCTGCATCTTTCCCTCGCCAAAAAAGACAATGCTTGTGCTAACAGAATCATAGTAATGCTTTCATTTTCCCTGTGGTGTACTTTTTCTATCCGGAGACTGCCTACCGTTCTCTAGAGGAGATGGACCGCATCTTCCGCAAGACTACAAGTATCTTCGATGTAGTTAAGAGGGCCAAGGAAGAACCTCATATGTACGGAAAGAATGGCGAGCTTTTGCGTGGCTTAGAAGATATCGAGGATGATGCTGTTCGTCGCACTAGTGTGCTTGAGCACCCCAACAAGGAACAAGACTCCAGTGATGCCAACACGAGCACCGAAAAGGTGTAAATCGCTTTTTTATAGAATATGAGAGTGAAAGCATTTTACTTTCTCGCATTACGACGACAGGGAAAGGCCTGCGCTTAAAAGGAAATCTAAGGGAAGAAAAGGAAAAAAAAGAAAGAAAGAAAGAGGATGAGAGATTTTGAGCTCTAATTTGGCTTGGGCTGGCTTCCCTGAGAGACGGTATCCAATGCAATGACTACCTACTTATACCCAGATCAACTGCGATGTTTTACTACTACTACTAGATAATCTTCTATTAAAATTTTACTTTTGCCTTTTTCTTTTACTACACTAAACCTCGGACGGGTTCGCTACGGTAACTTCAACACGCTTTTGTCAAGCCTCGGTAGTTCAGGTAGTTCAGGTAGTTCAGGTAGTTCAGGTCCGATTGGTCGGAAGATCGTCTCCTCGGGTGAAACAAGAAAGCTTCTAGAACAAAGGATAGGATAGGAAAGGAAGGTAAACACCCAAAGGCGTCCTGGCATCTGGACTAGGTAGAGTTTGAAATATGCATTAATATTAGCCTGCATAGCTACTCAACAGAGTCAACACTCGAGTCAATTTTAACTCGGGAGGGATCCACTTGTTGGGATTCGGTTCCAGAAACATTTTTTGTTGTGTGTTGTTGTTGAGCTTCGACTTTCGAGTTACATGTTGTTGAGGAAGGAATCTGCGCTAGAATCAAATGGCTCCTATCAAAGGAGAAGATGACCGACATCGGATCTAGAGCAGGAACTGGAATGAAGCCATCCATGAGTCACATTCATCATATCGTCTTCCAAGCTTCAAGCTGGGTTTGATTTGGTTTGGTTGAGTGGGACCTCTTTTTCCTCCCCCGCTTAACTTTTCTTTTTTTTTTTTTGGTCTGCTTCAAACTTTAAATCTCCCTTTTTCTTTTCTTTTGTGACTCAAAGAGAAACTTAATGCGGACAACTTATTAATTAACACTAAAGAAACTACTAGAGTATTTAAAGAAAGAAAGTCGTTCTTCCGGTCTCGTTTGCTCGTCAGGCGGGTTTGGGTTTCGCTATCAGTTCGTTTTGAGTAATCGAGTCGAGTCCGACTGCGCTGATAATTGGTTTCTTTTCTTCTGCACCGTCGATCTTCTTCTTTCTTCTGCAGCCATCCGGCCTCTGCATCAAACGTTATTTTTAACCAATTGACAATCAAATCAGTCAGATTTAATCGATATTATGGCTCTCTTCCAACTGGTATCTTTGCCCTCTTTCTCTCTATCTCTCTCTCTCTCTTTCTCCAAATTGCATTGCTTCAGAACTACCAAATTACATACCTACATAAGCAGCAGTTAGATACTTTTACATGCTCACCTCACCATCACATGTCACCACTTCTATGTAACTTTTTTTTCTTTTTCGTCCCCTTTGCTTTTTCTTCTACTTCCACTTTTTTCCTCCAAGCATTTTAGAACCGTTTAGGCTGACGAGTTCCATTCAATTCAATCCAGGATCAATAATTCAAACGAAGAACGTGACTAACTGCAGTACACCTGGATTAGCGAAAATCCCTGCCAACTTGATAGCGTGCGGGGTTGGCAAAACTTCCCGCCCTTCTCGGTTTTCTTTTATCTTTCCTTTCTTAATTCTTTTTATCTTTCACTGTCGGTATCTAGGTAAGTTACCCTTATATACCCCCAGTGGAATGTTGTGTTTGTTTGGATTTCACATCATCGACTCCGTAAAATTAACTTAGATCCAGTCCGATTGGTACACCACCATAATGACTCTACTAGAGCCCCCTTCCCAAGGTGGGATTGAGAAAACCAGCAGTGTAGAGGACATCCAAGAGTCAAGGCAGGTCCCCGATAGCCATGATGATGTGGAAAATGGCGGCGAGCCCGATATCACTCAGATTGAACGCATTTATAGGTAGGAGCCGTTGTCCTCGGTGCATGAAACTTCAAACCCTGCTCCTCCCGAAGGAGAACCCGGATTCTAACAAATTTGACAGGAAATTGGATTACCGAATCATACCTCCACTCTGGGTTCTATACTTCTTGTGCTCTGCCATTCGATCCAACGTGGGTCTAGCACAAACCATGAACACCGAGTCAAAGCATGATCTAGCAGACGTCCTCAACTTGACACCACACCAAGTCTCGACCGGCTTAGCTTTATTTTACGTGTGCTATGTGGTCTTTGATTTGCCCTCGAATTTGATCATGACAAGGCTGAGCCCTCATGTTTGGATGAGTCGCATCGTAATCAGTGTCGGCGTGATTGGTTGCTGCATGACGGCCATGAAAGCTGCATGGAGTTTATAGTACGTTCGCTCCCGCCAATAATTGAGCTCTGTCCTCGTATACATGAAACGCCACAGCTAACCATGAATGAAGTCTTCTCCGCCTGCTCTTAGGTATCGTGATTGCAGGAATGTGGCCTGGAATGGCATACTATCTCACTCTCTTTTACCCTCCCTCTCGAACAGGGAAACGTATCGGCCAATACTACACTGCCGCGCAGCTCTCTGCCGCAGTTGTTGGTTTGGTCTCGGCTGGATTCCAAAAAATGGATGGTGCGCGTGGTTACGTCGGTTTCCAGTGGATGTTCTTAGTGTACGGCGTCATCGGGATCGCTGTCGGCATCTCTCTACTCTGGTGGCTGCCAGACCGTCCAACACCCCCGGGCGAAGAACGGCCTCAGCGACACAAATATCTACGGTGGATACCACGCAGTCCGCCAATCTTAACTGGCCGGGATGCCGAAATCCATTATCGGGACCTGACGCGGGTATACCACCGTCCTCGATGGACCATGCGCGACCTACTACGGGTCTTAATGGACTGGAGATTATGGCCGTTGCTGATCATGTACTTCGGTGTTGTAGGGGTAGGAATTGGCGTGCAAAATTACGCCACCATCATCATCCAAGGCATTAACCCGGCCCTAACGGGCATCCAGCTCAGTCTTCTCACGGCCCCCATTTGGCTAGTAAGTAAAACCAAAGCAATCCTCCAAGACGAGCGAAGCAACCAATCCCCCCCCCTGGCTCCGAGAAAGGAAATCCAGCGAACTAACTGAGTAACCACAGATGGACTTGCTCGCCATCCTTCTTGTCACCCCAATCTCCGACCGCTTCCACCACTTCCGCGCCATATTTTTCTCTTGCTCTGTCTGCATCCAGATCCTCGGACTCCTCCTAACCACCTATGCAGGCACCGAGGCAAACCCCTGGCCACGTTACGGCGGTCTCTTAATTGTCGGCTTCGGGCTAGGTCCCACCGTCCCCATCACCATGACCTGGACCAACGAGATCTTTCAGCCCCGTCACGGCGAGGTCGGCGTCGCTGCCGCGTCCGCTGTTGTCTCAGGCTGGGGTAATCTTGGTAGTATCATGACTACCTATGCCCTATACGCAGGCTGGGCTAGTGATGCTGATGCTTCTGGTCGAGCAAAGTACCGCAAAAGTAACTTGGTCATGGTCGGGATCCTGTGTGGAAGTATCCTTGCTGCTACGATGATGCATATCTTGGTTCGCCTGGTAGATGGACGAAAGCGAAGTCGAGATGATACCGTTGACGATACTACCGTAGCCAGTGACGGTGACCTCGACGCGATTTTAGATGGCGCTGCCAAACGTGAAGCGCAACAGCGCGGCCTTGATGGATTGGGCTCAGGATTTTTCCGCCTTCTAGGAAAGAAGGCCCACTAAGAAATCCCATTTGCAAAAAAGTAAATGGTGGCGCCCCACCACTTACCTTCTTACTGTCCCACACAGCACAGACAGGAATAGTGCCCTATTTCTGGATATCAGTTTTACGAGTGATATGATTGACGGCTATTAAGGGTAGTAAATAATGGGGTCCTTGGTATTGGGAAAAAAAAAAAAAAGACATAGCCATGTGTATAATGAGATGTATTTACTAAGTCCATATTTTCTTATACATGGTATTTTAGAATCATTTGACTCTGCTTCGTATGGTAAATGCTTCTAAAATACATAGTTTAGAGAAGTGTTTGTTGTTTTTCTTTTTTTTTGTTTTTAATTTCAGAGACAGTCCATTTCACCTTTGAAACAAGTCTTCTATGCTGTACGTAACACATAACCCACATAACATAAATGAAAGAATTAGAATGCAGACCAACAAGGGAATAATGAACGCAAAAGGCGAGCTCTGGCATCTCAACAGTGTGGTCGGAACTCCAGGAATACCATTGTACGGAAGAGAAATGAAAGAAAAAAGAAAATCTATATTTGCTCCACAAAAATTTGCCAAGCTGCTCTCTTGTGTTTACACCCAGTTGACGCCAGGGGGTATACGAGCGCTAAGATAAAAAATGTTGTTTTTTCACATTTTTATGCGATATGTAATATATTTAGACGCCACCGCAAAGCTGTGTTTCAGTCAGATACTAATCTCTTGTCTGAATGTAATCAGCACACTAGGGAGCAACTTACAGTCTCGACGATGATACCAGTAATCTGGTAAGGGCAGGCGTTGGATGCAGGGCGGCGATCCTCGAAGTAGCCCTTGCCGTCCTTGGCGCATTGGCGAGGAATACGGATGGAGCCACCACGGTCAGCAACACCGTAAGAGAACTTGTCGATAGAGCCAGTCTCGTGGCGACCGGTGAGACGCTCTTCGTTACCCTCGCCGTAGACAGCGATGTGCTCGGCGTGACGAGCTGCAAGCTTGGACATAGCGGCCTCAATGACCTTCATGCCACCCTCCGCACGCATGGAAGCAGTGGAGACATTGGTGTGGAGACCAGCTCCGTTCCAGTCACCCTTGATGGGCTTGGGGTCGAAGGAAATCTTGACACCGAATTCCTCAGCAACGCGGTGGAGGAGGAAACGGGACATCCAGAGGTGATCACCCACTAACAGAACAATTAGTGTCTAAATCATCAACCCTCCCAAGGAAAAAGTTCAAAACTTACTCTCAATTCCATCGCAAGGGCCGACCTGGTACTCCCACTGAGAGGGCATGACCTCGGCGTTGATACCAGAGATCTTGATACCAGCGTACAGGCAGGCACGGTAGTGAGCCTCGACGATGTCACGGCAGTAAACCTTGCCGGTACCAACACCACAGTAGTAAGGGCCCTGAGCGCCAGGGAAACCACCCTGGGGCCATCCGTAAGGCCAGCCATCGGTACCGAGAAGGGTGTACTCTTGCTCCAGACCAAACCAGAACTCCTCCTTAGCATGTGTCTCCATCAGACGGCTGCACTCGTGGCGGTAGTTGAACTTGTTGGGGGTTCCATCAGAATCCCAAGTCTCGCAAAGAACGAGAATGTTGTCACCGCCACGGAAGGGGTCGGGGAAGGTAGCAACGGGGCGAAGGTAGACATCTGAGTTGTCACCGGGAGCCTGGCCAGTGGAGGAACCATCGAAGTTCCACTCGGGGAGCTCATCAACGGAAGTAACCTTCTTGGAAAGGGTCTAAGAAGGTAGTTAGTCACCCATTTGGAGACCACAAGGTCACGTGTGGCGGGTGGATGCAGGTGCAGAATTGGCGTGCAGGATCGAAGACCGTGCGCAGGCTTATCAGTTCGAGGACGACCATTTGGTCCTCAACTGCACTAACTGCACTTTCGAAAGACCCCGCTATCGCAGACACCAACTTCTGCGAACAGAGGCTGTGTTGTGTATAGAGAGATTTATTTGCATACCTTGGTCTTGCTGCGAGTGCCACCAACAGCGTCGATCCAGATATACTCTGCCAGTACTGAGCCCTTCTGGTCAAGGGACATGTACTTCATGAGCTATATAGCCATACTTAAGTCAGTATTTTGTTGTTTCTCAGAGCCATGGTGGGGCTGAATGAGCCAAAACTCAGTCAAGTAAAACGCACGTTGGCAGTGTTGGAGAGGACGGAAGATTCTTGAGGCTGTGTGGCAAGGACATTTTGGTTAGCAAGCTATTCATTTCAAAGAGCAAGAAAGCCTTGACAGTTCCATTAAGGGAAAGGAGCCGTATCCTCTCTTCAATTAACACGTACCATGGTGAATGTGATGTGTGTGAAGGATTAAGATAGTTTTCTTTTATTTTTTCCTTGTTTAAAAGACTTCAATGAGTCAACAAAGTCAAAATGGAATGACCGAACAGGAATGTGGAGTACAGCACAATCGAAAGACTGATTGCAAAAGACAATGAGAGAATGGAAGATGGACTGAAGATTCAATAGAGAGGGAAATGGAGGATTGATATAGCGGAGTAGAGGAGAAAGACCGGAGATGCGAGTCACAAGTGCTTTCTGTGGGTGGGGGGATATCTTTTAAATTTAAGAGAGAAGGAAGCACACTTTTTGGGGGGGCAGAAGGAGGGGGGAGGCAAATTCTTAGACCAAAAAGGTAAAACTTTTTTGAAAATTACCGTAATCAACGGAGGCGGTGCTCTCTCTCCCGGTTTCTAGGCGATCATGTAATACCGATCCCACCACTCAACTTCAATACCGCATTACGCCAACAGCCTTGAATTATTTTCGTCTGCGGAGATCTTGATCATCTCTAATTTCGACTTTGCTCTATTCCTTCTTTCCCCCATTCTCTTGGGTTTGTATTGACAATTCCCTATCCTTTTCTTTTCCTTGATATCCCTTTTGTGAATGGCTGGCTCGGGTGTTGTGTCGCCTACAAGAAAAAGGCGCATAGTCGTATTGGATATCAAGAGATGCGGCAAGGCTGCAGGCAAGACCAGGGTTCGTTACGCCACCATTTTCAACCACAGTACAATGCATCAAGGTCTAGCTCTTGAGATATCTCAATAATTTTTTTTTTTTTTTGTTAGTAAAAAAAAAAGTACATGAGAAGTATACTCTACGACTACATTCCACTTTCAAGTAAATTTACTCTAGGTATACCACTTAATGGTAGGAGATCGTTGCAATAATGGTACTAAAAATACAAATACAAAGCATAGGCACTAAATCGGGTAATATGGATCCCAAACCAAAGAAAAAAATGTCTCGCTGTTGGGCTTTTTTCCACCAGCCGAAATTATAATTTCTATTATTATTTTTGTTTTTTTGTTTTTTAAAAAAATGCGACAGCAACCATGCAGGTAAAAAGGTGAAACCAGATAGACCGATCATTTTAAAAAGCATAAAATAAGTAATAAGAATAAGTAAGGAATATTAATTCGTTTGAACAACACGGGTTTCCCCAGATAATTTCCACCCCACGCGACGGTGAGACGCCTTATAGGAAAAAGCTGGCCGCGTAGCACAATTTCATACCCCAGAAATCATCGGCTGACCCTAGACAAAGAATAGAGAAGAGATATCGTTGTCTATCTCTTTTCTTTTCTTTTTCCATTCCTTCCTCTCTTTTCTCCTCAGCTTTGTTCGTCCGTCCCCCTCCCCAAGGCGTCCAGGCTCTAGATAATGGCACGAAATAATGTTGCTAAAACATATTATCAAACCAATAGCCTAGCGCCCATGCATAATCAGCTGCAGGACCAAGTAGTCCAGACGTTTCGATGCGCCTAATCGTCAGGATTTAATTCCTATTGGTGAGGAGAATACAATGGCTACACATCAAAATCAGGAGCTAGCAAACGAATTTCCCTAGGGAAATCATCGATACGAAGAGTCCAAAATTGCCCATATCTTTCACTGTTCGGCTTATCATGTCCGACCCAGCTAGGGGTTGGAGAAGGAGATGAGAGAACGCGCGCGCAACAGAGGAACCGAATCTGCCATGGAGTCATGGTGAACTGAACGGCTCCACTGTCCGTTGGAAGAGAAGAATAATCAATCATGAGGTAGGGAATACTAATAATAATCCAAATGTCCCGCCGGAACGATACCTCCTCTCCCCATAAAAAATTATCGAGTTTAATGATATGTCCTTCCGTACCTGCGACTTATCAGACGTAGTGCTAGAATAATCTCTTATCAACGACTGCCCCTCAGCAAGAACCCCGCCATGCGTCGCGTGGGTGGATCAGAGCGCGCCTGCCGATGAATTGAATTGCACAAAAGAAGGAAAAATATCCTTCCCAGTGGTAGGATTCTTGTTGAATATTATTATCATTTAATTTTTTTTTTTTTTGTCTTTGATTTAAATTATGGTTTAATATCATTATTATAATTTAGCTCCTTGTCGTTGACCCAGTTGAAAGGGAAGAGTTATATAGCACCACATGCAAAGTAAGCATCATCAAGATAGATAAAGATGATAAAGATATCAAAAGCGATATAAAATCCAATACACAAATTATTGGTATTCCACTTACAGAACCCCTTCAAACCTTACACTTACATCTCGCATACAATATCTTCTGTACGCGCACACACGCACACACACAAAAAAAAAAAAAAGTGAAAAGAAAATCAGTCAAAAATAGCACTCAACCGGAGGTCTCTCCGAAATGTGGGGCGTGGCAAAAATATTCTCAAGGGAGAAAAGGCGAGAGAGCCGCCGTACTCCCCGAGACCGGCCAAGTTCCTGATCTGATGTTGCACCCAATACCTGGAAACCTCTGGCACCAACCACCAAAAAGTTGACAAGTATAAAGGAAAATTCAATATCTCTTGGATAATCAATAACGTCGACGAAAGATTCATTTAACCGTAACCCTTCCCAGGTATGAAGTTGTGGCGACCCCATGTTTTTTTTTTTTTTTTTTTTTTTTTTTCCCTTTTTGCCTGTCGATCTGAGCGGAAATCATTTAACCCCCCCAATCCCCCGATTCTTACCCATAGTTAGGTCTGATGAATAATAAACGGCGCCCAGTCCATCCCAGCAAATGACAGGAAGGACGCAAGTCGGGAGTTTCAGGAATCAAAAAGGAACTGAGTGGCTGTCCGTAACTCACGAGTCGTTTCAAACCAAGGCAACTTATCATTATGACCTTATTACCTAGGTTAATAGGTTAATGGTAAGGTGTTGAAGAATAGTTACCGGCTGTAATTTATTATTACTTTTCTCCCCTTTGGAAGGTATCAAATTGGCACCTACCTATAGGTATTACCCCCCATCAATCAGCCCTGTGGATAAGGGTAGATATGGGAGCTGCCTAGGTAGGTCCATCAAGCCCATTATTAAAGTTAGGTACATTTATGTAAGTATATACATCTACCTACCTATCAATTACCCCTCGGCTAAAGAGCTTAACTCTTGTCAACAAGTTAAAATAAAGAAGACGGCCATATGAAGAAGAGCATTATTGTATCTGCAAAATTCATAGATGCGAGTACAGAATTACACAATAATACCAGGTCTTGGCATCGAGGTTTCGAAGTCAGACAAAAGAAGAATAGCTTTAATATTGGTAGCCTGTGGCGGGAACTGCCACAGTTGGGTTAAGCATCCTCCCACGCGTGGTGGAGGAGTAAGTAGGCATCATGAATATCCATCCCACAAGGATAGTCATGACAAAAGTCCCTTCTTCCTCTTCCAACGCCTACACTACCTACGATTGGAGGAGGGGGAAGAAAAAGTGCCACCTGAAGATGGAAGACGAGAAGATAGAGAGCTATAAAGTGAACTAAGGAATTCATTGTACCACCAGATAACACCCTGTATCTTTCTATTTTCTTACTAACTGGAAGCGCGGCCCCCGGAGGTAGTATCGAATGTACTTTGGGTACTTTAGTATGTAGAGAACACAAGTCACGAGCACCTGAACTTCACCAATCTCCTCGTTATGAGTTGAACCGAGCCAATTATCTATAATCGAATAATAATAGTTAACATCTTGATATTAAAAAGAATATGGTTTAATAATACTAATAATAATAAAGATCATAGGGGAGATCTCCTACCGCATCGCTCCGCATCCGACCGAATTGCTTATCAGAAGAACCTGATTGGCTCGTTGTCTCAGGTCATGACAAACTGCGCTGACTGGAACCGGGCCGAATCAGGACGCAGGGGAAAGTAACCTGAACCTGAACGGGATAACCTACCTGTAGTTTACCATGACTACCTTGACTGGAGAGCGGGGGAAGACTTATCATTATGATAATAAATGACTACATGATGTTGAAGAAATAAAATAAATGATAATAATAATAATAATAAAAAGCAACAAGTCATACGATCACCAACAGCGTTTCTTTTCCCCCATCCTCTTCTTTTTTTTAACCCCTTCTCCAAGCTGTTTTAACTCTTGTTACCAGTTTAGGATTATCGGTAGGTCGGCAGAGTCCTTGGTACGAAAGTAAGTTAGGACAACTCTCATACTAAATCCTCGGAGTTATAGGGACCACCACTCCGTTGCCTTTTTATTTATTTTACTTTTTTTTTTACCCTTCATGCCAATTTAATCAGTCCTTAGTGCCTTGGTGACTTGTTGAACTTAACTCTCTTGAGTTTGACTCGGCGCGAAGAAGACAGACAAGGGGGGGGAAGAGGAAACCAGCATTGCAAAATTTCCATTCCGTATCACAAATGATTGTCCGCGGGTAAGATTTCTTCTGATAGGAAACTTCGAAAAACCTTCTTTTTTTTTTCAATTAAAATGAAAATTAAAGTGTAATTGGGGTTGACTTGGAAAATACCTCAGCCCGCCCAAGTGTGTAAACAGCCAACCGACTCTACATACACACTGTACTTAGTTATTTCAGCGCCATGCCGTTCAATAATAGGACCACCTGTCAGGCATCTAGGTGATCAGAGAGAGTAATTCGCGCAGTTGATCACATCCACGCTTTCAACTTGTCATCCTCTGTCGGTCACTATTATTATTGTTATTACGACTTATTGATTTATTTGTTTGTATTCATTTCTTTGCTTTTTCTTTTTTTGAGTTTGCTCCCCCTGCTTCGATTTTGGTTCTACTATACATTTCATCTACATCACTTTATACTCAGACATATCACCACCCAAATAAGGTTTCTCTACATCCATGTCTTCTCTTCCATGTCGGACAATAATAAATATCAATTACGAATAGAATTATATAGCTACTGGGTAAAATCGTAAAAATCTTTGGGATTTATGTATGGCGGCAGGTGACTCGTCCCTCCTTGCATTGGGGGTCAATAGCTACATCTCATTCATTCTAGCCTACTTTCACCATTCAGGAAACCTTTGTTTCCACAGTTACTTCATGTTATCGACTTTTCTCCCCTTCATTCTACTCCGGGGTAGAGGTTGTTAATCAGCACACTAATAATGCCTCACACTTTTAGAGTTTAAATCAGCTTAATCTTGGAGATCTGCAAGGTTTATTGTATAATTACTCAAGCCTCAACCAGTTATAGGTCTTTGGTACTAGCAGGGTCTAAATAGAATTCATGGACCCGCACCGTCTCCTGTAATGCAAACTCCTCCGCTCTCTAATCTAAAACCAGTTATGTTCGCGACCTGAGTTCATGCACCCGATTTGTTTCTTGAATAGGTATAGACTGGTCACTGAATGGCATAAGCACATGCGTGTGAGGGCATTTACTCGCCAATGTTGGTCTTTGCGGCGGCTTGTCTCACAGTAGTAGAGTGGCAGGACCCGGTGGCCTCCGCTTTTTCGCACATACATAATTGAGACACATAACCAAAGACAAATTAACCTTCATGCAGGTACGTCACTGACAGAAGCCCTAGTCGATCCTGGAGACGGGAGGAATGTCATGTTAAAACCCCCACGTATTTCAAAACCACGTAGCACGATAGACCGGGGCCTTCTCAGGACCCGGGGACGTCGGAAGGCCCGATCGTGGTCGGCTATTGACCGACAGGCTGACCAAGTAGAGGCTCTCCACTCAGGCGCAGCTACGCAAGGGTGCTGTCAGCCAATCCCAAGCTCAGTATCAGATTTCATCCACGGCCCTTTCGCCGCCGAGCCCATCGGAGAACCCATTCAACCAGAATCCCAATGTCATGAGATATCTCAAGAACATTGGCTATTTGGTTCCGCAACTCCTGGGCTTCACTTTTCCAGCCATGAGCATCTTGCAGTCCTGTATTTTCCCCGCTGTCATTGCCCTCAACTAGTCCCGTGACATCCACAACTGTAATGCGCCCATTCAATCCGACTTCAAAACTGATCGAGATTTTGCCAAAAGCGAGCTCTTCAGTGGCCGACCCTAACTCCGACTCGGTTTCATTGAGAGTAAAGAGTAGCATGATCATAGGAGCTTGACCAAGCTGTGTCCGTAACGTGACATCTACTTTGACCTCATCCTTGGCGTTAAAAATGTCTAGAGCTCCGCCCGTCTCCAAATTCTTGCTTGCGGTATGATCTTGATGGAATCCCCCCAATAAAGAGTTGAGCCTTTTCTCATTTGGATTTTCATTGCTCAGAATGATCATATTCCCATCGTTGGTTTGCTCTCCCCATTTTACGAGTTGTCGCTGGCTCCTACCACTCTGCGGAGGATTTAATTTCGATCGGTTCTTGCCATTTTCGCGCTTGGATGAAGAAGGAAAAATTTTGCGAATAATGTTAGCTAGAAAGGCATATTGACGCAGTATCTAATAAGTAAGTTAGTATTTTGGTCAATATCTGCTGTCTTATATCGAATAAAGATTCCGAGATGAACATACCGGGAGGATATCTGCGAGCTGTCGTGGATGGGAAAACGGAATGTCTCGCACCGTTCGGCCAGCAGCAGGCTCAAACGGCTGGAACGTATAACTATGCTGCTTGGTGCAATTTTTTCCCTCCTGATCAATAGTCTGGACGGATATTTTGCTCCTTTTTCGACCGACTTGAGATGGTTCATCTAGACTAAGACCCATGGATCCAGCAGCAGACAAGACCGACCATCCTGGTGCCAAAAGCCCATCATAAGTATCATAGGTCACCATCTTAAAATCTTGCGGCATCTGCATGCCCAGGTGCCTATAAATATCCGAGGCCGCTAAAATCGGAAGATCAAGTGGTGGCTCCATCCTTGCAACAAATCGGCGGTTTGGCGAAGCTGGGGCAAGCATGCCTGAGTCAAGCACCATGCCATCTGAAGCACCTTGATTGTCTGCTCCCAATGTGGCGGGTGGATCTACCCAATTAACACTCATATTATCCAGTCCCGTTGCTTCACTTGAAGACATATTCGTGGAATCCTCCACAGTAGACAAAACTTCAGACCCAACCCAGTCCTTTGATACTCGTAGCGATGGATATCCCTCTTCACACTCAATAACCAGGCTCCACTCGCCATCTAGTCGTCTAAACTCATCATCAGAAGCCGGAAACGGAGCTTGGTCAATTGCCATCTCGTCAGGCGATCTTCTCCGTTTCGCATCCAAGACTCTAGCCTGCGGTATCCAATAGTCCAAGCTAAGCCCAATCTGACCCCCTTTGTGAAGTCGTGGCCGGCCCACAAAGCCACTACAAAGATGTTCATAGGCACCCGAGAACTTGCGATGGACACCTTCCTCGTCCCATACCCGTTTCAAACTTTCATAAAGGCCCTCAACCGCTTCGAAACAATTCACTTCCTGGCTTAGTTTATCATGTCTAGCAAGCCATTTTAAGTTTTCGTGGAAACCAGTCAAGCTCTTCCAATAGCCGCTGTCTCCTTCTGCGGGCGTCTGACTGAGATCGCGTTTCAGGACAGCCGTAGCTTCATCACGTCGCTCACCGTCCGTAGCACCAGGGGTGGCATATTTCAAGCTAACATCTTTGACCACATTCTGACCACGGTAGAACTCGATTTCCAGGTCAACAAAGTTCCCAGCGATATTAAGATTATCTTCCTGCCAAATCGACTCAAAGCCTTCGAGCTGACCCAGTCGCTCAACCCCTTCTCTACAAACCCCCCTACCCGCCACACGGGTCCACAAGAGTTGGACAACCTGTTCGATGTGCCGTCTTCGCTCTTCGTCATTGTCCCGCGCATTACCCAGTTTCAGCCCTTGCATCCCCAGCGCCTGGATGTCGCTTTCGTGCATGCCTGATCCTACTAAACTATCATGAACAGCCGGAGATGGGCTTATCCCTCCATAAGCACCGAGAGCGAGTAAAGCGGAAGGAGAACTGAAGGAAATTGGATTCTCGGGCTCAGCAGTGACCGCTAGAGGTGTAGCATATAGATGCGACGAGGAGGTAGGTGGATGGGTATGGCCGTGTCCAGAGGCTGAAGGCGTTCTTGTCGAAGGAGATTTGTGAGACATTGTCCGAGGCATATGCCCACCTGAAGGACGAGGCGATGACGTTAAGTAAGTGGGCGTTGCTCCCGGATTCTGCTTGGAGGAAGGGGTCGCCATGTTTGTTCGCGTTTTGTGGCTTATTTATGAGGTGGTATATTTTGACTAAGGAAAGTCCAGTTACGGGGGGATCAAGGATGATAACTAAGATAATGGACGTAATGATGGAAATTTATCCAGAGCCAAACACCATAGCAATCATGTCGCGTTGTGTAGGGTGCATCTCTTTCCAGGAGTAACAAACATACCATAGATTGAACAATTGCAGCACCAAATATGCCCACTATGATCTTACACCAATGGTAGAAACGAGACAATGCAAAGAGCACAGATAAAGCAGCCGCTATACCGCCAGGGAGACCAGCCACCCCATAACCATAATAAATTGAATAAGGTTGCAGGGGAATGAATGCTCAATTGCGGAGCTAAAGCAAGGCTGAAAGACGCACGGTCACATGAGTTTGTCTTGTTTGCTTTCTATCGTCATAAGTAGCATACTATTTTATTGACATTTCCAGGCAAACGCTGTGTTTATATCTAAAACCAACCCTCCCAACTCTTCCCGTAAAGACGTTGATTAGTTCAGGATTATCTAGGATAATGTGGTCAATCCGGCCTATATCCCGCAAAGCTCCTAGTTGGACTCAAATTCGCAGTTTGTCAACATTAGACGGTCATCCTCACATTGTCAGTCCTACTTAGTTCTAGTTTTAAAAAAATCCCCAACCCCAGGTCATTTCCACTTATAATTTTCTTTAGTATGTATTTCCAAACAATGGAGGACATATTTTGTCACTCCTCTCGTCCGAGCCCACAAACCCTGATCTGGCGATTGGTGTAACTTCAAAACTCCCACCAACGCCAGACTCCTTTCGCGAGAACCCTCGATTCGTCAAGACGCTCCAGGAGGTGGTTTCTGAGCATGCACATATGGACCCAGATGCCATCTCTCAAGCTCAGGTAATGATATCTACTTCCGGCGCAAACCTAGGCGCTGGTGGTGTTCTCTTGACTGGTGCGCGTTCTCGGAGACGGCGAAGGGAGGTAGATTCAACGAGCGGAGCCAGCGGCCAGGGTGGTGCAGGATCTGCTGGGAGAGGTGGCTGGATTCATCTCTCAGATAATAGGAGGCCACCTGAGTATGGCCGCATTGCATGGTATTAAATCTAGTCACGAGTATCCTCCAGCGGAAATTTAACTAATCGTCGAACAGGCCCGAGGATATATTCGGAAGTTTAGAGGTTGACAGTGATGGAAGCTTTGTTGGAGGGCATGGAAACTATCAGCCAAGTGGTATGATTTACGCAATATTATAGATCTCTAATATACTAATACCCTACATATAGGTACCTACAGAATTCTAACACGAGACGGAATGTATGTGCCACACATAAGAATTCTTGGGTTGTTAATAAAGCTAACCATAGACTATATATAGGCTTGGTCTAAGCCCATTTCTCAGGGAGAAGCTAATTCAAAAACTGCGTGAACAAGCAGCTCAGTAGAAACTCATCTACGCAGTAACAGTTTGTACAATGTCTCAAATTGTATAATGCCTAAACATTTTGGAATATATCAACACAAATTGTTAAGTGGCGTGTAATATAGATTTTCTGTTTTGTTCCATTGTCCTTAAATGTCACTCCTTTCCATGGGGAATCAAATCGTGATATCATTACTTTCATGAAATATTTATCTCGTTTTTACTTTGAGAAAAACTTTGTGATTCTGGGTGTTCCGCCAGTCAATTTCTTTCCTGCCGTCTTTTTCACAAGCTTCTGGTTGTGTGTGGCGCTGCGCACTTTGCTTGGGTTCGACTCTTGCGTTTTTTGAGGCGAAGATATAGGTGATGCCTGCGTCTTCCTTTTTTTGGTGTCCCCATCGTTCATCGCATCGGGGTTTTCTAGATGCCGTCTTTTTGTCGCTGGCGGTGATGTTATGTCATCACCCTGGTCTTCATGGCCAATATCAGTTGCCGACTCAACCTTTTGTTTCGCGTTGGCGAAGAAATTCGCAATGTTGCTCTTATTTTCCTTGCTGCTCACGGGAACTATAAAGTCTGGTGAGTTGTTTCCCACCTTTCCAACCTCCTTAGGAACTTGGTAACACTCCAATTCACCCTCGTAGGGCTTAAGAATCGCTTGTAGTTCCTTCGACCATTGTGTCCGATGCGGATCCAACCACGTCTTCAATGCTGCACTATTTGGGTCCAATATTACCGGCATTCGATCGTGAAGAAACTGGAGAGACGAATGTGCAGATGTAGTAATGACCGTATAAGTATATAGCCTTTCTTCGGATCCTTGAATACCAATTAGATGAATATTCATACAACCCCCCAGCTAGCCTTCTCTCCGCTTCTTCCCTCCCCCATATATGACTTACCTTCATAAGAAACATAGTCCCAAAGCCCAGCCAAGTACATTAAGTCCCCATCCTTACGTCTAGTAAAATAGGGAATCCGCTCTTTCCCTCCTGCACCCCGTTTCAACCACTCATAGTACCCTTGACAAACAACAATGCACCGCTTGCGACGCTTCATCGATGTCCACATTCCTCGGTCATCAACCAACGAGTCATCGCGGCAATTGATGGTTCGCATGAGAGAACCGTAGTCAGGCTGGCGCTTAGTCCAGAACGGTATTAAACCCCATTTCATCCCTTGAAGTTTGTAATGGACTGGTGCTCCTGTCACTTTCTCTTTCCGCTCTTTTTCATCATCGACATTTCTTCTCTCATCCTCCTCTTCCACTTCTCGTTGCTGGAGTTGATGATGTTGGTGTGCCTCTATGTCAGGAGCAGGGATATCGGCACGATAAACTGCGCCAATATTCCCAGGTGCAAAATTATATGTTTCCCGGATATCGTCATCATCAGGAGCTTCGTCGACAGCCATGCCTTGTTCTTGCATGCGCCGTCGGATGAATGCCATTCGCTATGAAAAGACGTTATTTAGTGTTACTCGGTGTATATATATTCTGCGTTTTGCGGAGAAACTAGACATACCACACCTAAAGCATAACGGCCACACATGCTGTAGTTAGTAGTCTTTATTGAATATTAACTTTAATTATGACAAGATAGATATACAGTAACAAGATCGAAAAAGGGAAAGAGAGATAATAACTGCGTGAAGGTAGTTATTGAGATGAAGTGATGGATGGATAGAAATTAGGTGGTGCTTCTTGCTGCCTGGGGTGGACGTCATTCCGTTTTCCCTCGTATTAATACCGAATAGGTATTATAATCTACTCCAAAAGCGAAGGCCAAAAAAAGGAAACCAATCCATCCACTCAAACACAATTCTCTACGCCTTAAATTGACCATTCGTCTCGAAACTAATCGTCGTGTACCTTAAGAAGGTTAATAGAGAGAAAACAGCTAGACTCCATTCACCCTTGATAATGTTTAATGCCGCACTCTTACGACGTGCTGGCAGCGTCCGAACCACCACCAACACCACCAACCCTCTCTTCCTCCGTTTCATAGCCTCTACTCCGCGCGCCCGAACACACAGCCAATTCACAAATGCTACGGCCTCATCCTCCCTGTTAAGGCGGCAAGTGCAACTACCCACCAGGCTCCTCCGTCATGACGCTACTACAGCTCTCATCCAAACCCGATCCATGTCCTTTTCGCAACGGATGAAGTTCGGCCTCCGCGAGGCCTCAAAAGGCATCTGGCGAAAGAACCCCATCCTCCTTCCACTAGCCATTGTCTCGGTTGTCGGAGCCACACTCATTTTCGCATATATAGCATATGTAGAGGTGACGCGAGTCGGACCACAATACCATAAGTTCCCACCTCCTGTTGCTGAGTCGCTCCGGACGGCTGTGTACTATACGGAAGTAGACCTTAACCCCCCGCGAGCGCTTAAGGCATACAAAGAAGCGCTGCGCATGGCTATAGAAATGGGCATGCATCCGTTTTCCGACGAGGTCTTGGGAATTAAGTTGCAGGTTGCGATGATGCTTGAGAAGTCTGGGCTTGTTAAGCCAGCTATCGAGGTGTTGGAGCGGACGAAGACAGAGACGCTGGCGTGGGTTGAAGCGGGAAGGAAGCAGGCTGCGGAGCGTCGGAGGGAAGAAGGAAAAAAAAATAAGATGGTGATGACGGATATTCCACCACAAGAAGGACAGCAGAATATAACGGAAGGCGGTCATGAAGAGCACATCTCCGCCCAACAAAAGCTAGAAATTAACGACCCCGAGGTCCTGGAGACGTACCAAAAGATGAAGGAGATTGAGGAATACGAAGATCGACAGCGGGACAAGGCGATGAAGAAGGCTGTGGGGATTGAAATGAAGC
Source organism: Aspergillus haitiensis (assembly GCA_027569155.1). Classification (NCBI taxonomy): domain Eukaryota; kingdom Fungi; phylum Ascomycota; class Eurotiomycetes; order Eurotiales; family Aspergillaceae; genus Aspergillus; species Aspergillus haitiensis. Next base: position 188,386 of record JAPDEO010000021.1, read on the forward strand.
TGGCGGAGCTTTATTCGAGCGATTATATCCAGGACTCTGAGAAGGCTGAGGCAGCACAGGTCGCCGCTGTGGAGCTGAGTTTGAAGGAATTGAAGCTTCGCGAGAGTTTGGGGCTCCCAGTCGGTGGCGGAGATAACGACAGCAGTGCGTGGTTGAACCGAACAGAAATTGCGGCCGCTCTTGCTGAGTTGGCAGCGACTTACAATGCGCAAGACAAGCAAGACCTGTCTCTACCTTTGTATTTCCGCGCATTGGACTTGCTCCGTATAGAAGAGGCGGGCCGGCCATCTTGTAGGCAGGTCGAACTCCTGAATGGGGTTGCCTCTGCCATGGGAGCACGGGCACAGCAACCAATGCGCGGGGAAGATCCACAGGCTATGCGCAACCAGGCTCTCGATGCTGCCAGAGAATGGGCACTGAAGAGTCTTGACATCTCCGCTAAAGTCTCTGATAGCGATTGGGATGATCTGTGCGATATTTCGTGCGTCGCTGCAAGATATAACTTAGGCGAGTTTGCAGAGACACAAGGAAAAATGAAGGAAGCAGAGAAATGGTACAAGGAGGCCCAGTCTTTGGCTAAAAAGCTAGAGTATGGTTTAGGTATCGAATTGACCAGTGAGGCATTAGCAAGGGTGACAAAGAAGTAACTGAATATTTGTCAGATCTTTCTTTATTTTTATATATAGGGTTATTAGTGCTCAAAAACTACCATGTACAATATTCTATATAGCAATTTGCTCTTCTTTCCCTCTGTGCATGTAGCTAGAGATACTTGGTAGCTATCTAATCTAGCATGTGTGTATGACGTAAAGTCGACCACCATATAACTAGGTAGGTACTTACCTGCTGAAGAAATGTAAACTTCTGGCAGACACTAGGAGGAATAAAAAAAAGAAAAACTCTAAAAAATTTTGGAACAAAAAAGGAGAAATTTTATATCTTTTTTTTTTAAATGGTATTAGAACATGGCATGCCGTCCTTCACAAGATTCTAGATGTTTAGAAATTTTATAGTGAATCAAGTAAATTAGACATGTCAGAAAAACTGTGAGCGGTCAAAACCCACAGTGCTTCATTGCTCATGGCTCATACATCCCAACCAATGCCTGCCCTATTTTTGGGGGGGTAAAAAGAGATAAAAAAACTAAACAGAGTTATTCTTTGTCTCTCCTCTTCCAAACTCACTCACGTTCCACTTTCCTGCTCAATTCACTACTTACGCCCTCGACATGACACCCCAGGCGCGGATCTTGTTGTCGGTGTAACCAGCAAACAGAGTCTGGCCATCAGCAGACCAGGCCAAGGAGACACACTCAGGCTCGCGGCTCTTCTTGCCCTTCTCAATGTACTCGGGCTTGAGCTCATCAACCTTGCTCTTCTTCTCGAGGTCGAAAATGGTGATGCTGGTGGCGGTGGCAGCGCACAGCCAGTAGCGGTTAGGGGAGAAGACGAGGGCGTGGATCTCGTCGCCGGCGTGGAGGGAGTAGAGGTGCTTGGACTCGTTGAGATCCCAGAGCATGGTGGTACCGTCCTTGCCACCGGAGGCGCAGAGGGAACCATCAGGAGAGATGGTGACGGCGTTGATATAACCAGAGTGACCAATGTGGTCGGTCTGGAGGCGGCAGGAAGCGAGTTCCCAAACCTGATTAAAGGTTCACGTTAGTTTCATGTTCCCATATCCAGACTTGGTCAATCATCAAACATCCCAAAGCGGGGGATAACGTAGAATTTTAGGGGGAAAAGATATATCAAAATTCAATATTTGTTGTTGGTCCATCAGGCATGTGGTGATTTTTGTCTCATAGCCGCCAGGCGGCTCTGAAGTAGCAAATACGTAGAATATGCAAACATCATTTGGACGAGATGCGAGCTCAAACGCTAAAAAAGAAAGGTTGATGCATACCTTTACGAGCTTATCCCAACCAGCGGAAACGATGACGGGGTTCTGGGGGTTGGGGCTGAAGCGCACGCAGGACACCCACTCGGTGTGGCCCTTGTCGGTGATGGTGTACTTGCAGTCTCCCAGAGTGTTCCACAGCTTGATGGTACGGTCACGGGAACCGGAGACAATCTGGCGGTTGTCGGCGGAGAAGGAAACTGAGAGAACATCGTTGGTGTGGCCAACGAATGTACGGGTAGTCTGGCCGGAGGAGAGCTCCCAAAGACGGAGAGTCTTATCCCAAGAGGAAGACAGAGCATAGGCACCATCGGAAGAGATAACCTGTTGACACACGCATCCACTTGTTAGCACTTGAATTTCTGCCTTTACTTCCACCAACTCCATCTCTGCTCCGTCAACCCATCGCGGGGCGGGGGCTTTAAGAATATCGAAAATAGATACTGGCGTGGGGTATGCATACACAGTCGGAGACGATGTGAGAGTGGCCCTCAAGGCTGCGCTTGGGGTAACCGTAGGCTTGCTCGTCGCGAGTAAGGTTCCAGATGATCAGGGTCTTGTCGCGACTGCCAGAGAGCAGCATGTTGGGGCTAAAATCGAGGACAAAAAGAGATATAGTCAGAATTCAATGTCCATATTCAACCAATGCGAGACATAGTGGTCGACACATAAAAATTTTTATATATCGACACCGTGTGCAAATAATCAACAGTGTTCCCTTACTTCTCCAGAGAGGTAGCCAGGCAGGTAACCCAGCCATTGTGACCCTCGAGGGTGCCGCGGAGGACGAGCTGCTCAGCCATGATCGGAGTCTGGGAGGAGACGATGGAAGGGCCGCGAGAGGAGTGAGGAGGATGAACGCGGGCGGAGCAATTGTCGTAGACTCAGATAAAATCACAGCGTTCGAGAATGGAGGAGCAGAGCCACGCCTACGGTAAGCCCTAACGTAACGAGCTTGCCGCAACCGCTTGTTGTGTGGGCGGGAACCCTAAGGCTAAGCGAATCACGTGATACATATATATACTGTCCTCATCTTAATTAAGCATTCACTCGTTCTGGTGTTATATAAGATGAACATGAGATATATCTAGACTTTGAAAGTCGTAGATGACCCTACCAATAATTGTCTATATCTACCTATGCAATTCCCTATGTACCCAATAGATATACACACCCCATATTTCAGCCAAGCGCAAGCCAACACACGAACAGATCAACATTAACTATATCGTACAATAACAAACAAAGATTCTACCAAAATTCCCATGACATTCAAGAATTAAAAAATTTTGACATTGGGCATCCGTCCTAGCCCACTCCCACTGGTCTTCTTATTCTTCGCCGCATGGAAGCCAGTAGCACTATTGTCGCGCACATGTTGTCTCAAGAGATTCAGGACGTTTGAGTCTGCCCATCGGGTTGGGACCGGGCGATATGCAGCCTTGAAGGCGCCAATTGTTTGCACCCACTCGCCACTCTTGGCTCCGGTACGCTGCCAGGTCTCCGTAGGCGTATCCTTCTCAGTCGCGGGTGTGGCATCTCCTTGCTCCGGAGGGTCTTGTGTCGCCCAGTAATAAATATCCCAGTCATTCTCGTCGAGGAACCGGTCATACTCCTCCAACTGCTCTTTAGTCATGTCCTTTAGATAGACATCCGCAAAAGTAGATAGTAGGAGATCAGACTCTAGGATTCCTCGCTTTCGGCTTTGATCTGTGGTACGTTAGTGTCGATGAAATTTGTTTAAAAATTGCTGCGATACGCATGCGAATTTTGACATCATCAAATATCGTGACTTGCGGGTAAAGGGAAGAGGAACGAACAAAGTAACCGGGCTCGCATGGTCGTTGCATCTTCTCCAATTCTTCGAAGTGGCTCAACCTTGAATGTAATCCCTTCCATCTCACCGACCTCAAGCTCAGGTTTATGCGCTCCAGGTTCTTGTCTTCCCCCAGTGAAATGCTCGACTCGCCCGGGGTAAGTATTGAGGTTGTTCCGGCTATCCTTCGCTTGAGCTGCTGAGCTTCCGAATGCACGAGGGCAAAGTCTCGGTGAGAAAGAGACTGAAGATGTGGCAGTCTGCACACAGCGGCTGAAGATTCGTGGAGTGGACATTATGACCTTTCGTTTTGAGAACGAAGAAAAGCTTGAAGAGTTCGTAGGTATGTTGACAGGTTAGGTTTGTAATCAAGACTGAAGTTCAGATGAACGAAATAATAATGCGGGATTGACATCACCCGAGGGAACGGGTCGGGTGGTTTGCCATGTTTGCAAGAGCCAAACATACTCGAACCAGGATCCGAATCATACTTAAACTAAAATATGAATTATAAGAAAAAAAAATCCAAATTTATAAATTACAGGGTCTAATGGATGTAGTATGTAGCGAGAGATCGTGCCCAGTGGATAAGAGCGACTTGTTTTCGTTGTTACACTGTTGCCAGCTGGGGAGACAAAAGTCGTCTCCTCCAGATCTCCATATGTTTAATGTCATTATAGTTATCATGAGTATTCAAACAATATTCCGTGATAGATACTCTAGACTATTACAGTCAAGAAACACAGTAAATGCAATGTAAACTCCGAGTTTTATCATAAGAATAGAGTGACCACATCCCAAGCCCGGCCTCGTGCCATGACAAGAGGTCCCAAGAGATGACATTCTAGATAAGGTGCTTGGATCTATATAATCATAAGTGTTAGTAGAGGACCTAAAAGATTTAAAATTGGGGGTTTGGGAAACATGCCTGAAGTAAGCCCTAAGATAGATAACCTGCCAGACGCCGAGTCCGATCAACATGCCCATTGTGCCGAAAGCAAACCATTTAACACGCTCATTCGTGCTCTCATTGGTATCTCGGAGTTTCTGTTCACGAGCACGTAGGTACTCCATCTCGCTAACAATTTCTGCAACAATCTCGCCTGCCCGGAGGAGATCGGTTTCGACTGGCTTTAGCTTCTCCTGGCCTTGGATACTGGACCAGTCGCGGGCATCAGCCCCGATATCAACGTCAAGTTCAATTGATCGGTGAGGGTTGGCAATCGCTTCTATCCGAAAGTCATTAGCATTTGTAGATGTAGTATTCCGTATGTAAAGTCAGTTATGCTGACTTACTGCGCCCGGTAAGTTTATTCTCAAAGCACACATCAAAGGCAGTATCATCCGCCGAAGTGAAGGTTTGGCGGGATTCTCCAACAACATCTCTAGGGCGTCCATGATCATTGCCCAGTGCATCTTTAATCTAAACCCAGAATATTATTTAGCAAAGAGTCCATCTCTATATGCCACGCGACCCGGCCATAAGGCCATCCGCCAGCATACGAAAGTTATCCAGGCCCCCAAATATAGAGATATTTGGAATAGTCAATTCCACATACATGTATGTTAACCATCTGTCCATCACCTTTTTCGCCACTAACTGTAGCCGTCACAACAACGAGCTGATCCTTGAGAACGAAGTTGCGAATACATCTGTCCTTTCCGGGAGTAAGATCAAACTTCAGTGCGGATGAAACCTGAAATAGAGCTAGAAAGAGAAGGCCGAGGAGCGACCTCATTGTGAGCCAATGTGTTCCCATTGTGTAGTGGGATTATTGAGATGGGCCGTCGAGGGTTCTTGGGAAGCTGGATCCGATTGAAAGCTGTCCATACACAATACGACGCACTAGTACATAACTGATGCCACGCCGCGTCCTAGGAACCGGATAAAGTAATTTGCCGCTACCCGCCCATACCTTTGCATAATTACTGTAATGATAAATAACTAGCTGGAGAGCAACATGGACGTATTTTCTTTGTTTCTTCCTTTTGCCTTTTTCCCCTCCTTCCTGTTTCTTTCCTTTGTCTCCTCCTTAACTTTTCATGTATGGGATGAATACTATTGTTACAATGCTATGGGCTATAGGCTGACTCAGATGAATCCTCAACATTAGGTTGATAAATATCAAGTCCAAATCAATAGGTAAATATATTTGTTCCTAAATTGCGATTAAATGGGTATATGACGATAGAAATGTACATATCTACAGGGAAGGTATGGGGGACTATTACAGTGATCCCATAGTAGAATCAGCGGGGACAGACCCTGTTCCTGACCCGGCCATGCTGGAGCGGATTGCCGAGGAAGTTTGATCATAATAACTGTCATTGATGCCGTCCCGTGGGCGGTGCCAGGTGCGGATATGGCCTTTTCATTGACGGAGTCAGCTATGTTGCAGTAATAATCATAATAGGGTAGGTGGAAAAATGGAGATACAAAATACCTTCTAGTGAGGAGGTCATAATAGAATCTTCTTGGAAACCTAACCAGCAGATAGGATCTTCCCCAACTACTTTGGACTATGTTACGTTAGCGTTTTATCATGGGGTATAGGAGTGGAAGACACGTACCATGATGGGGGGTAACAAGGCTGTGCGTGCCCTGGGTTCGACAGGATGCTGGATAGTTTGGTCGTATGGATTATAACTGTCCACAGCTGTTCGTTGGGAATCAGATCTCATTCTGTTACCGACGCTGTCTGCCCGATGACGATTGACCTGTGTTGTACTACCCACAACCATACTTGTTCTTTGGCGAACGCTAGCTTGGAGCTTTTAAGGGTTATCAGTAAGAGAAGAAACATAAACTTGGGGGGTATATGGTAGGTGTAGAAACATACCGCCTTTGGGCGATGTAGCATGCCTACGCTAAAGTCCCAAAGCAAAAGTCGACAATCATCACCGACACTTCCAAATCTGTATGTCCTCTCGTCGCATTGCCAAGGGTCAAAGGCCACGCAAGATACCCATGAATTGTGTCCTTGGCACCGCGCAATGATCTTGCGCTCTGGGAGAGACCAAATCGTCACCAAGTCATCTTGCCCACCAGTTACAATATATTTGCCATCGGGTGACCAGCAGACGCATATTAACCCTCCATAATAACTGCGGAATAAATCCAACACCCTAAATACGCATTAGCTCGATACCTATAAAACAGGTAGAGGTTTTGTCAAAGCATACTCCTCTTTCAGATAATCCATCACGCGCAAGGACCCATCCTCCAAGACAACAGCCAGGTGTCTCTGGTCTGGCGAGAATGCAAACTGAGAGATCTTTTGATTTGCCAATTTCCAGACTGACACCGGGTTAGTCTTTTGGTTCTTAGAATTAACAGACTTCAACACTTGTAGAGATTGGTTAGATGATCCCACAGCCTCCGCTGCGTCGCTAGAGAACTCTGGAATGAATGGCGCATCCTCTTTTTCTTTATCGTACACTACTAGTTGGCCATTTGCATGTGCCGTCATAAAGAAGTTCTCTGATCCTGGAATCCACCTGATATGAGTTACTGGAGAGTTGTTGATGGCCCCATTTTTATTAATCCGAGCGTATTTCTGGGATACCGGCTCGTACCAGATAATATCACCAGCTGATGAGCCCATGACTACATCAATATGCGTTAAACTTTTCGTGACCTCATTCACGTCGTGGCTTATCATATGCGCTTTGGTGAAGAGAATCTTAGCAAGTGGTTCGTCTTTTTGCTTGGAACTTAAGTCAAGCCATTGAAAGGCGCGATTGATGTTGGCAAAAGCAAGGATGCCGTCCGGGCTTCGCTCGTTAAATCGTTTTGTGGCAGCTTCATGAGTAATAACTCGTGAAACAAATGACGAACTACTCTTTATAATATTGTTTTTTGGCTTCCGTCTCTTGATTCCATCCTTCGCGGGGGGCGCTAGCAGGGCACTATTGCCGTCTCCAAACGCAGGAGCAGTAGTATTCGATTGCGAAAAAAGGGTGGGGAGTTTCTGTCGATGGCCGAGGCTAACAAGCGATAGTTTGACACCGGCAGTTGGGGGTGCGGGAACAGTCGCGAGTGGATTTGGATTCACAACAGGAGCTTCAGAGGGATGAGGAGGAGGGGTAGCAAGATGCAAGTCGTCCTCGAGTTGATACGTTCCTATAAAAGAAGGCCAGATTTTAGCAAGAGTGCTTGGGGTGGTCATTATTCCCTTCGAAACTAACCTTCTCCAACTTGCAGCGGACAACCACCTTCTGGATGGCGTATAATATTGTTGGTTTCCACAACGGGGACCGCCATACCGTTCGACGCCCCAGCCGCATAGGCAACTGGGACCGTATAGCGAGGAGGTGGTGGGGGGAGAACACTAGGAAAGGATCAGCAGCAAAACAAAAACTCATGAGGAATATGAAGCATCAAATGTTGTGGAGAACGAGGAGTTTAAAATTCACTTATTGTTTAATGAGAACATAGTCCCAAGATAGTGAAGATAAGAGCGTCCCATACTCTAATATCATAAGTAGAATTGAGGGGTTACTTACAACATTGTGAAAGTCTGATATGGACTAAATAGGGACTAGGTAGAGTAATAAAGCACATGAGTGAATGATAAAGCTATGATAGGCTGATCATACAACAACAGTACCTGGTACCTATATGCAGTGAATCCCTTTAGAAAAGTACCCACGATGGCGCAGCTCAAGGTAGTAGGTAATAGGATTAAATAAATATTATATTGAAGATATCATGTATATGGACAGTGCAATTTGATAATATATGTATACGCTGTCGCCGGGGGTTGCTGCTGTTATTTTGTTCTCCGGCTGATGGGGTTTCGAGTCGGATTCAGAAAAAGAAGGAAAGGGAACAGAAAAAGGTTAATTATCAAGGGACACTCATTTATACTGAATTAAGGAAAAAGGAAAAGTAAAAATATATATATAGAAAAGGAAGAAGAGAGAAGAAAGGGAGGAGAAAAGCCGGGGTCAAGAGGAAGGAGGAGGGAAGGGGTTAAGAAAGACAGCGAATAGGCAAGAGTAGCGTCAACCGAGACCACAATTAGGATGGAATGATTTGAAGGGTGACCCAGAGCAATTAATTGTTCACTGTTAGCGGGTAGAATGGAAGATTTTCTGGGGTTTGAGAAGACTGGTTGGTTGGTGGAAGTTTTGAACGTGGGGCAGGCTAAGTACCTACCTAACATCCGTGCGGGTGACTGAGCAGAATCGTTGGTGTCCGGTGAGGAGAAGGGTGGAAGTATGGCTGGACACCCAATGAAGGGCTTGGATTTTTGTACCTAGATACCTAGACTACGGTTCAAATTAATTCGCTAAGGACGTTTGGATATGCCCAATGAAGGCAAAACAAATCCCCGAAAACCCAATTCGATGGTGGTAAGTAGAGACAGGTAGGTAGCACCTTACTACCTTGCGACGAGGTGTAATTTCTACCGTATTATTGATCGCGCCGACAACTCCGCACTCGCTATGGTGCACTTCCCTCATTCCCCCAGACCAATGAGAATCATGATCCAACCAACAATTATCCTAAATTAAATACATGGTATGGTGTGTATGGCAAATCTATCAAGCGAAGGGCTAAGGAAAACATTTAATGAATACAAGGAAAAATCATGGGTATCGAGTTCTCTTTTAAGTTTTAAAAGGCGTGCGTCAAACTCCGCTTCCACTGACTCTCCGCCAGATCATTACGGCGGCAGCACCAGCGCAAACTACGGCCCCCAGGGCAATTCCCCACGCCATCCATTTACCTTCAACATCCTCCTCGCTTCGTGGAAACGCTGTGCTCGGTTCCATGGCTGCCTCTGCAATGTGGACAAATACCTCCTGGATTGAATTCCAAGTGACGCTTACATGAAGCGGTGGACCTGGCATATTGAGCATTGCCGTATATTCGTGGGGCTGGTACTCCGCCCGCTGAGTTGTCCTATCCAAGTCCGCTTTGAGGGCAATAAACACACTAGGAAGCTCCTCTAGATGCGGATACTTAGCTCGAAGCGCAGGAATGTACGCGAATGAATCGGGGTCAGAGGAATCATAAGTATATATGATCACGTCGCATTGGTCGAGTAGCTTTGCTTGGTTTTCAAGAATTGCGGGCTCTAGCTCCCCAAGTTCATCCATTATAAGGTAACATTGTTTCCCTCCCGGAAGTTCCACGGTGTTGACCGCAGTCCGGGGCTGAATGGTGGGGTGATATGTAGAACTAAACCCGCGCGAAAGGAAGGCATTAAGAAGAGCTGATTTTCCTGAGCCTGGGGCACCAAGGACATGGCCAAGTACCACGTTGCGCCCTACTCGCCCAGGGCGCCTTCTCCGTTTCCGTGGCCGAGTAATTTTAAGAGCCGCAGTCGTGGAAAGATTGCTTCGATCAGAGGATTCAAATCCTAGATATGCTAGGTACTCCAAAGTTGTCTTAGGGGACGTGAATGTGGTCATACTCCATTGGGCTAGCCAGCCTTGAAGGGTAACATGGCCAGCCTCGTTTCGGACAGTTGATGATGGAAATGAGCCGTCTGCCCAAGACGCTGGCAACCCTGGAGTTGGAGCGAATAAAGATTCTAATTCAGCATTGTTCAGCCCACCATCATTATCCTTATCTGAAAGGAGGAAGAGGTTCACAAAGAACCGATATCCTTCTGGTGATAGCTCCGCCGATGCAAACGGGGGAACTTCGAACCTCGGATGAAGAAAGCTTTCTTGCAACGATAGGCTGTCTGTGTACTGGAATGCACGAAGTATAATCCAAACTGTTTCGTGGCGTCCTTTCTCAGCATACATCTTGTTTAGGTGAATAAAGCCACGACAGTCGATACCACAGGGGGTCACAGAAGCTGGGAGAGTTTTCTGAATTGTCTCCTTAATATGGACCAGATCCTCTTCGCTTAAGGGTTTTTCAAAGCATCTCATCTGAAAATCTTTTATCTCCTTATCAGAAAGATAGCCATCGCGGTCCTTGTCACTGAGGTAGAAAATTCGTTGTAGGGCAGCTACAGCTGCCGGTTTTAAGGTTGACTCTTTGGTGTCAAACAGAGGAGCGATTGGGTGGGTAACCGCCTTTTGGCAGAGGAAAAAGGCTTCGTTAACATTACGGTGCTCGCGAGCGCTGGTCCGAATGCATGAATCAATTTCCTTGAATTCTGACATCAACGGTAGCATCTCCTCCTCAATAACCTGGGTCTCGGTATGGTCTGCGGCAAGGTCTGATTTATTGGCACATAACACCACGGGAACATTGACTCCTAGAGACCGAAAATGTGGCAACCAAAATAGAGCTACTCTCTCGTAGCTATAGTGGTCGGAATATACAAGTAGGATCACGTTCGATTTTCGAATTTCCCTGGCTAAGTTACTCCGTTCCTGGGGCAGGGCAGAGGTATCCACCACAGTTGTTGTTGTGACATTTTCAGGGGTTCCGATCGTGGGAGGGATCGTAATTTGAGGCAAGACAGGCTGGATTTTATTTGTAACAAAAACACCTTTCACGAGGGAGGTGATGAGGCTAGATTTTCCAGTTCCCTCATCCCCACAAACGCAGATTCGTACTAGAAAGTTATTAGAGAGCTGATATTTGCGACAATCAGGGTAGTTGGGTTCCAACCAGTAGCCATTTGCGATCGAAACGGTCGTAAAAAGCACGTTTATCTAAATCATTTCCAAAAACGTAATTCATAACATTAAACCTTGGACTTAACGATTGGAAGCGCGAGCGTTGACAGAGTTATGTCGCGGCCGCTCAGAAATTCAAACTTGTACCTAAGTATGCTTCGGACAGGTTATGCCTGTCTAGGTCGGAGTTCCGGTGGTGGCGGTGCCTTAAGTAGCCTCAGGCTCCAGTTAGCAATCTCCAACGTACACTGTATGGTTTTCAAAATAGAGTCGGGCTCACTGACAACTTATTCTTACTTTGATAAAAGACTAAAATGGGGTTCAAAATATGGATGGATCTCTTCTAGCATCGTGTCAAATTTAATTGGCTCCAACGGTCATGTAATAACTACCTAACCCAGGTAGATAGCAGGAGTGAGACGAACTTGTAAGTCGGACGACTCAGCCACTCTCTAAAGTAGGGTGTTCCCTCGAGAGCCCGGAGTCCGCATCCTACCGGTGCCGACGTGTGAGACGACTTGGATCATCGAACATGGTTTAAATCTCAACAGGAAGCTCTTTTTTCTTCAAAAGTCTACAAAAGGTAGATCCTGCGACTGACCATCTGCCGGCGCTCCCCCGCACGTTCAGTTTGACTCATTCGGAGCGTTCGAGGCTGAACTTGGTCGTTTGCGAACCGCCGTCAGTCAGCACTCATCATTACTAGCTCCACTTCCGGTCGCCCCCATTGGAACAATCCCTCGCCTTGCAACCAGACATCTTTCCTTTTCTCCCCAGGAACCAAGCAGTTCTCCCATCAACCTTCTCTCCTCTTTTGATTCGGCGTGCATATTCAAAATGCCTCTCGGAATTCACAACCCTCTCCCCTCCTCACTAGGAAGTACGCTCTCTCATAACTTCCAGCTTCCCCGCAAACTCTCTAAAGACTTTCAAATGTTAACTAACTGCTCTTTCTTTGAACAGGCGAATGTAGAAAGGCTGGCAAAATTCTGGCGTCATTTATTGACCCACGTCAAGCATTTGGACCCGACAAGATCATTCCTCCAGAGATTTTAGCTGGTGCGAAGGTAGAGACAGCCTTCTATATCTTGCTTTTCCGTTTACCTCTTCATACTCACTGATCCTTTCGCAGGGTCTTGCCATTCTCACAGTCTTGAAAGCTGGCTTTCTTGGCTCCGCTAGATTTGGATCGGGAGTAGTTGTTGCCCGACTGGCTGATGGCTCATGGTCTGCCCCATCAGCTATCGCAACCGCCGGCGCCGGGTTTGGTGGTCAAATTGGGTTTGAACTAACAGATTTTGTTTTCATTCTTAACGATGCCGCCGCCGTTCGAACGTTTTCTCAGGTGGGAACGCTTACTCTGGGGGGTAATGTTTCAATTGCGGCAGGACCGATTGGACGAAATGCCGAGGCTGCCGGCGCTGCTAATACCAAGGGTGTGGCTGCTGTTTTCGCATACTCCAAAACCAAGGGTTTGTTCGCTGGTGTCAGTTTAGAGGGAAGTATGTTGGTTGAACGCAAGGATGCCAACGAGAAACTTTACAATTCTCGAGTTTCCGCCCGCCAGCTTCTAAGCGGTACTATTCGTCCCCCTCCAGCCGCGGAACCTCTCCTGAGCATTCTGAATTCACGTGCATTCCATGGAAACTCGCGTAGAAATGGAGACTCAATGTATAATGACATTCCCGTTTATGATGACCGCCATGACGATGTGGTATGGGAAGGACGTCGAGGTGATGCATATGGAGAAGGGTCTCGACGTGATCGTCCCACTGACTCCTCTGACGACTACGAGTATCGGGATCGTCCCCGTCGTGCAAATACTTGGGCTGATGATGTGTATGACCGACCTGCATCAGGTTTAAATCGTTCTTCAACCGCCCGTTACAGTAGTCGCAACGATACTTTCGACTCCTACAACCGAACCAGGAGCAATACAGGTGGATATAACGATGACTATGTGTATTCGGATCGAAGGCCGAGTCGGCCTACTGCACCGAAACCCGTCTTTGGGCAGCGACCGGGGCAAGGTGCTGCTCTACGTGATGACCAAGCCATCGCGCTCTTCACATTTGATGCCGACCAAGATGGTGATTTGGGCTTCAAGAAAGGAGATGTGATCACGATCCTCAAACGCACCGACAAGAAAGAGGATTGGTGGACAGGTAGAATTGGTGACCGTGTGGGTATATTCCCTAGGTAAGACATTTCCATTTCAAAATAAATGGAAGGAACATTCATTAACCTGACTCGTACAGTAACTATGTCGAGACGGCCTAGAAGCCTTATCTAGCATTTGCACTCACGCGGAATGAAACTCATGACACACCAGCACCTCCATTTCATTTTTCACTTTGACTCTTATGGTTTTTTTTTTTCTTTCCTTTTCCTTTTTGCTCTTTTCTTCTCTTCTTCTTCTCTCTCTTTTCTCTCTTTTCTCTCCTTTCTCTCCCCCCCTCTTCCCTTTTCTTATCTTTATTTGTCCTGGATACCTCAAAGCCACATGGAAACTCATCTACTGATGGCCTTGTTCGAAAATTTCTCTATGCCTCCTCGCGTGAACACCGAGGTTGGCAGCTGATTTCACCAGCAAAGTTTAAGAGATAGAGAGCTTGACATGATGCACCTCGACTTGGCGAGCGCATTTCCCCTTTGTTTCTTATTCCTGTTATTAACTCTTGTTCCTATTGCTCGATTTTGTTGGGGTATACATAAGACTCATGTTGTTCGAATTGCAGGCTTGGTCTTAGAATGACTTTTCCTTTTCTACCGTCGAGTCCTTATGTGATTTATTCGTTATTTTAATTCCAGGTTGATATCCATGTCTCGCGAAACTTGGCCTTGTGTTTTAAATATGCTCCCTGCAAGGGGGGTGTTGAAATGAAGAACAAAAACCCGGATTAGGACCCATTTCCCAGATTTCCGGGATAAATAGATAAAATGACATCCATATATGTAATTTTATTCTTCAAGTGCGGCAGGTAGAACCAGTAAATCAGATAATAGAGGTTACTAACGGAAGATCCTTGACAAACTTTCAATCCATCCAGCTGTTGTTCGCGACGAATGATTTCATTGGGCAGGAGTGGCGCCGGCCAGCGGCATACATCAAGTGGATTGGGAGAAGTCATCAGACGAAAGGGATCTCCAGACTCATAATCCATCCTTTCCAAAACCAATAAAAGTCTCGAATCAAGGGGCACGGGGCTTTCCGAAAAAGGTTAAGGCGGGAAAGCTCAGCTGGGGTCTCGATAAGGGCCCATGAATGTGAAAGGGTGTTAGTACATTAATTATCATTGAAGGGTGACGGCAAAGCCTAAGTTCCTAGGGTCCTAGATGCCATAAGGGACAAGGCAGTGGCATTCCAACGACTCTTGGCCTGTCTCAACGCACCCCGGAAAATTGCATACTTTTTTTGAGGCTGAGCCTTGAGGATCTATACAACACCCGGGCTGGAAAAGAAACCCGATGGTTACTCTAGGAAGTCAAGGGATATGGACACGAGTTAGGTAGAGAACGGTAAAAAAATTAGTAAATCAAAAGGTGGTTGTCATTGTTAATTTAAATCAAAGAGAGAAAAGGAGGGGTGGAGGATTTTAAGCGGAGTAGAATACCACTGAGATGTTTTAGGTGACGGGACGAGTTAATCATATCCATATAATTCCACCAATTTACTCTTATAAATGAAGAAATAGAAAGGTGAGAAGTAAGACAAGTAATAATTAATTTGATTTTGTTGATGCTAGAGATCAAAGACATACAGAATACACAACATTTGTTGGATGAAGTCACTCTGGCGGTGGAAGAACTTTGTTTTTTTATTAGAAGAAAACTTAAGGCCAAAATATGACTTCATCGGCATAAAGCAGCGAATAACAAAACGTGTGAACAGCAACACTTAGCACGGGGAATATGCTGATCAGTAATGATCATCAGGTAGAATTGTAGTACTAGCAGTCTAGTACTTGTTCATCTGGTCAATTCCTTCTTACACTTTAGTGCACCTCAACCGCCATCGATCAGCGGTGGAGTGGGACAAAAATAGTAGGTGTTGTGCTGTTGAATCAGGTACCGCCAACCTAAAAAGACAACCGGGATAATACTTGGTAAAGTCGTGGTACGTATGTACCTAGGTAGGAAGTTAGTTACGGTAGGTACGGCGGAGGGGGCAAGATATCTCTCTATTGCTGGAGATAATTATCGACTACCAAGTGACTAAGACATGATCATATATTTTCATTTGTTCTTGTCGATCTTTTTTACTCAGCTTTCCGCCATTAGGATATAAATGAATAGATATAAATAGTTGGAAAAAAATAGTTTTTTTTTTAAAAAAAAAGACTTGGCCATCTCAGAATTTAGGTTTTAGTGTGGTAGTTTCCCCAGTTATCTCCAAGAAACGGTGCACAATAATATTAACTTTAAGAAATGGGGGAGACAAAAGATATTCCTGGTATGGAAGATTTAAATAAATAAATATAAAATTATATATTAGCCTGTTCTAGGAATTCTACAATTACAAGCCCTTTTTTCAACAGTGCTGCATCTCAAAACGTCGTTCCGCCCATCCCCAGCGTGAACTTAACTGGCCAACCACACAACGCCCTGCACGGTCTTGTTATTTCCGTCTCATCCTCATCCTGAGGTGGTTTCTCTCCTCCCCATCCACCATCTCTAGGTATTATCGCTACAACAACTCTCTCCCTTCTTTTATCCCATCACTCTTGCCCATCCGCCCTTACCCCCTTTTCCTTTTTCCTACCGCCTCTATCATTCTCTCCCACCCCCACGGCCTCCCCCTCCTCGCTGTCTTCAACCCACATCATCATCGGTCGCCGGATGCCTAACTTTCATCGTCGTCCTTTTTGCTCTAATCGTCCCGTGGCTGTCCCTCTCCGTTAACGCTTGTTCCCCGCTCCTATGATTCCATGACCACCACCTGTGTTCCTTGTCTTTCGGCCCTGGCGGTACCTTGACCTCCTCTCCACCAGGCGAGAACCCTGTCGCCTGTTGGTCTTCAGCCGGTTTCCGGTCAAATCTTGTACCTTCCCCGGATAATTTGCTCCCATGCAGGTATGTTAGTTTGGATTTCTTTTCATATCACCCCTCTCTTTCAGATAAGATATACCCATACATACACGTCTCCCTGTCTTTCCTCTCTCTGTGTCCAGACAAATCTCCCTTTGAAAATCCCATTTCTTACCGGCTAGCTTGATGGGCGGACGAGAAAATAACAACCCCTCCTCCCCCCCCTTCTCCCTCTAAGGGATGGCTCAGAAAATGTTGAATTCTCGTTTTTTCCACTTGCCATCTAAGAATAATCGCTAAATATTGGTGAATCTGTAACTGTAGGCTTCGTCTACAGCCCAGGAGGCTAGTGGAGGATACGCGACACGGAGGGGCCATATGCCCCAGTTGTCGATTAGCGATCCAAGCCACCATGTCACCGAGGCTATTGGTCATATGTATGATGATGATTACGACAAAAGAGACTCTAGGCGCCTTAGCTATATATCCTCCCCGCTAAGTGAATCCATATCAATCATTCCCCCGAACCGCTCCTCCCCGGGACCCTCTCCACAGACGTTACAAGTACAGGGCCATCTTGATGCCGGTCACCGACATGCCAATGGCCAAACCCGAACATCTGCGGCTGGCACCATGTCTTTAGACAGCAGTCCAGCGTCTCCCGGCTCCACATCTTCCGCAACCTCTGACACTGCCACAACATCCTTCCCCCTTAACGATATCGATTATGAATCCGACCCAGCTGCCGTTGCCCAGGAACTTAGTAATTTAGCCGCTATCCGCCGGATGTCTATGGATGTGACTGCTACTGGTGACCCCGACCTTCCAAGCTATGGTTCCAATTTCTCTGTTCCATCCATAGCGCCTTCGCCCTCGGCCGACGAAAATGATACCTCTCGACTATTCTGGGTTCCAGCTCGTTTACATCCCGAGTTGGCCCCGAAGGAATTCAAGTCTTTTTTAGAGAGTAAAGCGGAACATATAAAACGTAGGTCCGGTGATTTTTCGTTACTGAGCCCAGAACGCCAAGGATCAGACGGATCGCTCCGCCGGAAACGATCTATGCTATCTAGACAGATTGATAGTCCTCAGGGCTACATGGATGGTGCGGAACGTTTAGAACGGCAAAAATCGCAGAGACAAGGATCTCAAAGTCCCAACTTGCAACAGCTCGAGAACTTGGTGGACGATTCGAAACAAATCTTGGATGGTGTTCAAAAACTTGGAATTTCAGTAGATGAAGATAGACCGATCTTACCTCCTGCCCCACCGGGCCACAGCCTAAGACGCTCCACAAGAACTCAATATAGAAAAGCCGGAAGCCTTAGAAAGGGTGAAAGACCATATCCCAAACGAGGGAATAGGGCATCCGAAACGAGTGAAACACTAGAATCGATTGTTCGTTCGGCTGACGACAAACAACCAATCCTGGGCCTAACGCGGGTCTCTACAGATCCAACCCCTAGCGTTACGCGAGCTCAAGCTTTAGCTAAAGCCCATGACCCTATTCAAACTAGCTCGTCCCCTAGTTCTACGTCTGACCCGACATTGGATGCCTCGCAATTAACAAAGGAGGAATCCTACGAATCTGTCTCGACTAGTGCTCCTCGGCAGCCGCGGCAATGGCATTCTCGCATCAGTTCCAACGGGCGATCAACCCTCATCACCCAACCGTCGGAACAGAAGATCCCAGAAATTATCGAAACCCCACCGTCTGAGGCTAATGTACTACCATCCATCTCCAGTTCTCAGTCAAGCCTTAACTTAGGCTGGGAGTCTTCCTATGATTCATCAATTCAAGCTTCAGGCTCGGTTGTCCATGATCAGAATGTGACAGGGCGGCCATCCAATTCTCGGACACGCGGCAAGGACCCTGCATCGACTCTCAACGACCTTGCCAGTAGCCTACACAGCACATCTGGAAACAACACTCGAACAGATAGTCTTTCATTCATTCCAACGGCCTCCGAGGATCGCAAGTCTGAATCTAAGAGATCTAAAGACAAAAAAGAATCAGAAGGAGGTCGCAAATCGAGCTGGCACTGGTTCTTAGGCTCCGAGGACAAAGAAAAGGACAAGGATAAAGACAAGAAAAGGGACAAGGAAAGCGATTCTAGAAGGCTCAAATCCAAAATTGTGGACAAAGTTCATGAAACAACGCACTCACTCCCGACATCTAACGACGTCAACCAAAAGGGGCGTGAAAGCGCTGTATTTGACAGACTTGATCCCAAGTTAGAGGAAGAACGCCGCAAGGACAATGCGCGAAGGTCTTCTGGGGAGTCTAAGAAGGAAAAGGAGTCTGGGCTGTTTTCCTCCATATTCGGTGGCGGCAGGAAAAAACATAGTGGAGAACACCACCACAAAAAGAGCTTGTCACGGACTTTGTCCCCCGACCCACCTGTGCGGGAGCTTAAACCTGACATCGACTATCCGTGGACCAGATTCTCGATTCTAGAAGAAAGAGCCATATACAGAATGGCACATATCAAGCTTGCCAATCCTCGACGGGCTCTTTATTCACAGGTTCTGCTCAGCAATTTCATGTATTCATACCTAGCCAAGGTTCAACAAATGCATCCGACAATGATGCTCGCAACCTCAGCGACG
Source organism: Aspergillus haitiensis (assembly GCA_027569155.1). Taxonomy (NCBI): domain Eukaryota; kingdom Fungi; phylum Ascomycota; class Eurotiomycetes; order Eurotiales; family Aspergillaceae; genus Aspergillus; species Aspergillus haitiensis. The sequence goes on from JAPDEO010000021.1 coordinate 207,329, forward strand.
CAGAGGCAGCAGAAAAACAGAGAGCAGCCGGATGAGTACCTGCAGTATCAACGCTACCAAGAGGTGAGATTCCGTGGTTGTTATGTTACCCTCCGCTATTACGCTCATATAACTAACGATTCAAACCCGTCTAGGCCCAGGAACAGCAATACTACGGCGATAGTTCCTACGATGATCCTCAAATGTACGAATATAATGACGACCCACACAACCACTACCAGCAACACTCTCAAGGTGATAATAAGCACCATGCCTATGAAAATGGCAATGCATATGGTCCCGGGCATTACCAAAATGGACCAATGACATTCGGTGATGATGTCCAGCTAGATGATGACGATGATGATATGTGGTGACAGAGAACAGGAGTATTTCTTTCTTTTACTACTGTTACTTTTTCTACAGCGCAGCCAAATACCCCTGCTTTTGTCATAACTGGTTTCTTGCCAGGTTTTGTACACTGATTCTTCTTTTATTTTCTATTACCTCTCCTTTGTCCCTCACACTTTTTCTTGTTTGTGTGAAAAATGAACACATTATTTAATATGCACGGAGGGGACAAGCTTATGAAAAATCTTATATCATATTCAGTTTCTTCTTATATAGCACTTCCTCTTTTGAGCATGAGGATAAGGTAGTACATGACATGGCCTCCTACTACCTTGGCTTGATTTGTTTGCATAGCGTCTGGGGTTATATCGATTTTTCACTTTCACCTGTCTGCTTTTTGTTGCTATACATTTTATGTTTCTTTGTCTCAATTTCCTCAGTGGATTAACGGCTGATGATGCATTATTGTTAATAACTCATTCTTTTACTTTTCTTTCATAATGCCTTCTTCCATTTCATTTCCTTTTTGGGGGCCTTTGTCCGATGCTTATAGGCAAGATGCACAACACCAAAGAGATGGCAGTCTTCTTGTGGAGTTTAGTCCTGTAAGATGGAAAACTGTATAGATTTTACTTCAGATTTTTCATTTCCTAAGTAAAGCCTCAGCTTGCCTTTTCAACTAATGTAAACTTATGCTAAACCCAGAGCTAATTATATGTGAGGTCTTGACCAAATAGCCGCAGACAAATCAGGAAAATAAAATAATCACGTGATAATATCACTCGTCATTGAGTTCGCCCCCGGCTGCCTCCCTGAATCTCCAAAGCATTTCCTCAAAGCATTTTATGAAACTTAAAAATTTTGTCCACACTTACCATCCTTGACAGAAAATATCCAAAAAACCCTATATAATTCAACCAGAGCCTGTTCCTAGACCCAGACCCAAGGATCCAAGGATCGGCGACCAGCAGCAACCAGACAGGATAAGATGGCCGACGCTTATGAACGTGAACAGTAGGGAGTTTCCATAGCCTTCCCTTTCCTGTTGAATCCATTATCATTACCTCTCACCTCTATTTTTCTTCTTTTTTTCTTATATATATCAGATCTCAAATGAACTGACAAACCCCTCTTGGATCTACAGGCAGAACAATGACCTCCTTAATTCTCTATCCAATAAAGTCTCGGCCTTGAAGTCGGTAACAATTGACATTTACGATAATGCTCGTGATCAAGATACCCTCGATCACTCGGTATGTCGAACTCCATACCTTTGCGCACTTGCACCTTTACCCCGGAACTAGTATGGGGAGGAGCGGGGACATCAGCGAGGATAAATATGGGACACCGTCCACTATTTTAACTAACATCGGCCTTGTTTCTTTAATACAGAGCCAAGCATTCTCTTCCCTCTCCACGAACTTAAAGGGAAGTGCTAGTAGACTCACCCGTATGGCACGTCAAGGCGATACCGTTGCCGTTCTGAAGGTAGCCGGGATCGTCGTTACCGTTGGTGTGTTGTTCTGGTTGATCCTGGGTTGGATCTTTTGAACGAGAATGGTGGGGAATTCATCACAATTATACAGCTACACCATCTGTTTGTTTTTATTTCCATCCTCATTTTCTCTCTCACAATATTTGATCCGCACAAGTGGGACTGGATTGACTATAATATCGTCCACCTTTGAGGTGTTTTGATCTTGCCGGTTCAAGATCTGATACCTACTTAAACGTCTGCGCGATTATACAACGATTTACAGCACTCTTACCACTCCCTTCACCTTTTCTAAATACTAGAGGAGGTTCATTCTATGTGAAAGAGGGATTACACTCGACTTGACTGCCTGGAAGCTACGATGCATTTAAACTACATGCGAAGAATTGGGGGGTTTTTTCGGTAATATCATTATACTTGCATTCTCGTTTGTTTTACTAGCCCCGCTCACCATAGCGAATCAAATACCCGTTTTGTATGTATCAAAGAAGTGCGACCTTTTTGAACTCTAAAAGCTGTTGGAGGAATTGAATGTATTACTTAGTTTTTTAGCTTTGACCCACATCTACCTGGCTAGACCCCAATTACAGCATATGCCTAGAAAGTACTTCACCTCAATATGTAATGGCAAAGTCAGCGATTTGTTTACATCCACTTATCAACTCTACTACCCGAGTGCACTTAGGTGCATATCATGACTTCCTTGTGACTCCATCAATATGCTGACCTGGTGTGGTGTGCCCTCACTTTAGAGATTGGAGATCGATAGTCCTAGTGTATTTATTCTACAAAAAAGTAATGGAGTAACCAAACAATGGTTCTGCTCTGCACAGGCCCAACTACCTACCACTACTGAGTGGTGTACTCTATCTAATATTCTTGGATATTATGACACCATTTAAAGGCGGTATCAAACCCACTTAATCAGGTAGGAAGGTAGCTAGTATCTAGGTATGACATATGCAAGGAATGCTTTTGTTACATTTTGCCTAGCAGGCCTCAGCTCTACTTGATCACCGCAGATCCTATCCATTTACCTTATTACATTCTAACCAACACCCCCTCTCCCCTTTCCCCCACAAGCCAAGAGATATCCAACCTAACTAGAATTGATTCCTCATTTGACCTGTTTGCAGATCGAACTCTCCTAAATGATGATTCACCTATGAGAAGGCTCCCAATATAACCAATCAATCCTTCAGTGTCAATTGACATGAATATCAAAATCCGACTTCTTTTCCAACCCCGCACTGATTTCCGGGCCTAGCTTGCACTTGAGTGGGTGTATAGTAGGTAACCGGGTAAATCATTGTATTGATGTAACGACATTATTATAATTATCACGTCAGTCAAGTGTAGTGAAACCTCCCGCAATTGTAGCTCGGACACTGGACATTGATGATCCTAGCCAAGTGAACCGTATCAGGGATGGAATTGGTGTCTAGGACGTCCAACTAGTTTATCTAGTTTATCTACCTAGAAGTCATTCAAATATCTGATTTAAGAAGGAATATCCTGAAACAGTCTACAGCCTAATTCGCTTCATCAGCAGTATATTCTCCATCTTAATCTACTTATATATAGGGTAGTGCCTCGTCGGTCGAGCTCCAGAGAAGCTAATTTCTCTCTCTCTTCCTATAATATTTTTTTTTTTTTTTTAACCCCCATAAGAAAGCCTCAGTTTGATTAGATGTTCATGTTCCATGGATTAGTGAGGGGTGGTACTAAGAGACTGCTCTAGGAATTGTTCAACACCAGTGATTTACCATCCTAAATGCAACAACAATAATGAGAAACAAGCCTACCGTCCTACCTGTTGCTTACCGATTTAAGAGAGCTCATTCCAGGGTCGGATAATTATTGTATAGGGATATTACCGAGAAGCGCGGTTAAAGGATTGGGGGTGTTCTAGGCTTTTTGGTCATGTGTTGCGAGAATAAACGTCCATTGGTGAACAGCACTGACGAATGAATGGCCCCTGAGAGAAAAGGCAAAGATAGGGAAGCCGACCGCTAAAAAGATTATCCCCCTTTCTGGCTGTCGGTGTGATTGACACTAGGTAACTAGAGGAGTCGGGGAGGACCCGGTGGGTGGACACTGAACAGTGGACACCTAGGTACCCACGGTAAAAGTCCGTCCCGGGAGGTAGCCAGGGAGTTCACTACGATGATAAGGACCACTTTTAGTTCCAAGTTATTGATTGATTTATTTTTACTTAGCTTTATTATTAGAGTTTGTTTCCTGCCCCTCCTCTTATCTGGGAAGCTAATCGATGGTTCTCTCATCCAACGAGATAATGTTTTGATATCAAAAAAAAAATAAAGATTTCAATTGCCTGACGCTTAGCGGGTTACATGCCGAATGGGGACACCGTCACACCGTACGCACTGTGGAAAGGACTTGGAGCCCACGCTCGGCATGCCGAGTTCGACGCCTCCGGCAATCCGTGCTCCGGTCCAGTTAGGATTACTATGACTCGAGCACCTGCGACAGTGGCGTATCTGGCGAAACAAGAACTAATGGCGAGCAGTAAAAGCCGTTAGAGTATTATTGCCTTAGGAGAGGTTCTTTTTTTGTTTTTTACCCCTTTCCCTTTTTCCTTATCGTATTGAGGCTTTTTGCCTCTTGATACAGTGGGAGTGTAGTACATTTTTCCCCCTTTGCACTAGATAATAAAAGTCACTATCATGGGTCCACACAGCAAATACATTGTATTATTTGGGTAAAGTGTGACGGAGTTCTTTTGTCTGGCCCACTTTACAGGCTTTGGGCCCAGTTGATAAAGCACTTGGCAGCCCTACACATCATCTCAGAGAAGAACGTGGTCTGGAATCTTGACTCATCAAGAGATGAACCAAGGAAAAAAAAAAAAAAAAGGCAAAAGCTGAGCTTGAAAAAAAATTTTCAGCCACTAAACACTAAATTTGACAGATATGGCTTCCAGCTTGAAGGCAGTTCCTACTCCACCCAGCGGATCCTCATTCTCTGCTCATCATCATTATCGCAAGAGCCATAGCTAGAAAGTTATTATTGTTGTTATTATTATCGTTTGTTGGGAACTTTTGTTGAACTGCTGAAACAAACAAAATCCAACCGTGATATCATCATCTTTTTTTATTTTCTTTTATATTTCCCTGCGTTAAGACCACCCGATTGTTCTTTCAGATTTTGAGGAACTGACGTAGAGTTGCGACGGCCCGAGAGCCCCTGCAAAATGATAGACACGCGTCAAGATTATAGACGAGTAGCAGTATATTAAGCTCACAATGACCAGATTATTCTTGTTCCTTGCGATTATTCAGACCGAGGACCCGAGGATGCATCGTCTCGGTGATGTATGTGATCAAACATGGTGGTGGCCGTGGCCGGCACGGTTGAGTGTCGGAGAAGCTGTAATGTCCCCCGATCACATGTAGCGGGGCCTCCGATTCGCTCCGATTATTGTTACCCACCTTTATTACCTGTATTGAAGTTTCTCATCTTAAGAGTGAATTTGCGATAGCATTATTATTTGCCGAAAAGAAAAGCTTTTTCTTTTATTTATTTATTTATTTGTTATTGTTACCTATCTTTCACCTTCACCGCAGTTCTGCTATCATTGGTTTACTTTTGGGAGCAGAGCCAAACCACATGCTCATTCAACGAAGCTTATCTGCAATTCCCTCTTCCCTTCTACAGAGGGCACCTCTTGATTAAACTTCTGCTCAATTAAATTATTAATAATGGTTTTTTTATTTTGACATAATCGTCAAGGATCTCTAAATCCCATAGACGCATGAATGATAGAATGATGTAGGAGGCGGTATTTGTGCCATCCAGGCTGTGCATCATGAGCTAGGCAGGATTGAAATTGCATCGAGTATGCAGGCCAGAAGCACGGAGCATATCTTGCCTGCCTAGGAAAATAGCTTGGCACCAACCTGTCCTGGTCGTCCCTGTTAGATAGCTCCTTGTAACTAGCCTTCCAAACAGCAAGGCCGGAATTGAATAAACCCATCACTTTTGCCTCGGCCCATTCTATCCAATTTTAATATCAACAATGTCGTGTGCCTGGTACGGAGGTAACTTACGAGCAAAAGAATTGTATTGACCTCTTATAACCAAACCCCTCTACGACTTTGGTTCTCTACTATGAGGAGCAATGGACTATCAACCAACCTTTTGATAATATTTCTAAATCAAGTATGATACATCCACCTGGTAGGGTGGAGGAGGTGTGGGTAGGGAATTACCATTATTTAATCATGATCTTACGACGGCAAGTCCCAGACACACCGAGCTAAAGGTACTCTCCACATTTTTCACTAGACCTCTAAAGACGGGTTTAGTTGGAGCTTCGCCATGATGAGCATCATGTGAAGGGCATTCTAATATCCTATTTTGTTCCCTTCGCTTGGCTTTTGTCACCCCCTAGCATACGTGGATATTAGCGTACTACCTAGTAAATAATAGCCGGGTGTCAGGCCACCTGAGGAAATTTAAATGGGCAATGGCGTTTCGCATGCGTAGGTACGGTGTGTGTGAGCTGATGTCTCAAGGAAGAGTCTTAGGTAATAATAGATAATAAGCCAATTAAATTACACGATCTACGACGAGATTAGGTAGATTAAGGAGTACTAGGTATGTATGCTCAGCCTGTGGCTTCGGATGATGATAAACGTTTGTGCTGCCTGAAGGGCTCTGCAAGCGAATAACCGGGGAAGGGCTGATTTCGTGTAACCGGGCTAGCGATGCCCTGCAAGCCATCAATGCCATGCCATTTGTAGAGTGCATGGCTGGGCTGAGCATATACCCATCTGCCAATGACAGCCAGGGCATAACGTTACTTACCGAGTTAATACGAGACAGTTGACCACGTACGTGCCCAGCATACTGATGACGAGTGTCTCACAATATAATATGTGTGCTGTTCTTGACATAGGTTTGGGTTCCTCCTTGGCAAAATAAGGGTTTTTCTAGATGATCAGCGGGAAGGGTGATCCCGAGGTAGCTCGAAAATCCAAAAAAAATCAAGCACGAAATACGAGGAGAGAATAGAAGAGAGAGAAATCAGAAAGGAGGCACGGGAATTATGAACAAATTAAATTTGATAATTACACAAGGAATGAGGGGTAAAGATATACTCCATCTGAAAAATAAAAATTTAAAGGCGATCATATCCTCAACGATTAACTGCAGGACACTAAGGTTGACTCGGAGTGATGATTAGGTATTATTATTGTTGTTATTATTATTACTCTACTTGTTATTACCGTCTTGTGATAGTTTACCAAGACCTGTTTGCCGGCAGGCCGCGTAGGGCCAGCCGATCTTACGAGAAAAGAGATGAAAGATAGAGCCGGGCGATCCCAGGGACCGGAATAATAAATAATTATAGTACGGAGTAGTCGAAATCGTGATAGATTAGTTAGTAGGGAGAGATAGCATCGGGCACTACACACGTAAAAATCAGCTAAATACTTGTCATTTCTTTTGTAGAATACTTATTTTCTTTTATTATCCCCCTTTTCTGCCTTCTTCTTCTTCTTCTTCTTTTTTTTTTTTTTTTTTTTCTCCCTTCTTTCCTTTAGTTCCAACTCACAAAATTTACAACTCTCTCCTGTCATGACAAGTATTTCTGGCTTGCATTAAATCATCATCCTCCGGTATGTTTCCGATGTAACGTATTTTGCCTTACCATTTTGACATCCACCTATTTTTCTTTTCTTTTTTCGCAATTTATTTTTAAATTTGATTCCACTCTTCTATTATATACTAGATGATTATCACTTCCTTGTTCCTGCCGCTTTTTTCATAGTGTTTGAGGCTTAACCCTGCAGGCCTTTATTACCTGCCTACCCTCTGCCTCTCTCTCTTACTTTTCTCTTTTCTTTATCTTTCTTTTAATCTTCCACTGTCATCATTCTACTTCTACACCATCCTTTAATGACCCAAATTGGATACTGACATTTCCTGGCTTCAGAATCCATTTTCTTCCGGACCCAACCGTTCTTGTTCTATCTTTACTCTCACCGGGCTTAGTCAACTCCGATCACATCATCTTCGGATCACCCAGCATATGCAATCGCCACTCATCCTAGAAAGGAACTTCGAGAAAACCCAAAAGTTAAGACTTGACGGAAACGGTTACTTTGTTTCCCTTCCCCCCACCAACTATAGGTGGGACCCGAGCCAGTCTACCTAGCAATTTAGACATTAGGCGGTAGATTTGTCTCAAAATTGCCGCTGTATTTTGTGATTGATATTTTTTTTTTCCCTTTTTCCTCCCTCCTCAACTTGATTTTCTTTTTATTATATTTCCACGCTTGATTACATTCCACCTTTCTCGTGTGCGTATTTCCACCGACTGCTACTTCAAGTGGTAGTTCGTTGATACGACGACATGGCTCTCAGCTTCTTTAGTGGAGGCGGCAGTGCAAGTCACGCGAAGTATTTCGATATCCGGTGAGTTTTTACTATAGTCAGCCGGAAGCCCGGCCCTACAGCCGAATCCAGCTCATCAGCTTATTTTTTGACCTCACAGTTTGGATGAAGACTATATCGTTTTTCGCGGAGGTGAACAAGAGGCAGCCAGCGCACATCTGAGCGGCAAGCTTATCCTTTGCTTGTCGGAGCCATTATCGATAAAGCATATTCGGCTTCATCTGACTGGTATTTCAAAAGTTTGGTGAGTTTTTCTGGATATTTTTCCGGTGGCTTAACGCGGCAAGGACATATTACTCATAGTAAACGTTACCAGTTGGCATCTGCCTTCGAGCTCCGCCGGAGGCGGCAGAAAATCCTGGAGGGAGCGCGTGTTCTACGAAAAGATTTGGAAGTTCAGAGAAGCAGGCAAAAGCAAAACGGAGATTTTACCGGCCGGAAATTATGAATACCCCTTTGATGTTGTCCTCGAAGGCTCGATGCCAGAAAGTGTTGAGGGGCTTAGTGATACATATGTCACCTATCGGTTCAAAGCGGAGATCGGGCGCAAGTACGCCAAAGACATTATTGGCCGAAAGCCATTGCGTATTATTCGTACTTTGGAGCCTAGTGCTCTCGAGCTTTCACACGCTATGGTATGTTCGAAGCCTCGGCTCTCTCTTAGAAGGTTGAATTGACTAACAACCTACCAATAGTCCGTGGAAAATATCTGGCCCAACAAGATTGAGTATTCGATTAGTACACCGACAAAGGCCGTCATTTTTGGAACGACTATTCGAGTCGATTTCAAACTCATTCCGCTCCTGAAAGGCCTTGCGATAGGTCAGATTGTTTCGCAGCTCGTGGAGACCCATGATTTAACCCTTAATCCCGAGGATCCTGATTCTATTCGCAATACATACAAAAATACGAGAACGATTCTGAATGATGAGCATGAACTGGACCAGGAAAATGGCTTGGAAATTATTGACGAAGCGGCTGAAGGATACCAGTTTTCACGTTTCTTGGACCTACCCAAAACTTTGACCAGATGTCTACAGGATACGGATACAAAGGGGATCAAAGTCCGACACAAATTAAAGTTTCGAGTTCAACTTCTTAATCCTGATGGGCATGTTAGTGAGGTATGTGCAAGCCCCTTTCTCCAAATTTTGGTCATGAACAGTATTAACTATATCGTACAGCTCCGTGCTACTCTGCCAGTGTCAATCTTCATTTCCCCCAACCTTGCAATTGATGAGAACAATAACCTCGTTGATCAAACTCCGCAGTCAGCTCAGCGAGCAATTAACGACATTGCACAGCAAGCACCTCCCTTGTATGGTGAACATCAATTCGATCAATTGTATAGCGAGTTGGACCCTGCCGGCTACCGAACACCCGGCCCTGGTAGTGGCCCCAACACACCTTTTGGTACATTAAGCCGAAATCTCTCCGCCGAGAACCTTGCTTCTATGAACGCGTTGACTACTACCGATATCTCAGCTTCTGCTTTGCATAGCCGTTTATCGAACCTAAACGCCAGCATACAAAACCCGCGTTTACCTACAGACCACGATAATCTCGGTGTTCCAATTGATGTCAATGGTCCCTCTTCGGGCTCAAACACCCATAGTCCCGGTAGCCCAGAGCTTTCAAGAAGGCCCTCTGATGAAGTCGACATACCGTCAGGGATGATGACACCATTTCATCCTCAGTACCTTGAGGTAGAGACTCTCAGTCGTGTCCCAAGTTATTCTACGGCCGTTCGCTCTACCGTACGTCCGCATGATAGTGGTTTGCCGGACTACCAGGCTGTCATTGCTGAGGATGTTGTTATCTCGGTACCTCAGTCACCTCAGCAAGCCCACTTACGCACTGCCGCCGGTCGGGGTTCGGATTCATACTTCCATTCTCCCCTCGATGTGCTCCAAGGTCGGCAAGGGTTCGGCCAGTCTCGCCCCCCTGGCCACATTTCCGAAGAAGAGCGTAGGCTACGTCTGGTTCAAGCCCGTGCTCGCGTTTAACACACCCAAAAACGCTCGGGACCATGCCATTCTTACATTAATCTGGCCACAAAAGTAGTCCCCTCGGCGCTGGACGCTGTGAGGAATGACTCTTGAATATTCTTAATTTCTACCTGGCGAAAAAACAGCGTGAACTGCCGTCAAATTACGAATGTATTTATATTTTCGATGCTCGAAACTTTTTTTAGTGGGGTTGGATGGACAACTACTCGGTATTGCATTACTTGATGAGACTTGGGGATGCACAGAAGTGGTTTACTGGCGTTAATTCTCTTAGATGAATGGAGACGGGCGTATGGAAATTCAAGTTGATGGGTCCAATGAGTTATGCACGTGTATTTGGGATTTGGAGGTTTCTTTGCGTTGATATCAGGGCAAGCATATGCATGAGAAGAACAGGAAGAATTACTCATCCGACAAAATAACAAAATAGATGGTTCTAACGGCTTTTGAAATAATTCTCTAGATGACGTTGTGTAACTGGACGCGTAAAGGACAGTATCAAAGTTAGTTGTTCACAAACAAGGGCTTGTTTGTGACCAGTCCAGGTACTAAGCAACACGATGACGTAGGAGGGGAGATGGGTTGTTGGCTGCAGGCCGATCCCTTTTTTGAGACTCTCGAGGGACTCTTTTTTGCGATTTTTCCACTCTTTGTTAGGCGCCGCAAAACGTAGCCTGGCTTGAGGGCTGCATTGATAGTCAGCGGAGTCAAGCAATTGCTTGATTTGCATTCAAAAAGGTTAATATTGGGGGTGGCAGCTATGACGATCAGCGATGGGAGGATCGAGATCTGGGCAAGGGAGGGCGGTTTCCCCCCCCCCACACGAAGACGCTAGATAGAGTTGGGATTTAGAAATAGGCATAGTAAGTATTATAAGACTTGAGTAGTGCCAGCACACTCATATTTAGGCTTGGGCAGACATCCGAATCTGATTTCCGAGAGTTCCTCGTTGCTTCCAGGGGCGGGTGGAGCATAAACAAGGAAGTGGTGCCAAGGCGGTGACGGACAACCCCTCCATCTCATGGTTAAACTATCCTATTTAGTTCACTCCTTCCCAATGATCCCTTCTTGCGTCATTTCTTTTTTCCTCGCCCCAAACCCTCAGGGAGCACTGCTATCCTTCTTCTCGTCTCGCCTCTCCATCTTCTTTTCATCAGTTGTCATTGTTATTCCACTACTACGGTACTAATTATTAATAGTTCTTTGTTGACTGACCCACTCCTCCGCTGCCGAAACCGATTCGTTAAATTGGGAGTAGTTCTTTGGACTACAACTACTAGCTCGACTTCGCGCTTCCGGTGCTCTCCTCGGATTCCAGGCACCCACAGTTTTTACCACTCTCAATTGTTCTCCTTTTCTTACCCTCTTCTTTTTTCTTTTTTCGTTAATTTTCTGGCCTCTTTTTTGCCTTTTTTGGTCTCTCCTCCTTCCGTCACAGCCGGGGATTATTTGGCATTGCAAAAGAAACATGTCGGCTGCTAGTAGTCCTATAGAGTCGAAGCTCCCTCATCGCTCGTCGACGATGAGGAGCTCCCTCATCGGTACAGAACGGCGTGCCTCCATGAGCGATGATGAGGCAATTCCAGGCTCTGATAGTAATGAAGTATGCGCCATACCCTTAAACCTCTAATTGCTTGATTCTAACGTTTTTCCCCTGCCTACAACTAGACTACCAACCTTCTCCTTGAGCGACTCCGGGCTTGGAAGCATATGTGTGGATATTTGGAAGATTACGTTTCTACGACGGCAAAAGTACAGAAGTCTATATCGAAGGACTATGAGAAGGTTTTGAAGGTTCGTACTTTTGCGCTCGATCGACCAATTGGATGAAATACTGATATTGCTACACCCCTGTAGACGGTGAGCGATCCGCTTAAGGAAGGCCACCATTTCTCCCAGAGCGTGGGGGGTGTCTCTGCCTTCTTCGAAAATGTTCGCTCTAATACGCAGGTATGACAATCGACCGATTTGGCTGATTTGCGCGGAAGGCGGTTGCTAAGCAAACACTCGATGTCTATAGGGCATGGTGAGCTTATACCTAGACGGGGAAAAAAACCTCAAGGGATCTGTGCTTCCCACATTGGAGAAGCTTCACAAAGAAATTAAGGCCAAGTCCAAGGAACTTCATAGCGGTGCTTCGAAGGGCGCTAAATCAGTCGAGAAAGCTCGAAATGTCACACAAAAGCACATTGAGCTATTAGGACAACAGACTGCTGCTCTTGATGCGGCTGCGGGGAACAAAGTGGAAACTGCACACGATCCGTATATCCTGCGTCGGGGTGTTATCTATAGGCTAAATAAACAAGTCATTGAAGAAAATAACAACCGACAAGACATCATTGCAGTACAGAACAACTTCCAACAGTTTGAGGCTCATGTCCTCCAGACTGTCCAAGGAGCTATGGAACAGCTCGTCCAATTTATGGGCAGTCAGTCGGATCGCCAGCACGCCATGTATACCGACATGCTTGGAACCGTGCAAAGGATCCCCCCAGATTTCGAATGGGTCAATTTCATCACGCGGAACGATTCCTCCCTTGTTGACCCCGATGCCCCCCCACGGTCTCTTGCCAACATCACATTCCCTAACCAGGACCACCGCACAACGCAGCCATTGATCGAGGGATTCCTGGAGCGTAAGTCACGCGCGGTCCTTAAGGGTTACAATAGTGGCTACTACGTTGTCACCCCTGCCCGCTATTTCCATGAATTCAAAGATAGCGACGACCTCCGCCGCGATCCTTCTCCAGAGCTCTCTCTTTACCTTCCTGATTGCTTGATCGGTGCCATTGATGGCAATAAATTTAGCGTGAAGGGTAAAGACGTCTCAGGTGGTATGGTAGGCAATGCCTTCCATACCACCACTGAACTGAGCTTCAAGGCCGGCTCGTCTAGCGAAGCTGAAAAATGGTGGAATGCTATTAAAGATGCCACTCGTGGCCCAATCATGACGGCAACCTCGCCTACCACCTCCACGTCGCCTGCCACTCCTGCAGCTGCCACTCCTGCGCAACCGCCTGCCTACTTGGAGAAGGAAAAGGAGGCAGAAATTCCTTCTTCTCCTGCTGGAGTTACTTCCACAGATACTGCAGCTACCACTGCCACTGCCACTGACACAACTGCCACCGCTCCACCAGCTGCGGAGAAACCGTAATTTCTCCAACATGGAAATTTAAATTATATTTACCCTTTCCCCACGAAACAACTTACTACTTGATATTATGAATATTTATATGGTATTTATATGTTTTGGATACCGCTCTAATTTTGCTCTTCCCGTTTCGTGCACCTATTGAAATGATATCTGAAATTTCATTTATTTTGGGGAATCATTGTATATAACAAATTTCAAATGGAATCATGATAATTCTTTCTTTTTTGCTAGGTAGTTTTGAAGATCAATAGCGACTTGCTAGTCGAAAGCATGAAAAAATTCCATCACCACTATTAGGTTCTATGTACATTCATCTTCTAAGTGTTATTTGTGGTTTATAGTTCCTGGTGGAGAACAATAGAGCGAAAGATTAAGATGGCGTAACCGGAAATTAATATCAAAGTCAATTCATACATGGATGTGGGGAGGGTTGACAGGACAAAAGTACAGAGTAAGACAAGACAAATGCACCAAGACATGCAGTTCAGTTATATGCTAGGGGGATGAGACAGATGACGAGATGAGGGAGATGCAGCGTAAGCTCGGAGAGCAGAAACGGAAAAGGTAAATTTCATTCGTGAGCACATGAGCCGCTTAGTGCAACATAAAAAGTGGATATCAAAATAAATGGGAGGAGAAAAGACCGAATGAATAGATGAGGCGAGCAGAGAGGAAGAGAGGAGAGAAAGGAAGAGGTGAGAGGCTCAGAGATGGATAGAATACCTGGTAGGTAAGTGGGAAGGACGAGCACGTGATAAGGTGGGAAATTATCCTTAGAAGTCTTCAGGGCTCTCTAGATCCTCCAATTTCTGACCTAGGAATCTCCCTAGCGCTGCCGATTTGGATTCGAGCGCAAGTAAGATGGCCGGTGGGGCAGAGAGGTTTAAACTTGAGAGACGCTCAAGGTCGCTGCTACGATCGACTTCGTACTGGGTTTCAAGATGGGCATCTGTTTGCATTTCACTATGGCTTCGCGAAATGCTGCTTGGGGTTCCATTGGCGGGGGAATGGTGAGCGGACGAGCCATTTGTACCTGGGAGAAGCTCGGTTGCCGCTGAGCCATCCAATCCTACTTTCGAGGCATCCGCTCGAGCATGTGTGGCATTGGAAGTACGTTCCTCACCTACATCCTCCCACTTAGATGGCCCAACGGCAGCCAGGAGGACCTTGTCTGCTATTCTGGTAACGACGGCCACCAGGTCATCGAGCTCGAAGACAATTGAGCCTACGTCGCCTAATGATACAGACTGGGCTGTGACATATGATGAAGGGTGACTGGCAGGATTTACACCTGTGAGATTACCACTGGAAGCGTTTTTGGCGTAGCATGTATAAGCGGCTCCATATGTTGCGCTCAGATTACGTAGCTGCCGAGATGGAAGAGATGACGCGTATGCAAAGATGGCACCATTGGTGGCGAACACTCTATAACAGAAGGCGGGTCAATAACAACATTCGTTGCGGCGAAAGGAGGGGGGAAAAAAAGGATTCATACAAGATGGACGTGATCTCTGGCGGCGACAGATTGTCCTCAAGGAGGTCGCTAAGGGCCTCAGCATCCAACATTTTGATATCGGGAAGTCCGGGAATCATGGTGCTGTCGTTGTACTGATCGTAGCAGTCGCCAATCGCGATGTCGTCCTCAGAGTGCTCGTCTTCAAGCTCCCAGCCTTTTGGTGGGGACCAAGAACAGTCTTCGGGGAAGAAGAAACAGTTATCCCAGTAATCCCTGTCGTTGTAGTCGTACTCGATTGGCTCTTCCGAGTACTCGAGGAGATTTTGCGCGTATTGAACTTGGCTGCGAGCCCAATATGGACGATGTTGAGAGTCGTAGATGCCACCGGGCTTATGGTGTGAGAAACCAGACCGGACTGGATGTTCATATTTAGCCATTTGCGTCTTCAAGCCGCGACAATAATGTGAATCCAGGAAAAGAATAAGAGTAGGTATATTATGTATTTTGGGGGCGTGAGGGAGGGATGTTAAAATAAATCAAATTAAGAATTGATGACTAGGTCTGACTGTAGGCAACAGACAAAGGGGCTGTGGGAGGGGGGAAGAGCAAGGAAGAGTAAAGAAGGATAGCAAGTACACGCGACAGCGTATAGTGAGGGGAAACAGGAGAATCTTGGGCTTCAACACGCGGGACAACAGAAGATGGGTGGCACGAAGGGTACACAAGAAGGGGAGAGAAGGCCTTTTGAGTATTTCAGAGTGTCTAGTTAAGGAATGGGCAGGGCACTCCATTCTGAGTCTAGGCTCAGAACATCCCAAGCCATCGTCTAAACGGGCCAGTTGACAGGCACAGAAACAAAAATAATATTGCTTTGAAAGCGTGGGGAGTAAGGCAGTGTGGGGGGGGGGGGGGAAAGAGAGGAGAAAAGCTACATACGTCCTGGCAGGGTAGGCAGGGAGGAATGTCGGATACCTAGGCAGCTCTTTCGCTGGGTAAAGCCAAGGGGAGGGAGTAAAAAAAAAAAAAAAAAGAAAAAGAAAAGAAAATGTAAAAAAATAATAAACTAAAAATATAAAATAGAATAAATAAATCAATAATCAATAATAAATAAATTTTTAGGGGCGGCCAAGGAAAAGGGCGAAATAGAAAAAGAAAAAAATAAGACGATATGAAAGGTGAAACTCAAATGGCTAATAGGATCCAATATTGTGTTCAGTCGCGTGTAAGATTAGTCTACACGGGGATGATGATCCTTGGGGTGCTCTGCAAGAATATGGAGAAGACAAACAGGGAAAGGGGAAAAAGGAATACATAAAAAAACAATAAAACCTTGATTGATTTTGAAAAGAGCCGATGCAGTGAGTCAAATTACTATTGTCAGCCGCAGATGAGTCGGTACAGTAGTCGTAGGCAGAGGTCGGTTGATGGACGTCTCGTCGTTGGGAAGTGTATGGGAGGAGTCAGCAGGGGCAGAATCACCTGCCAGCGTAGCCTGATAAGGCATAGTGTCAGTGCCGCCTTGGACCTCCTCTTACTCACCTGAAATTGAATCCTTAATAATAATAATAAAAACAGAGCAGATGGTGCATTTGACTATTCTTAGTGACTATAATTATTATTCTCTTTTTCAAAAGACCTCCGCACTTTATCTGTTCAATTTCAGCATTAGTAGTCATCGTAAACTGTGGTGGCAATCCTACTCCGGATATATGTAGGTAAGTACATAATAGGTATCGTCCCTATATCTATTAAAAAAGAAAATCGGAAGAGAATGTAACAAATAGCAAGATGGTGGTGGTGACTAGTGTAGAAATCCTCGAATTATTATGATTTAGTATTATCTTATTATCATTCCTTTTCGTGGGGGGGAACATGAGGTGCCAAACAGTTTCCTATGGAACAACAACCTCGAAGGCCTCTTATTCAGCCAGTGTTCCTTCATAAGAGCTTGAGAAATGCCCCGCCGACTACCTAATTACCTAGCTATCCTCTATAGACAGCTGTATTGAGCGAGACATGTGCTTGACACTGACCGAGTGAGACATGGGAATCATTATTAAAATGTTTCTTCCTCCCTCTATTCCTGTCGAAGTTGGATTAGTGTGGTTCTAGAAGGAACGACGAAGGGAGGAAGAGAAACCCGACTATTTCAGTGCAAGGGAGATGTCATATTTCAGTGATTGGTGGACCTAAGAAAACTTGGCTTTCGGGCTGGGTTGAGAAAGTCATCTAGAACCTGAGGGATGATCACTACCTCCCTCAGAGCACTACCTCCTATAGTGGATTCTGAGCGGGAGAAACCTTTTTTATCAATAATTAATATTAATCTAAAGATCCTTAGTTTGAATCCGCCAGAATCCAGTTTTATCCCTAATGAGGCAAAGCCGGAAGCAGGGCAAAACTTCAAGTAATTCGGAATACTACCTTACTAAGGGGAAGTTTCTTTTCCTTTTCTTTTTCTTTTCTTTCATTTTTTTCTTAATTATTAATACGCTGAGTACCTAGCAGATGCGAGAGAAACGGGTCTCTTATCTCGAACTCCGTAAGTACAGGAGTTAGTTGGAGAACCTCGACCGATGATTGGAAGGGCCGTTTCCCGTTAAACAGTGGAACTACCTATCTGTCGAGGAGGTCCCTAGAGATGGCAAAAGTCCTTTAACAAATTAACGAATTACCTGGGTACTAAGAGTGATCCGTTGTTAATATTGATATTACCCCTACCAGGAGGATATAAAAAAACAATGAATGATTTTCCCGAATCCCTGTCCTAATAGTGTCTATCTTCTCCTCCACCGTATGTACGATGCATGTACCCCAAATCGGGTCGATCTAGTCCCGACGGGATAGCGTCATAGGGCAGTCCACCCCACCTTTTTCGAGTGGCTTTTCTCCTCCTCACCTTGCTCGCTAATAAAAATACAAATCATCTCACTCTCTACCCCTCCTTCTTTTCCTATGTTCGCTAAACGCGCTCCGTCTACTTTTTCTGCATATTTTCTCAGGGTTTCCGCCCCAAGATTTTCATACATTTCCCCAGGTTGGTGATCAGATTTTCCTTCTTCTTCCCCACTTTGGACAATGGCGAGATGCTCACATGGTCGCTTCAGAAACAAAACGATCGCTCGCAACCATGGTGACCGAAACTTCCAAGTATAAGCTCAACCGTGAGTATCCTCCAGTGGCCGTACCTATCCTTTACAGGATCTAATCATGGCTTTTTGTTTGGCACCCCGCAGATACCATGATTCGGGTTAAGGACCCAAAGAAATCTCGTAAGTGCTTGTGTGTTCATTGATTCTTTTTCTTTTTCTTTTTTAAACTTTGACTGTGCTATGAGACTAACAAAGTTTGTTTACACTTTTGCTCTCCACCTTTTTGGTTATCATCAGTCGAGTTTTATAAATTTTTGGGATTTAACAAGATCCAGCAACTTGACTTCCCGGAAAACAAGTTTTCCCTTTATTTCCTTGCCTATAATGGACCCCAATCGCTACAGGGTGACCGCCACTTTACGGACCGCAACGCAGTGATCGAGCTCACCCACAATTATGGTACGGAAAGTGATCCCAACTACAGTGTGGTGAATGGGAACACCGAGCCCTACCGCGGTTTTGGTCATATTGCTATATCGGTTGACAACATCGAAGCCGCCTGCAAGAGGCTCGAAGATGCCGGCTACCCTTTCCAGAAGAAGCTTACTGAGGGCCGCATGAAGCACATTGCTTTCGCAAAGGATCCCGATGGTTACTGGGTCGAGATAATCCGTCGTGCTGACGAAGATATCGGCACCACTACAGACCCGGGTAACTACCGCCTTAACCACACTATGCTGCGAGTTAAGGACGCCGAAATTAGCTTGAAGTTCTACCAGGAGGTTATGGGCATGACACTGTTGCGAACCTCTGAGAACAAGGATGCTGCCTTTAATCTTTATTTCCTAGGCTATCCAGCCTCGAACCCCAAGGTTCAGGAGAATGCCAAAAACCCGATCGCTGAGTGGGAGGGATTACTGGAGTTGACCTGGAATTATGGTACGGAGAAGCAGGAAGGAAAGGTTTATCACGATGGCAACACCGAGCCGCAAGGATTTGGACACATTTGTAAGTGGAAGGACATTCCTGGGGATTTAGTCTCGTCTCACTTGCATTTTCATTTCTTCTTTCAACACGTGTCTTAACAAAGAATTGGCAAATAGGTATCTCTGTGGACGATCTCGATGCAGCATGTGATCGTTTTGAGTCACTAAATGTGAACTGGAAGAAACGCTTGACCGATGGACGGATGAAGAATGTGGCCTTTATTCTTGATCCTGATGGCTACTGGGTTGAGGTTATCCAGAATGAGACCCTCAAACGTACCAGCAATTGGTAATCCCCGTATCTAGGCTTTGATATTGGGACTATTAATACGTGTAACTTGAGTGGAATTGAATCCCAAAAAAAACAGACCGTGCTACAAATGAACAAAGCTGAAAGTAAAGTAAGAAAAAGAAAAAGAAAAAGAATTCAAGAAACAATAGAAACTTTTCAAATTCAAGCTACCCGGATATTTCCCCTGTCATCGACCCATGGATAGACAA
This sequence comes from Aspergillus haitiensis, assembly GCA_027569155.1. NCBI lineage: Eukaryota > Fungi > Ascomycota > Eurotiomycetes > Eurotiales > Aspergillaceae > Aspergillus > Aspergillus haitiensis. Next base: position 226,775 of record JAPDEO010000021.1, read on the forward strand.
CAATACGTTTTCAACTCAATGTGGTACAGGTAATCACAGTTAAGGTTTCGTGTTTACCCCGACCCAACTCTACTCGATGGATAACGTCACTATGACGTTAAATCTAGATAAACTACAATTTTTAAAGAGGAAAGAGGTGGGGAGGGGAATAAAGTAAAAAGGAAATCTCGACTTTACAATCTCATCGCCGACCAAGCGATCACGTGCACTTTAAGAATGTGGAAGTAAGGATTCCGAATATTGTGAATTCAATTAAACCACAATAATTGCATCTGGTTAAGGATAAGACGACCGGAAAATTTCCGGGGAAATCGGAAAGCGGGGGGGAAGGAGTTTGAGAAAGGAATGGTCTAGGCTGTCCTGAAGAAGTTATCGATACTAGTCTTAATATGAAAAGAAAAGAATGGAAAAAACGGGCGCATAAGCATTATCCTCACTTTAGGCTCAAAAAAACAGTAAGGAGAAGAGGGACCACAGCCAACTGCGGTGTGTGATCGAAACAAAAATAGGTCAGGTGGGATTATTGAAGCTGTTCATGTAGTTCCCAGTTGGGAAAGTTGGGTGGCTTCGAGATGATTTTGACCTTGGGAAATGAAATAATAGAGAATAGAGATTTGGATGTGTGTACTATAGTACATACATACATACATACATACATACATTAGTACATGTAAGTTCCTATCTACCTAGAAACACACCTAAATTTTTTAGCTAGTACCCAATGGGTATGCATACTTACGGGACAAGTAGTATTTCCCCATTGATCAGGCACTTCCCGAACGAACTTCGGCTTTTATTAATCCTCTCAGCTCTCGCCTCTTCCCGGACCAACTCCGTCACGAACAAACAACAAATTCAACAACATGATGATTGTTATGATATGGTCTAGTCATCCCAATGAAGCCTAGCCTGGATATGTCTGGTATTATTCAGTGCTCTGTTGATTGTGGATGACCTCATGGTATTCTTTTTTCGCATATTCACACACACGCTCTCTTTTTTGGGGGGGAGGTGCAGTGAAGACTGGGGATCAACTCCCGTAACCCCCCACGTCTTCGAGAAGAGGTCATACATAATATAAATCAAAATTAAATCAATTCCTCTCTCCACACTATGTCATTCCAATCGGGGACATCCAAACGAGGCCCCCGAAAACATATAACTACCGCCTGTGTGCCTTGTCGGGAGAGTAAGATTAAAGTACGTTGTGTTTTCGTTGCAATTCACCAAACCCACCGACACTGTTTCTTAGAATATTGATAAGGCTTACAAAAAAAACTAACTTGGTAGTGTGATGGCGCTACTCCACATTGCTTTAACTGTGAGAAAAAAGGGAAGAATTGCAAATATCAACATGGAGACGATAAACGAAAGTATGAATATGAATTCATTTTTCTGGCTTATTTATTTATATATTATATCTCTCCCCCCTTTCCCACCCTCATTCCAAGCGGACGGCTCTTTTTTTTTTTTTTTTCATGTAGTGTGTTGGGGGTTCATTGCTGAGCAGCTAATTAATGCTCTGGCAGGGTCTCTCTCCGTGCTGCTACGGAGCTTTTCTCCGCTAGAATCGAGCAGCTCTGTCAATTTATATACGATAATGGACTAGACCCACCACCCATGAAACCCGAGGACGAGTCGGCCATGAATAGAGTTCTTGATACCCTTCAGATTCCTCGGGGGATAGCTAAGAAAAGGGATCCACCAGGCCAAGCTGCGCAGCTGTCCATACCCTCGCATTCTCCCACTTATAGTCCGCCTCCTCTCCCCGATCAACACTCCGTACCGTCTGTAGAAAATACCCAAGAATCAATGCACCCTTTCGGCTTTCAATATTCTCCGGCTGGATGGGGATTTGCTCTCCCAACTGCTGAAAGCCTGGATGGTCTCTACACCGATCTAAATAGTGGGCACCTGATACGGCCTGAAACTAGTTTAAGCCCGGATAACCTGCGGATTTCTCATGATATAGCACAACAACCTGGCGGCACTTTTGATCAGACTCGATATGAGAAAGATGATGAAAGTGAAAGTGGGGAGGAGAACGAAGCAGAAAAGGACGTTATTGAACAGATCTCACATCGCATAGGAACGCTAAAGATCGCCGGAGACGGCCACCTCCGGTTTTATGGTGCCACATCTAATTTGAACCTGGTCGACGTATCGGCTACGCAGCAACGTCAGCGACCCGATGCACGCTGTGTGCGCCATGATGGGCAGGATGTCTTAAATCATCTACAGGTTGGGCAGCCTGTCGAGCAAGCTCTCGAGGATCACCTCGTGGAGCTCTATTTTACTTGGCAAAACTCTAGTACCTATGTGGTTGATAAGGAGATGTACATGACTGCCCGGGCAAGGTGGAGAGATGAGCTAGATGACACACCGTTTTATTCAGAGGTACTGACGAACGCCATGTAAGTCTCAGTCTCCTTGATCTTCTCCTCAACGAATGTCTATTGAATTGGTAATTGATCCACGCCAGGTGTGCTGTCGGGGGCGCCTTCGAGGCACGGTATCACCCAAATTTCATCACCTTTCCCAAGTCTCTTTCGGAATTCTTTGCAGATAGAGCCAAAGCTCTCCTCGAGATTGAATTAGATTCCCCCTGCGTCGCTACAGTGCAGGCTCTCGCAATCATGAGTTGCCACGAGGGCTCATCAAATCGCGATGCACGCGGGTGGTTATACAGTGGTATTTTTGTCTTCTTTTTAACCAATGAGGAATCGATCGACTCACGTTTTCTAGGGATGTCTATGAGGCTTGCCTTTGATCTAGGTTTACATTTAGACATGACTCCGTATGTTGAGAAAGGGGATATAAGTGCTTTCGAGGCCGATGTCCGAAGGATAGCCTTCTGGGGGAGTTATATCGCCGATCAGTAAGTTAATAACGCTGTCTATCTATATATTTTTGCTTTGTCTAATTTGTTTCAATAGCTTCTGGGGTTTCTATCTAGGAAGGCCGTTTAGGATGAATGCTGGAGATATTACAGTTTCCAAACCAGCGTCTAATATATTAAAGGAAGATACATGGCATGCTTATGGGCATTCAGTAAAGTCAAATTATGGCTTGAAGAATCCAATTGAGCTGATAAGCAGACAATTTGCCGTTCTATGGGAGATAATATCTCCGCTAGGGCATATTCTGTATGTGCTGAATTACGCTCGCTCAGGAAGGGCAAACTAACGATTTCTTTAGATATGGCTGCTCCGGTATTTCTAGACATGACTTGCAACGACTATGCCACCGCGTGACAGACGAACTTTTTGCATGGAAAGCGAGCCTACCGTCGAGCCTCGACGTTGATTTCGCGGACGACGCGTCTCCAAAGCTACCTCACATCCTGATGCTTCAGTACGTCATATTAATGAAGAACGTAGGAATTCAAGTCTTGTACTGATCAAAACAGTATGCAATACCACCAAATTATTATTTTCGCGCATCGACCCTGGGTATCCAAGAGCTATATCCAGCCACGCAGTCCACGCCAGGGCCCGGGGTATCACCACGCTCGAAGGATGTGCATCGAGTCGTCCATATCCATCGCGAGACTACTTCAAGCATACGAAAAGCAATACACATTTCGCCGGATGAACAATCAAGTTGTGGCTATGATTTTCAGTGCCGCTCTAATGCTCCTCTATGCCACAATCTCAACTACCCCTTTATCCCCAGGAGTCAATTGCGAAAGTAGTGACAGCACAAAAATGGTTGCCTATCTCAACGTCTGCTTCCGCGCTCTCGACGAACTCGGCCAATCCTTCGAAAACGCGAAACGAACGAGGGATTGCCTTGTCAGTTTACAGCGCCGCTGGCAAGCCCGCATGCGTCGTTCAGGAGCCATGAAGCGTCAAATAAACACGCAAATTACCTCACATAAAACGAGGAGCGATAGCCCAGAGTTACCATCACCATCGTCATCTAATCCCTCTCATAAGAAATCCCGGGTCACTCCACCTAAGAGCAATGAAACAGCTCCCTCTCAAACAAAACCTATGACGCCCCCCATGGCTATACAACCTAATTTTCCCACTGCCTTCCAGGATGAAACTAGCCAACATCAACATCAGCATCAGCAGAGCCCCTCAATCCTCACCCAGCCGATAGGCGCATGTCAGCCAAGGGATCTCGACTGGATCCATAGCTCTGATCTACACCTTCTCTCGGATAACTTGGGAGGCACTACCTTCCCGTTCATTGGTGAAGGTGGTCCCTCAAACCCATTTGGAGAAGATCCTGGATTACCCAATCTCTTTGATATTGGACGGTGGTGGGATTCACCAAGTGGGAATAACAATGGTTCGGAGAGTATGTTAAAAGATAGATAGTTAGAGATGGTGATATTATATTAGAATTATAAGGTTTAGAGGTACCTTCTATATATATATTCTTGCATTCTATGCGAAGTCATTTTTAACTTGTTTTTCTACTTTTTCGATTGGTATTTCCCTTTTTTTTCACCCCCTTCAATTCAGCTTGGGAAGAGAAGTAAATACTAGATAGGTAACCTAAGGAGGCTATTCCTTACTATATTACTTAGAAAGCACCTCACAGAACCACCCACCTACACTATTCTCCCTGGATACTAACCATTCTTCGGTATTTTCGGCTGTTGCAAGTCTACCAAGAGTCACCCTCTCCTCCGCAAATCCTTTCTCTCGTCCCCAGAAACAAGCTTTTCGCATAACGCTAACCATATCATTCGCTTGTTGTGATAAAATTGTGTTTGTATTTGTTAGAGCCGCTTTCTTCCCTCGGCTATTCTTCTTAGTCGTGATAGCAGTAGCGGTAGTGGCGGTAGTAGACGGCCCATCGCCTTCGTTCTGAAGCCGAGTGAACAGCCGAACATACGGGAGTGTCACTTCCAACCGTTTGATATTCAGACGTTGATGAAATGATGACATGGACGGTGATAACCCGGCAACACCGTAATCTAGGCCGTATGGTGGCCACCTTGAGAGGGCTTTTCGACGGCGAGGCGGGGGGGTGGTGGTGTTCTCGTTTTGGGTTTCGGTTTCGGTTTCGGTTTCGGTTTCGGTTTCGGGATGATTATGTTCGGAGAAGGAGCCTATTTCTAGCTCTTGATTTGGAATTGGAGGTGTACCTGATATTGAGCTTGAGTCTGGGTGTGAATGTGGCTGTGCATGTGGGTTTGACGATAATGATGATACATCCTGCAGTTTTATCTCTTCCAGGATAGGCTTTGTTGCGCTTTCACTCGCACTCCTACTCTTAAGTAACAATGGAATCGAATCATCCCGCCGTCTAGTCATACTGTCATGGTCGTACTTGGGGAACTTTGCGGGTACATCCTTACCCGCAGACCGAAGGAAGAGCATCGGGGACGCAAATGGATCGAAGTACCGTTCTGGTGTTGTAAATAAATCCTCCCGCGCCCGGAGAAGAGAGATGAGCTCATGAGGAATAATTTCGTTGTCCCTCTTTCTTCCCCTTCCCCTTTTCTCTTTTCTTTCCGTGGGATTGGATGAATTGGCGGCGGCGGCCGTGGTGCTGATATCTATTAGGGGACGACAGTACTCGTCTAGTGCAGTCCAGTCACAAATCGGATCCAAGGCTGCGACGGCATGGACGGAGTGTGATTCCGTAAGAGCTAACATGAGCGCGAGGGAACCACCAATGTGGGCACCTAGAACACCGACACGGGCCGGTTGAAGTTCCTGAAGGACCCAGTCGAAGCCGGCGAGGGTGTCATGAATGGGTGTTGGAAATTGGTGGTAAGAGGCGTTATTGGTATTGGAATTGCTGTTGTTTGGCCAAGCCGAATCCTCAAAACCGACACGGTAATTGATTGTTACAATTGTGGAAGAGGTCATGTCTGCAAGGCGACGAGTGGAGTATTCTGTGATCTTGAAGAAATGCTCTTTATTATCACTATCATAAACTCTCGAACCTAAAGGTGAACGAATAAATACTGGCCCTGCAGGCAAGTGGATTATTACATTCCGATGAGCCTGGGATTGGGCGGACCTGGTAGCATTTCCTGGATTGGTTACACTGGTTAATAATAGGTGGGAAAGTTAGCTAGTTATGCTTTTAAGCAGGTAGCTAGGTAGGTACTACTCCTGCTACTACTGCATGATTTACATTATATTGGACACATGCCCTGAGGAGGAGTAACTTATTTGTATCAGCTTGGGGTAACGAACTTTAATGATATATGTCCATTTCCCCCAACAGGAACATCAACTCGATGGATGGAGCTGGTTGACGTTAAAGATGCTACACATCGTGCATGCTTGGAGCATTTATAATAATAGCATAATTGGGGAAGAAGATGAGGGTGAAGATTACAAAGTAAGCTTAGTGATGAAAGGGGTTTCTTAAAACAGAAAGAGTGTGGCAAGGAGGATGCTAATGCACTACTAATAGGGTACCACATAGTATCATTGCATAAGGGATAGCATAAAGGTAGATATAGAGATATATATAAATATAAATATAAATATAGATATAGATAATAAAATAAGAAGAAGAGAAAGTGATGGAGAGTTGAATGAATTATGAATATAAGAGTGGAGCAGCTCATAACATTACTAATCTAACCTAATTAGGTGAATATACTATTAACAATCTGAAAACATAACAGTCATATAATAAGCATTTGATATCCGGGTCTAGTCTTGTATGCCTCTTTCAAAATAATATATTTTAAAAGTAGAATGCAGAATGAACCGGGGACATTTCGGTATATTAAGGGACAATGCGTTTGCAAATATGACCATACTAAAGAAGGCAATTGGGCTTAACTAATGGACGAGCCGACATCAAATACAGGTATAATGAGCAACGAATTAGTAGGGAGTATTAAAAATACCCAAAAAAATAAAATAAAAAAAGAAAAGAAAAGAGAAGAAAAGAAATTAGAAGCAGTAATAGTAGGAGAGTATCCTTGCCATCGCTGTATATTTCTGGTATATTTCAAAAAAAAAAAAAAAAATAAATAAATATATTATAAAAAGGAAAAACAGATATAATCACGTCGCCATCATTAATAAAATTTATTCATATTGCATCGCATACAAGCGGGAGCCCTTTTCGGATGTTGCGCTTACTGCTGGGTCATCCATGTCGAGAGCAGCTTCAGAAGGTTCGTCTTCAAGGATGGGCCGAACTACCTCCAGGGAGAGCTTGTCATCTTTGGAGTATACCCGCAAGCCTACCACGCACATCGCGTTCCATGGGTCCATCTTGGGGTCTCGGTCTTCGCTGAATGATGATTGAGAGCAAGGCGGTCGTGCCACTGAGGGTCCCTCCGGCATATCAATATCAGAGTCGAACTCGAACCCTTCTAGCAGCTCCGACTCGCGGTGGTACCTATGATGGTTGTGATGGTTGTGGGTATGTAGAGAGAACATCGAGCGAGGATGTCTGTCCCGCGCAGGGTGGGTGGAGAATCTCTCCCGGATGCTGCGAGGCCGGGAGTGAGCGCCGTTGAGTTTAATAGAGGGGATGACGCCATTGCTGCCGTTGATCTCCAAGTCTGTCGGCCCATTTATATCTGATGGTGATTCGACAGGGCTATCTGATATAACCTGTTCAGTATCTGGGGTTGGCCTCTGGGCTGCAGCGGCTTTAGCAGCGAGAAAATTATTGAACCTTGCTTTACGAGCGAGTATTTTTTGGTTCCGAATCCACTCCCGCTCGAGCTTCTTCCTGGTCTCTTCCCGCAGCTTCTGTCGCTCTGCAGCCTTGCGGCGTTTTTCACGGTCCTCACGGATGGCTCTCTCCTCTTCAGTCTCGATCACTATTCCCTTCGCATGCGCGAGATCATAAGAGAGACCGATCTGAACTAATTTTTCTCGTCTAGTGGGAGCAAGACGTTTTACTGCTTCTTCCGTGGATTCTGCATCACTGAGTCTATATGCCGTGATCTTCATGAGAACGTGGTAGCACCCGGGCTCGAGGTGAACCTCTGCATTGGTAGATCGACAGATGAGAGAGTTGTTCGGACTTCGCACAATGTAGTCGTCTTCGTCCTCTTTCTGGAGACGAAACTTGAGAACAAAGTCATATTCTCCAACAAGACCTTTGAAGTAACGTGTATCCAACTTTTGCTCCTTGTTAGCATGCCTTACCCTTCTCTGTTTCCCCTGGCTCTCCTATAATGAAATTCACGCACCTGAGAGAGAGAGATCACTACTGGGCCAGACTGAGTAACGTTGATCTTGAACTTGGTACTATGGTAGTCTGCCGACCATGGAACGGTTAAACTTGTCCATTGCTGAGCAATTGTCCATTCTGGACCAAAGAGACGGGTGCGATCGAAGTGTTGGTATTTCTTCAGTAGGTCATTATAAGAAATCCAAAAGAACTAAAGATTTGTTTGATCAGTAAATATCAATACAAAGAGTCATGGGTTTGCTTTACCCCGTCATTGCCAAATTTATGGTTTAGCTTTTCCATCCATTGTGGTGTCCATTGCTCGGACCCATCACTCCAAGCGCCACTCCATTCTTTCTTCCCCCATGGATTTCTGTCCATAACGTAAGCAAACGGATTCCCTTTTCGGAGTGTTTGAGACAAAGCACATACCTCAGCCGGAGCAGGCGCTCGCCATCAATCTCCTTCGCATCCATGATTGAATACGAATGATTCTCTGAAATACCCTTTCTATCTCTTGGGGGGCCTTGGTATTTTGGCGAAAGCCAGTTAGAAAAGAGGCCAGTGCCGCAGCCAAAGAGAAATTCTTTGTTGACCTGCATCAGTTCCTCCTTCCAGAATTTATCCTTATCCAAAATATTGCTAGTGAGTATATCGGATGTCACACCACCCGTCAAATCTTCGATTGCCTCTCTAATGTCACCGAGTTAGTATGGTGTGCTTCCTCTTAAATCACGAGCTCAGATGTTCTCACCCTACAAATCCTCCCTCGATGGCGGAATAGTCACCATGTGCTTTGGCATATGCCTTCTCTAATAAAGGAAGCCATGTCTCATTTTCATCTACACATTGTGCAAAGTATAGTGCGCGGGAGCCTGTCTGCCACACTTTGCGATACTCTTCTTCTGTATCGCTTCGGTTAATATCATCCCAAATGGGTCGCTCGTCAACGGACTCGTCATAGTCGGCCGCTCGGAGATAAAGCTTGTCATCGACAATACATTGCTGCCAGTCACCGTCTAGAAAAAAACAAACAGGAGAACAGGAGTGATGGGTCGCTTGTTAGTAATGCCTAATTAGACATGAGTAGGTCGTCAATGGAATACTTACCGCGATAGAACACAAATCCATAAACGCCCACTTCTTCGTCTCTGCGAACGCATATCCTATCAATTAGACCCTCCTTGTTTCCCATTGTACAAAGTGCGGCCATAAACCAGCAGTCGCCATCGCGGCCCTGGCGTACGTCTGATGCAGTTGGCCCATTAACATAAAATTGGGGATTCTCAAAAATTTCCTAAAAGTAGGTGCATTCCTGTTAGTCTCTTCTTTGTCCTAAATAAGATATCTAAAGTAAATAGTAGTTTTGGACACTTACAGTCACTCTTTTCACTCCTCTTGGACGCATCTCATCATTTCTTTCACCTAGTCCATCTAGACAATTTCTCCGGTTGGATTTAAGGTCGAGCTCTATGTCAAAGTGCGGATCTGTGTACTTCTGGTTGATCCGCCTGCACTCCTTCGCTATGCGATCAACGGCCCGTACACATTCTTTCGCGGCCTGGTCGTAAGACTTCCCAGCATTCTGTCCCTGGATAACACCCTGAGGAATTGTTGCAGCTTTGGTTCGTGCATATGGGTTATCAGGCAGGACGGTGTATACCTTTCCTGGGAATCTGGAGTTGAACTGTTGCCAGAATTGCTTCAAGGCTTCCTGGGGGGGCTGAGTTTGTTTGCGCATTCTGCTTGCGGAACGAGATGAGAGGGGTGAGGGGAAATCATAGTCGTATTCTGGGTCCAAGGTTGCCATTGCTCTGAGAAGGAGAAGACAAATGGTGTGATGTTTGTCTTGCGATGAGTGTGGTGTTTGATGCAAAATATACAGTAAAACGATACAGTGCAGGGGTATTTAGATTCTTTACTCAACCTAGATCAACTGTTAAAGGAGACAGTGCGAGCCGCTTCTTTTAAAGATGGAGGGAAGTTCTGGTTGTGTTGAACCCCGCAGAGCGACCCCTCAAGTCAGTTAAGTCAAATCAAAAAAGGAAAAAAAAAAAAAAAAAAAAGAAATAAGGCTTTTTGGATTACAGCGATGTTCAGACTGCAGCTGACCAATCGGCATACAACATTAAGGAACTGACTTTTTTAAGCCAGGCGTGCGAAATGCGATAAGCAAGCAATGGCTCAGGACCGGCGTTTCATATCTAAAGAGTTCTTGTCCTGAATCGGTCTGGGTAATGGACATCTAAGACCCACCGGGGCTGAGCATGTCTTTTAAATATCCTTAGTTCAGCTAGTGTTTATGATATTATTAAGGTTGTTTCTTGTCCTGAAGTAAGGCACCCTAGTAACTATCCATCAGGAATTCTAATTTTGAGGCTGACATGTTGTGGTGGATGGTCTCGAGGGGGCTGAAATCGCTTCCTAGGGGATAGCGATTTAGCTGGGGACCGGTGTAGGGATTATGCTCTTGGTATCCAAATTGAGAAGAACCCTCTGTGTACTCTGTGCTGAATGGTCGAAGCGAGTGGAACGCTGCCATCCATGAATACGAGTGTTAGTCCACGCAGATATTAAAACGTCCAGGCATTAGACGAGAAACTCAACCACTCTTTCAGCGGGGGGCGCCAGTAATTTTGCTGAACTCTAATTATTAGTCTTTAAATGATGGTATTGCTTCTCAGATACCTGGAAGTGTTAGTCTGCGGCTGTGCTGAGCTGAGGCCAGGATGATTTGGCAGGGCTGAAGGCTAGTGGCAGCCAACCCCGACACCAACGAGATGGCCCGCCGGCGATGACCGATATTCGAATTGCCCCAAATCCCCTTTCTATACGGTTGTAAAAAAATCAGAAGTGCTGTAGCGGAAAGAAACGGCATAAGAAATATAAAGGAATGAGGGGACTCGAAGTCCGATTAAGTGTAGAGATTAAGTAAGGGAAGGAAAGTTGAGAGCGAAGGGAAACAATCCAGACCACTCGTGGGGATGCAGAGGGGGCCAAAACCATCGGTAGTACCACTGGAGCTCATACTAGTACAATTGTTGGACTAATAGAAAGTAAGGGCAGGGGGTGGGGAGAAATTAAAAATAAAACTGGACTTGTGATGTTTCTATTTTAATTTTCTCAGGATTACTCTTTGGTTTTGCTTACAGAGGAAAACAAATTGTCAAGTAGATGGGTATGTGCGCGTTAAGTCCAAAAACAACTAAAAGATAAAAGAAAAACAAACACACTCCTTAGAATATCCAGTAACCTAATTTGTTTCCTGCCAGATCACTCCATAAACAAACGCCATGAAAAAAGATATGCAACAGGTAAAAGGCAAGACAGGAAGGAGCACAAATGCTGGGGGTAAAATGCAAACCCACAGTCATGGATGGTGCATCGCACTTGCAAAGTACCCCCCAGGTCTTCATCTGTCACAACCATCCACATACATACATAAATTAAACATAAAGATAAAACTCATGAACCATTTTGATTGGATTAATGAAATCCATTCCTCCGGGTGCGCCCTGAGTAATAGGAGCTGCCGTGCTGAAAGTAAGGGTGCATACAAGCCTGCTTAGCGGAGATTCGACGAGCTGGGTCGTATTCAAGTAAGGCCTCCAAAAGGTCAAGACCGTCCTCCTCTAGACCTGGAACAATGTTATGGGCTTCCTCGCGCTTCCATTTGGGGAAAGTGGGTTTGAAGTCAGGGAAGGAGGTAACGCCTGGCCAGATTGTTTCATCGGGGGTACCGAGGAGACTGTCATTATACGGGGTTAACTCTAGCTCCAAATATAACCCATTTAGAAGGAGAAGCTTACCGGAAAATCTTAAAGATCTCATCGATTTCAGAATCGCCAGGGAACAAGGGTTTACGAGTACACATCTCTGCAAAGATAGCGCCACAAGACCACATATCCACTCCAGTGGAATATTGGCGCCCGCCCAATAGAATCTCAGGAGAACGATACCAGAGTGTTACCACCTAAGCGGAGGGGTCAATTTCAGCTATCGTATCACAAGAAAAAGGGGAGGAGGTTCGGGGGCTGACCTCATGGGTGTAAGTTCTCAATGGAACGCCAAAGGCCCGAGCCAAACCGAAATCTGCTAGTTTAAGGTTGCCATCACGATCAATCAGAAGGTTTTGGGGCTTGAGATCCCGGTGTAGAATGCGGTGGCTATGACAGTAACGAATACCCTCCACTAGTTGAGCCATAAATTTTTTGATCATCGCATCCCCTAGACCCAAGTTCCTGCTCAACGAGGAGCCTTCTGGAAAGGCTCTGCCACGCCCGCCTTCACTCACAGGAAGGGCCTCCATATATTTCTTGAGGTCAAGGTCGAGAAATTCACACACCAGATAGAGTTTGTGGCCATCTGCATGCACGATATTAAGGAGCCGGACAATATTCGGGTCGTTCATTTCCTTGAGCAGGGAAATTTCACGTATAGCAGTGCTTGGAACGCCTTCATCTTCGGCTTCGAGTCGAATCTTCTTAAGAGCAACGATGCGATTCGGGTGCGTGAGCTCACGAGCCTTGTAGACGACACCGTAGGTTCCTAATCATGCGAAAAAGAAGAGAAAAAAGGAGAGAGGAGAGGTTAGAATGAATCAAGAACAAGCCACAGCATATGAATTGACGATATAAATAGGACAGAAGGACGACGAGCACAAGGGTTTAGGATCATTAACACTCGTCACAAAACGTACCCTCGCCGATTTTCTCAATCTTCTGATAGTTTTCCATGACGACAATTGGACGAAAGCCACTTGCTTGTTGTTAGATATGCAGGCTCCGGGATTAAATTTTGGAGGAAGCCAACGTGTCGTAGGAATCCGGGGTGCAGCACACACAAAACGAACTGCACAACGATGGCGACCACGGGAAACAGACTGTGTTGCCGGGGAGGCCAGGTTTCAGTAGACTGCGAGGAGGCGCTCAAGATGGGGATAGACTCGACAGCTGGCAAGGGGGAAGAAAGGCACCAAATTTCCCGACCCAAGGACTAGCCAATCGAGAATTACTGGAAGTTCTTACTCACTTACCTGTGCTGGTCGAGTCAGACTCGGTTTGGGATCGAGTTCTTTTTCATCCCTGGTGGGGGGAGAGGGAGCGAAGGCGGTCAACCAAAATGGTTGTACACAAACAAACCTGCGCGTCCTGGGAAGGCGGTGATCGCGTCTCCTGGTTGGCTTTTCTGTATATGATAGACCGCTTTCCTTCTCCAGCGACTTGGCTCCAAGAAGGGAAAATGGTCGGCAGAATTACATGCATTTTGTGCACAACTACTATTGACTATATGATGATTATGAATGAGTATGGAAAACAATATGCATAAATCGATTAACTATTACCTACTAGTTAGTTTGGGAGAAAGCTTATTAGAAATGGCCGTCTCTGTTGGCTGAACTATGTTTGTTAGGACTGGTCGCCCCATGACTGTCCCAATGCCCCCTTGAGATCATTATATGGAGCACAAATCGAAAATTGGTTATCATTAGGATTAGAGCCCGGCTATATTATGCTCGGGAAATAGGTCATGAACAATTTCCGGACTAGAGCTAGCAAAAGGATAAATATGGGCGGTTTCAGCGACTGGCCTGTAGCCACCGACCTCCATAATGATAAGGTTCCTACCTTCGCAAACACTTTTTTGTCTAATCCAAAACGTGAGCAGGGCGCTATACATTCAACCTCTGCGAGTGACCAGGGACACACACAGAGAGGGAGAATGGGGGAGTCTGGTGAATATACAGTACATCTATAGAATACACAGCTCTCAACCTAACATACAAGTAAAAGTGCGATAGAGACAGGAAAAGTTCTGTCCGACCGAAAGAAAAGAAAAGAAAAATAAAATAAGAACGAAGAGAAAGGCCACATCGTCCAATAGCGAGTTAATTTGTCTCGCAATTTTCGTCTTCGTTGCAATTGCTCCGAAGCGGTTGGTTCGTTTCAATCAATAATGATCATAACAGAGCAACAGGCCTAGGAATCCAACCTACCTAACTCCATGGTGAAGGAAAAGCAAAATCTTTATACATATGGTTGGAAACGCCTTGCCGTGGTCTGCTCATAAGAAGACAATAAAAAGAAAAATAAAAGCACATAATAAATGGCAAAAAGAGTCTGAATCGGCATCTATTACCTTAGACCAGCCATCCGGACTCCGACCCAATCCAATCCACAAGTTAAAATAGGGGAACGAGGGAATAGAACCGGTAACAAAAGGAAAAAACTGGAGAAGCATTTTTCACCCCTTCATCGTGGACAAAAATGAATCAAGATTGTATTCCTCCTGGTATTGGCGATCATCCCATAATTCACCGAGATCATCCAGCCAGCCCTTCTTGCCCTTCTCTTTCACTTCCCCATCGATGTCTACCATATCCACTTCGTTACCGGTAGCATGGTCACTAGGTTTCTCGGCATTATCTGCCGTTTCTCCAAGATTAAAGAGGTCCAGAAGCTGATCTGTATCCATTGTGTTCAAGCCCGCATTTTGCTGATTGACAACAGTCGAAGCGACGTCAATCTTGAAACGTTGGAGACTAGAATGGTACGTCAGTAACACCAAAAGCTTGCAAGGGAATGAACAGGCACTGACTTCAAAATCTTTTCCTCCAAAGTACCTCTTGTGATAAGTCGATACACATTGACAACCTTCTTCTGGCCTATGCGATGGGCTCGGTCCATGGCCTGAATGTCTTTCTGTGGGTTCCAGTCATGCTCCACAAATATGACCGTATCGGCGCCTGTAAGATTCAATCCTAATCCACCAACACTAGTTGTCAATAGTAAGACATCGTAGCTCGGATCGGAGTTGAATCGGTTGACTATGTCCTGACGTTTGGTAGCTTCCACACTACCGTCTAGACGCAGATATTGAACGGATGGGAGGAGCTTTCGGAGGACCTCGCTTTGCACAATATCGAGCATTTCTTTCATCTGGCAAAATATAAGGGCACGATGTGGGCTAACGTAACTAGCTCCAGTTCCAAGATCGCCTTCACTTGGTGGATCGACGCCTATTCCACAGTCGAGAAGGAGATCGCGTAGAGCGCTGAGTTTAGGAGCATGAGCTACATCGCGGATTTGTGAATTATTCGCTTGCAGGTAGTGCTGGACCTCGTCGTACTGCTTATGGCCTTCCTTTACCACAAGTGCAGGAGAATTGCAAAGACGACGCATGTATTGCAGGGCTTGGAATATGTGCTCCTTGTCGGATTTCTCGGAGCTCCCCATCTTGTCCTGAAGAGCCTTTTGTTCCTTCTTGGTAAAGTCCTCGAATAATTTCTTCTGGAGTTCGCTGGGATCACAGTAGTAATTTTGGATGATCTTGGGCGGTAGGTCATTGAGGACCTCTTCCTTTAGACGACGTAGCAAGAATGGCAACACTTGCTTATGCAAGGCTTCAATTGCCAAAGCACCAGCTTCCTGTTCTTTGGATGACGATTTACTAAAACGACTAGCCGCGATCGGCTTCGCGAAACGATCGAGGAACACCTTTTCTGTGCCTAAGAAACCAGGCATTAAGAAGTCAAATAGAGACCACAGCTCTAATACATTGTTTTGGATAGGTGTTCCGGAAAGAATCAATCGATGATTGCTTACAATGCGTTTGACCGCGATAGTAACCTTCGCCTTTGGATTCTTAATAAGGTGGCCCTCATCTAGGACACAGTAGTTCCAGCTGATAGAGTTGAGGAATTCATTGTCATTCCGGCAAATGTCATAGGATGTTACGACAATATCAGCATCGATAAGAGAATTCTGTAACCTTGATCGCTCTGCCGGTGGTCCAACATAGGCAACACAGTTGAGGAAAGGGGCATATTGCTTCACTTCTTGCTGCCAATGACCAGACAGTGATGGCGGGCAGACAATCAAGGAGGGTAGTTTCCGAACTTCTAAGGCCTGCGTCCGAGCATATTCTTCCGCCCGTAAATGATGATCACTCGCGACAATACAAATTGTTTGAAGAGTTTTCCCAAGACCCATGTCGTCGCAAAGAATACCGTGCAAGTTGTACCGGTTGAGAAAAGCAAGCCAATTAACACCTTCTTGCTGATAGGGCCGGAGTTCCGCCTTAATTGCGACCGGCAGTTTGAATTCCTCCACCTTTCGCACATCTAGCATTTGAGACATAAATTTTCTTTCCCGATCACGGCCCTTGAGTAGTTCTTCAGAGAGGCCGGGTGGGTCAGGTATACCAGCTTCCAGAGGAACAAGCTTGACTAATGTTGCAAATGATGTTGTAGCTAGGAGTCGAACATCATTATCAGAGTCACTCATCCTTCCGAGCACCGGTACGACGAGGAAAATAACGTAAGGCAGAATGCCGTCCTCCATTACATGGATGAGGTGATAAATACATTCAACAGCTCCTTGACGATGGTGAACGTCTAAAGCGTTGTTGATTGTCGGAAGAACTTTTTCGACAAGCATAGTCATTCCCTCCACAGACACAACGCTGCAGATGGTGGCGAAACATTTAGCAGCGGCGTATCGGATGACAGAAAGTCGGCATCGAAGGGCCTTGGATATGAGAGGCATCAGATCAACAACCCAGGGATAGAGGCCAGGGTCAAATTTGGGTAGCAAAGCGCGCAGTGTAGAGAGACCATCCACGACCTCCTGGCCAAGTTCGTTTGCCGGATCTAAGATTTCTGAGGGAAGCTCATCAGAAAGAGCAGTTTTAAGAGGTCTCTCGACAAGAGACGCCAGGTTTGGAACTTTCTTCAAAAGCTCAGCACCAAATTTAACCGCTAATTGCTCAAGAGCATCTTTTGCTCCGCGCCGCATGATTCTTGCCTCTCTTGCTTCTCTCTCGAATTTCGCTGCATCTGGGTGGTCTCGTCGATCTTCTTCCTTGCGGAGAGATAGGATCGATTTTTCCAAGCCCGCATTATGGTGGAATTCTGGTGTTTCTGACGTGTCAACACAGCAATACTTAACCAGGTTACCAATAACCTTATCAACCGGCCCTCTTTTCGTAGAAGTGGTGTAATACTCCACCAGCCCCGCGACAGCAGCGGCAGAGCGCTGTTGAAGCTCGGCATTTTCCTCCTTCTTAATGCTATCCATCATTCCCTTGATAATATGACCAGGTTTCTTAGGAATATCATGAAGTGCGA
Organism: Aspergillus haitiensis; assembly: GCA_027569155.1. Taxonomy (NCBI): domain Eukaryota; kingdom Fungi; phylum Ascomycota; class Eurotiomycetes; order Eurotiales; family Aspergillaceae; genus Aspergillus; species Aspergillus haitiensis. Next base: position 244,023 of record JAPDEO010000021.1, read on the forward strand.
CCAATCCCCCGGCAGCGGCGGCCCGAATTCGCATATCTCGTTGTTCCCTAACATCTCGTGCTTCATTGATAGAACTATCTGCGGTAGCTCGAGTATCATTAAGGACCTGAAGAGCGGTGATACGCTGAGCTGGAGCTAGACCTTTCTTCAGTCGGTCAAAATCGGGTCCAACAACCTTTTCAGCGTCTGACAGCGAAAATGCGTTTGGACCAGCTTCGGAATCCCCTTGAACGACAACAGCGAGAACTGGCAGTCGAGAGCCTGGCACATGCGCGTGGTCACGAAATGCATTGAGTAGAGAATGACATTGGGCACGAGCCACATGCAGGTAGCACGAAATATCACTATACCACATAGGGCGCTCCCCTTCGAGGACAGGACGGAGCTTATCACACAAGATAGAGGCATACTTGCTCCCGGGTCCAGAGAATTTGGCATACTCCTCGATGACCATGGCAGAAGAAAGCTGTGACGAGGATGCGGGGTGGCTGAGACCTTCGAGTACGGACTCCCATAAGCTTGCAAGCTCATTTTTGTCCCAGAGGGCGAGTAGGTGTCCAAGCGCCTTGGCAGCATATATTTTAGATCTCAACATGGTGTCTATGCCGACCAAGTCAATATCACCCTGTAGCATGTGTCCGTCAACATTGTGGGCTGAAGGTGGAGAGGCTTCCTTCTTTTCCGCTTTGCGGCCTCGTTTCTTGGGTCCATCAGAGGGCACAACAGTGGAGCTCGGGGATGATTTGGCGGGTGTTGACGCGCTCATTGGGAAAGGTAGACCGGATGGCTTGATAAAGAGGGATGCGTTCATGGGGATCGGGTACCGAGGTACACCAAATGGTGCGATGGTCAGAGAAAGGAGCGGATTAATATGATTTAACAATTCCGTGTCAGGCTTGAATAAGCCACGGTTTTCAAGACCTTTAAGTAACTCTGCCCAGACATGTAGGGAAAGCTTTAGGACGCCTTCATTCCGTTCAACTAACAAATTCTGGAAAATAAGGCGAAGGGCTTTTCCATTAACCCAATCATTTGTACCTTCACCTTCTAGCTGGAGGAATGTTATCAAGGCGCGAAGGACTGCAGAGCGAACACTAGTGATTGTATGTCGTAGGAATGGGTAAAGTCGAGGAACAAGGTTACCAAATGAAGATTCGGGATCAACAGCTGCATTTTCCTTCATCGCGTTAAGTACTTGGGGGAACGTGCATAGTTTTGCTAGAAGGTCCATTACAGAGCCTGTACTAGCGCTCAGATCATCTTGGAGGTTCGAAAGGCAGTCCCAAACTATAGTCATAAGGTTCCCTAGAGTGGCTTGTCGAGAGTTGACGAACTCCTCTGCAATAGGTACAAGTGTTGCAGCACTCACAGCACGAACATCATCGTCATAATCGCCTAACCCTTTCATGACTGCTTCTAGGACACCATCCATAAGCTTGGAATCTTTAATAAGCAGGTCCTTGCGGACTGCGACCAAGTATCGCAGTCCAATCATACCACCATGGCACACCTCCCAAACAGGGCGATCTAGTCCAAGATCATTTTGTAAAATGATTCGATGGAGGCATTTATACACAGAGATGACAGATCGTGATGGGAGATGGGACAATAGAGCGCCCAATGTCTGGCCGACTGTTTCCCGAATAGGGGCCACGACATTGTCAGATATGTAATCACCGAAGCGATCCAACATCAGCACACAAAGTAATCGACAAGCCAGATCATCTAGCCATTTTCGATTAAGAGCGTCATTTTCAAATCTAGTTTCCCCTTGCAACCGCCCCGCTCCTGCTCCCTGAACACGAATGACTTCCCGAAGGGCCATTGCAGCACCGTGGCGAACTTCCCAGTTAGGGTCAAAAAGATCCACCATTAGATAATCACACATAGGCTCATAAGGCCATGCAGGACTAGGACTATCACTGAGAACATCAGGTTGGATGAACGGCTTTTCCGGAGTCGCCGCTCCTTTAAATTCCGAGACGATTTTTGATTCGTCATCCTCCCCTGCTGGCCTATCAAGAGAAAAATAGTCAGGCTTAGTATCGCCATTCCGCCCATCACCATTTTCCGCTTTTATGGGATGAGGAGTGCTGGTATTAGGGGTTGTGACTTCTGACGGTCGTCTTGCGGAGAGGTCAACCACCCGCACCTTATTCGCCCCCATTTTCGCGCTCTGCTTGTTTTTCCGCTTTAGCTGATTCAATTGCCGCTTACTTAAGCCAGATTCTTCTCCATTAGTAGGCTCATTAGGTGATGGTAAAGGCAGGGCGGAATGGAGGTGGTTGTTCTCTTTGGCAGATACAAAGCTAGGGGTTTCCTTTGGGCCAGGAGCTTGTTTGAGTGCTTGATCATTGGTGTCTGTTAGTTCATCATCGATGTACTCTCCCTCAAGACCAAGCCGGCCACTTAGTGTCTTTTTCTGGTGCTGTAGCCGCGACACTGGGTCCATCCCGGCCAATAAGTATTCCTGGTCCTTGCCTCCGCTGCCAAGGAGTCTCCTCCCATATTTGAGGATGGAAGCAATATCGAGAGTCTCAAGTCGAAGTAACGGGTAATCATGCGATGAGGATTGAGCTTCTTCTGACTTGATATCAATATCAATATCATCATCTTCCAGCTTTTTCAATCCCTGGCCATCATCCTCGTTTGGATCAAAAACGTCGGCATTTGTAACAATGAGGCCCATAGCCTTGGCTGCTGCAGTTCGCGTGTCCCATGATTTCGATTTGAGGTAGGGGAGAATTCGTCCTAAAAGGTTGAAGAGCTCATCGGGGTGCTGCCTCTGGACATCTGCCAGCTGTTGGGCAGCTGTGTTGCGGATGAGAGCTGTACTTCCTGTCTCGAGTAATCTGCAATAATGATTGGTTAGTTAGTGGCTTAATCGAGGTGTGGAGCAGCAGGTCATCTCACGTGACGAGGCGATCTAGTCTAGCGTGATATTATTAGCGTCATTTAATGTATCAAACAATACCGGGACTGGTCGGGAACAAAACTTACCTAGATGTCATGGTTGATCGTGACCCTCAGGCAGAAGGGAAGCGAAAATAGAAGAAAGAAAAACAAGAGACAGGAATAGGGAACGCAAATGTAAAGGGGGGGAAAGGGAAAGATGATAAAAAAGAAAGAGAGCAAAAAGGAAATAAGATAAAATGGAAAATGGAATAAAAACACGGGTTTGAAAATAAGAAAATGGGTATTACAGAAGGGATATTGGGGCGCAGATCAAACGAAAAGTAAAGGAAAAAGACAAGATCCCCCCGACGCGCCTCAAAGTAGGGAAATTAGTATTACTTGTCTTGAGTGGATAGACGAAGGGAGGCGGTGGTAACGTAAAGTATACCAAAAATTTACACCCCCGTCACAGCCATCGACCGGGAGGAGGAAGGAGGGAGACAAGAAAAAGCCCGTGGACAATTCAAAGACGATCGATAGATAGGAGTGGAGATGAAGATCTCAGGGTAAAACACCAAGATTGCATCGAACGGGGGGGGGAGGGTAGCAAGTATAAGTATATAAAAATTACTCGAAATGGGAAAGTAAAATAAATTACCCCGAGTAAAAAAAAAAAAAAAAATAAGAAAAAAAGAAGAAAAAATTGAGGAAATTAAGAAAAGAGAAAATTTTCCTGAATAATAGTATTCTCGTCTTTTTAGTGGTCGTGATGATGTTCAGACAAGGGAGGGCGACGTTTTCAACCCAAGTCGTGAGTAGGTATCAAATTATCAACAACAATAATCAATAAGGACGACCTCCGGTCCTGCGTTGGTCTGTTCCGTCGAGGTCACGCAGCCTGTTTATATCATTGGGACATCTTTCGCTGGGCGCGCCTACCCATGCTTGGGCCTTTTACCCTAACCTTGAATGGATTAGTTGCCCCCACTTCCGTAAAGGTTTTCTTGTAATCACGTGATTATACATATCCTCCAGATCATCGCAACAATCCCCATCAGCATCCGCCCCCAAAGCGATGAAGTCTTGCAACAAAACCTTCTGGTCTTTGGCATGCGCGACTATATACCGCCTCGTGGATGGAAAGGTTCATCGTATTGGCTTTATTTGGAACTACTATTCCAAAATAAAATACGTAAAATATACTTTAACCCCAATCAGTTTAATTCATTTCCATTTTCTCTCATCTCTCATGAACATGCCAAGAAATGCCAGATGGCCTCATAGTTGAGGGGGTAGGATTCCTCATCAAACAAAATATTTGCGGGTCTACATGTACGTACATATTTTGACTGGGTCATCAAAGCTCCTTGAGACTCGTTTGAAGTTGTTTCATCTACTTTGAGTGTTTGCGTCAGGTTATTTGATGACACCAAGAACGCTCCAATCAGACCGCACGTATTTGGTTTGATTCCCGTGTCTCCATGGCAGGCAAGGTAGGTAAACCAACCTACCTACCTACTTACTACCTAGTACCCAGACATGTTCACCTCCACCGATGTCTACAATTCCAGTTCCGAATTCATCGCCTATGCTTATTTTAACTACCGTTTACTAGGACCGCTAATTACATGTGGTAGACGCTTCCTACAAAGAACTTGCCCTAGCATAGTTTAAATAAACCATTCACTTTTAAGAATTCCCTTCCTCCCACTTGAATCGACCTGCCTACTAGCACGCACAGGCCTGAACGAACTATTTCCTCGACTTCTCACTCTCTTCAAATTCACAAAATTGTTCATTTCTATACATCGACGGGTAAAAGAACAGTGAAACCATTGTAGTAGTAAAGAGAAAGGGGGAAATAAAATAAAGTAAAAAAGACAAGAACTAAAGAGGAATAGTGATCCTCAAAATGCCCAACAAACCCCATCATGCTTTTGCCAAAAATGCAGCTGCGTCTTCTTCCTTCCCTAGCAATCCCAAACTACGAATTTGTTCTGCTCTGGGCGCATTCTCGCGAGGGTGAGCAGCCTCGGCCTTCCGGTAGGCAGCCTGCATCTTCATCGTCCGTAGAGCCTATCCATTGCGGTTAGACAACATTCAATCCAAAGGAGGAGAAGCGAGGAGGTTCGATATAGTGATTTGGAAGAATGAAATTCTATGGGTCATATTTGTGTTGTGAAGTTGAAGTATCAGGGCATCAAGCGCTAGTCACGAAAGTCATACCTCTTTTCGGTGGTGCAGGCATTCATGGTAATCTTCTAGGGCAGGCATACACTTCTTCTTGCCGGCTTCTCCTTCTCCTGAATTGACGACATAGCAACCTAGGACCTCTTGCCAGAAGTTGAAGCAACGGGAAGGGCCTGCGGGGGAGCATAACAGTCAGCCGAAGACGTCCGTAACAGTAGCACAAAAAGCCCTGGGCAGGTATCACAGCCAATTGAGACCCAAAATACATCAAGAACCTTCAAGGAAAGATCACATACCGCCATTTAGACCAAAACCAGACGCCATTGTGTGTTTAGTGGGCAGAAAAGTAAGGGGAACTGGGGGGAGAAGAGTAAAAGCGGATGCGACGAGGTTCTTCGCATTCAGTTGCTTTCCGCCCGGGTGGCACGTGCACGCTCTCGCCGTTCAAAGGTTACGTTGACTATTAACGGCCCGGAACTCATCACCTTCATTTATCGATGAGCACGACTGGGATGCCATGGCAGGATTTACAGGGCTCTCAGATGCCTGTGCCATTCTCTTGGCCACTCATTACTGTGCCAGCGGGAATGTTTCTCCTCTCCCGGCATTGCATGCCCAATTCTCAGACAGCCTACCAGTAGACCGGCTGTTGCGCATTATCCTAACTTTCCTGCCAGAAAGTATAGATCCCCAAACTTACACGCCTGTGCTTCAGGCTCTAGCTGATGGGTCTTCGTATAACCCGACCGGTGATACTGTTGACATATCTGCGGTCAAGGATCTGAGTGAGGCGACCGTAAGGAAACGTGTACGAAAACTACGACTGTTGCCTCTCAAGTTTCCCGATGATGAGGATACCCAGGATTCCCAGGATCTTCTAACCCAATTCTTGGTTCATCGAGCCCATCGAATCGATTCGGAGACGTCTCTTCAACCGCTTATCCTTGAACTTCTTCTACCCTTCTACCAGCGATCTCCAGCCTTACGCACATTTCTCGTTTCTTGTCTCCTACCCCTCCTCCGATTGAATTACGAGTATTATCCGAATCAGGAGGAATCGTTCTCTCTAGAGACTTTAGAGTCTTTAGATGACCACACTGCCATTAATGCTCTTCTGTCGATGACCGGACCACAGAGGAGCGATATGGACTTGATCAGAAACTTGCGAGGGCTTATTGGCCCCTGGATGTATGGCAGTAATCGGCCGAAAAGACAAAGATTCAATGAGTTGGCCCGACAAAATTCGATTTCGATCTCTCGTGATGGCACAAACTGTCTTGGGTGGCGGTACGTGAATGAATGGCTATTGTCGCGTAGCCTAATAGAGCCTGAGGCTGCATTGAGCGCATTTGTCAACTGGGATGGGCCCGAAGACGTGGATCTCGGGGGGTATGCGACAGAAGCTGGGGGGCTGCAAAACAAAGAATTGAAGGAATTACGTACACAATATGCCCAAACAGGGCTTGCGGTTGTTTACGCCAGCTCTAATCTCTCGTTAGACGGCTGTTTGAAGATCGTTGAACGAGTTGCCAGTTTCGTAGACGTTGAATCTTCCTTAGTTATCCCTTCCAAGCAAGCGTTCCCTTCGGTTTTGTTCGATGCAGACCAACTGCAATCAGCATCGAGAGCATTGCTACTTCAGAACGCCCTACTTCTACCTACCAATCCATTAACGTCCCCATCCCATTCGTCGATTTCCTTCATAAGCGCTCTTCTAGTCTCTCTGCATACACTTCATGAGCTCGGTCATCCTATTTTATGCAGAACAGCAGCCAACATATGCCTTCACAACAGCGAGGACATGCAATTATTCGAATTACGTAGCGTCATAGCATCAATTGTGAAGAACGCAAAGCCTGGAAGGGACTGGACAACGGTTCGCCAGCAATTACTCTGGCTACGAGATTGGAAATCTGATCACCTGGATCAGCAAACTAAAAGCTATCATGGCCTCTTTTGGCGAACTTCACGGGATATTGTAGATGCGGATATTCTGAAGGCTATGCTAGAAGTCAGAGGTAAGTACATGATCCTATTTTCCACCAGCCTTGACCATTGCTAACGGGCCCAGAATATGAGCTTGCTGCGAACATCTACATGGATTCCAACCCCAGTCTAAAGCCATCAGAAGTCGAAAATGCAGTCAAAGAAGCCATCTTCGCCGCCTACGATAATGCGAGTAACGGCAATAGAAATAGGGGGAAAATGCAAAAGGCGTATGAGATGTGAGTCACATTCTGATATAGCTATCAAAATGACCATTTGGCTAACTCAATTATAGCCTACAAGCCTTCCAAACACGATTTCCCAACTCGACCTCGCTAAAGCAAGCTTACGCCCTCATCTCAGCCACACATTCTCTATCTTTCTACTCCCTTACCCTTCAACACGGCGTCCCCTTCCAACCAGTCAGCATCCGTGTCCACCCCGATCCCATATCCCTCATCGAAAAGGTGTTAGATCAGAATCCAAAAAGTTACACTAAGCTGGATGACCTCCTAGGCATTGGACGAAACCTAGTAACAGCGGGTTTCTCTCCTTCGGTAAATGAAGACGATTCACACTACCCACACACACCTACGCTATCCCAAGAAGATGCTGTCATCATCGCTGAACGACGCATCATGTCCCTTGCTATAGCCTCGGCTCTCCATTCCAACGACTTTAGCACTGCTTACTCGTACATTCTCACCCGTCTCACTCCACCATCTTCCTCATCCTCTCTTGCCACCTCTACTATTAAAGACGATATAACTTGGCGAGCTGTCTACAATGCCGGTCGGTACCGCGCTTCGACTACGAGCCCCAACCTTCAGGCTCAAATTACCCACCTCTCCCAACGCATTGAACTTCTCTCCCTTGCACTTGTCCTTGCATCTTCCCCTGATCCACTCCCTGAAATCCTCGGTGCCTGGCGGCGCTGCGACGAAGAGCTCTCTATCCTGCGTGCCCGCGAAACAGAAGAAGAAGAGATCTGGGACGCCAGGGGCGACAGCCTCTCATCGGTCCCAGGGGGCTTTGGTCCAACTGACAATGAACAAGATGCCTTTGAAACCAAACAACACCATGCCAAACGCGCCCGTGCACAAAGACATAATAATCGCTTGAACCATGACGAAGCGCCAATGGGTCTCTTTGAAGTTGCCCGTGGCGCTGCCATGGCCCTTCACAAGAATGCTTTTCCCCTCCGTGCCAGTGGCGCACATGCTGCTAGTACCACTGCCTCGGACCTTTCCCCATCATCCTCACATCCAAATAGTTTCTCCAATGCCTTAGTAGGAGAGGGGGAGGAACAAGCCGAGGGTCGAGTCCGCAAGAGAGATGTGGTCAGTAATATGGTCACGGGTGGTCTGGCGAGTGGAATCGGTTGGGTATTGGGTGCGCAGCCGGTGAATCGGTAATATATATTAATACTTGCCGTCTCTTCTTGCTATCAATTCTTATTTCTCTTCCTATTCTTTTTTTTTTCTCTCTCTTCTTTGTCTTTTCCTTTTCCTATTAATGAAGGGAACTTGGCAGAATGAATACGAATATATGATAAGATAATTGTTTTTCTCTTCTTAACAGTCTAGTCTAGTTAGCGGTCAAAATCATGGGAGCGAGCGCTTCATCCTGTTTTTTTTTCATTCTCTTTCCTTCCTCTCTTGAAGTATTTAGTGTTTGTTTATCCCCATGTCCCAGTGCATACATATATGGTTATAGTAATCCTCGGCCTAAGTCTGGGTAGGTAGCTAAATGTACATGTATTACAAACAGCAAACAGCATAGCTCAATATTACAGTTTGCCTACTTAAGCAACTCAAGGATAGACATGTGGTATAGGTATGTATGGTCAATTAGAATGGAAAATTATTCAACCTAGTATAGGTATTGTCAGTATGTCGCAGATGCATGTGCATGTTCATCAATATACATATTTCCTCTCATGTCAACCTCATCATATTCTTTGTGCCCCCCCCACCTCCCCCCACCCTCACACGGCCATGGGCAAACTAGGTAACCCGGTATATCCGTACCCGCTTAAATATGGTTTCCGTAAAGCAGAATAGAAGTGGGTGTGTTTTTGGAGAAGCATTAACAAAGCGGTGGGGGTCGGTAGTGGTAAGATAGATATATTAGAAAAGAGACGAGGCAGGAGGAAAATATATAAGGGAAAAAAAAATAAGTCAAATAAAATGAAACCGCCTAGGATAAACCATTCTTTCCCATTGTCGTAAACTAGGACAAAAAGCAGAAAAGAAAAAAAGAAAAGAAAAGACGCGACAGCACCGCTGACCCGCTAGATATGAAGTTCCAAGAGAAACGTGCTACACATAAGTTCGAAATCAAGCAGGTAGAGAAAATGAGGAATAAAACAACAATAAAAAACCGAGATCAAGAAAAATTTAACCACTGCTGCTGCATATGACAAATGCTTAGGGGAGATTAATTCAATCACAAGACAAAGACAAAGACATGATCGTAGAGCAAATGATGGAGGAAAAAAAATAAAAAATCCCAACTCCATAGTCCTGTTCAAGGATAGACAGGTACAATGAGCAAATATATAAGAGAAAAATGAACGTCATCATGATCACAAATCGTATGCTTTTTGACATCCAGGTCAACCAAGGGCCAGCCACTGGTAAGCGTAAAAAGGACGGTAATTTGTAACAGAGATATTACGGGAAGTGCAAATGTAGTTGACATATGGGAAGCGGGATAGTTGTGTTCGTGTAGGTGAAGAAAATAACTTTAGTCATTCCAATCCCACACTTGTTTCACGAAGTTCGCCATATTTACTTTTTTATTTTTCATGTCTAGCATCCAGGGATGTTCCAGCATCCGCCATGGAGTAGCTCTTCGTGGGGGTTCTTTCTCCAGACTGTTATGACCACTATTAGCAGGTTGGTAGTTCTACCGAGATTCCAGGACGTACCAGCATTCAATAAAGTATTTGAAATTGTTAGACCAGCGAATTCCATTTTCGGGCTCATCCTTAAGCTTGGGGATAGGTTGTCGAACAATATACGTTAAGAGGTCAATCAGTCCAGCGCGGGGTTGCATTTCGGTCCCATCGGCGGGGAATGGGAAGCGGTGTTGTGCAACTTCCAATAACGTCACACCAAGGGACCAGACGTCAGATGTAATGGTATACGACTGGCCTGTGATTCGTTCTGGGGCCATGTAATATGAAGTTCCGATAAAGGTATTGGCATCTCCTTTAGTCCCAAACTCTCCGCTAACACCAAAATCACAAAGCTTCACTTGGCCGTTTCTGCATAGCAGGATGTTGGAGGGTTTGATATCTTGAGTCCGCGTTAGGAAGAGATGATACCGAGAGCAGACTATGAAAGCAACTAACCTCGATGGATGATTTTCCGGCTGTGAAGATATGTAAGACCGTTCAAGACACCTTCAGCAACCTTCCCTAACACCTTCTCTCCGGTCCGTCCACCGAGCTTCTTGACTTCTTTATAAATACTGTCTAAGCTTCCTCCTTCACAAAATTCCATTGCAATTGAGATAGTCCCCGTTGATTTGTCCATAAATGCACCATAATAGCGACAGATGTGATCTGAAGCACAGTCCTTATTAAAGTTTAACTCTCGAACGATCTGCTTTTTCACGTCGGGATTGGGATCTGTAGTGATAATCTACCACGAATTATTCGTTAGCACGACAAACACTTTGATCATGAAATTCTGCAAACACATACCTTCAGAGCAAAGACGGTTTTACCCTCTTTGAGCTTGCATCGTGTGACGGCTCCTCCAGCACCCTCGCCCAAGCTACCCAATTCAACAATTTTCTTCTGTTCACTGGCTGCGAGCCAGCCCTCATCATCTAAATCGTCAACATCCAAAGGTCTACCCTTCTCGAGACTTAACTTGTCTAAGTCGGGAATCAAGTTGTTAACGCTGTTATCCCGTTCCATCTGCACACCACCCTCGCGATCGGAGTAAACCGAGCTAATTGCCGACGAAGGATCTGGAGTGCTTCCATGTGGTTGCCTCAGGCCCATAGCGAATGAGAGGGTCGAGAAATTGGATGACGACGCAGAGGCCGGACCACTACCTTTGCCATCTAGATAAGTAAAACTCCCTGATCTTGAGTGTCCATTTGATTCATTCAGTCCATTTGTTGCCAATGGCGGAGCAACTGGTCGACTATTTGACTGCGGGATCTCTTGAGTGCTGCCCATGGGTGTTGCGAGTCGGAGCTGGGGGAGAGGTGGGCGGCCGGCCGGCCGTTGGGGTTGAGTTGTCTCTGCGGTTGTAGAAATGCCATTACCGGTGACAGGACGGCTGGTGGTAGAGAGAGGAATACCCAAGGTAAGTTTGGGGCCTCGGGGGCCGTTAGAGTTGTTGCGATTGCCGGGAGCGGGGGCTTTGAGGATGGGAGCTGGTGACGGAGACATCGCGAGATTGTTCTGCCTCTCACCCGGCAGAAACAACTCGTTAGGGTCAGTTAGGGTAGCCAGATCGGCGACTTCTGTATATGAAAAGTAGAAACTGCGGGACGCGCAAGGCGAAGGAGAAGGAATGTCGTGGGGCTAGAAGGCGGCGGCTGTTGGTAAGGAGGGGTTAATCGTTGGAAAGAACAGACGGTGAGGTTTCGGGGGTAGGTGAGAGGGGGGAAGGGAAAAAAAAAAAAAGGGAAAAAGAAAATAAGATCTAATGAAATGAAGGGACCAAAAAAGTTGATAAGGCCTTTTGAGGAAACCAAGTAAAATAAATGCAATCGTCGTTGTAATAACCAAATGAGAAGGGGACAGATAAAAAAGTTTGGGAAAGAGGGTTTTGAAAAAAAAAAAAAAAGAAGTGTAGCTCAATATGGAGCGAACGAGTGATGAGGGGAAAAGGTAGGATACGGAAGCTGAAAAGGCAAAAGGAAAATCAAGGGTAAAAACGAGACGACGATGATAGACGGTCGGGGATGGTGAGAGATGAAATAAACGATCGAAGCAAGGTAGACGGATGAAAGAGACTGGGCAAACGGAGAGAGAGAAGAAGAATGGTAAAAAAAGAGAGCAAAGAAAGATTAGAAAGTTGAAAGTCTGGGGCCGTTTGTTCTCAATGGTAGGCGGTTATTATTCCAGACAGACGACGTATGGAGCGGAGGTTGCCCGTTCGCTCTCTACAACGGCCTAGATGAATGGGGGACAAAATGATTAGAACAACACATTCCGGGCTGATGTGTAAATGAAGGCTGAGAGCGAAATCGTACCTTGGAAGAGGTCGGTAGGCTGGGAGTAGGTACTTACTTAGTAGGTAGGTAATATCTATTAATTTCTCTTACGGAGAGGATGCCAATCAGAGGGCTCCATACAGAGGCAGTCGCTGAGCCGACCGGCGAGGGATCAGAATGGATACGTTGGAGAAAGAAGCCGGTGATGGTGGAACCAACTTGTTTCAAAAGGCGCTGAAGGACTATCCGCCCCCGTCACTAATGCCCTTGTTTTGTTACTATTCTTATAGGAAATGGGCGATGAGATTGAAGGAAATGTCTCAATTGAACCGAAATTGATGATGGCTCAGATGCTGTATCAGGAGGGGAGAATAGCTTTGCTACTACCTCAAGAAGAGGATGATACCATTAAAAATCATTAAATTTTTATTATTAAATTTACCTTTTCGGTCTCTTGTTTCATTCACATTTATCAAACAATAGGCTTTTCTTTGACTACCTAGTCTACATCAAGATTGCTAGGCATCCACCAAAAGAAAAAAAAATTAATAATAATAATAGAATAAAATAAAGGCAAAAAAAAAAAAAAAAGAAAAGAAAAGAAAAGAAACAATATTGAAACATAAGATCAAAAATTTTATATAAAATTATATAAAATAAAATAAGTGAGGATATTGAGAAGCAGAAACTTCATGAGTTGGTGGTACCAACTTCGAGGGTGGCTGTGGCTTCTAGTTTTACATCATCCCCCACTTTCCTTGCGCCTTGTTATTCAATGAGCACAATTTCTATTAATACTTTTATAGTGCTGAGAACACATTGTTTTGAAGATGAATTTCTAGACCATTTCTAATGATATTCTAATGATAGCCCTAAAATCAAGCAAATCATCACTAATGTGTGTGTGAAAGTGAGGATGAGAGTGAGGGGGAGGGGAAGAAAAACACTAGAGTTAGAGGCGCTTGGACCCCACTGGGCAACACCTCAAGTCACTTCACTTATCAGCCTTGTGAATGTGCTAAAGGAACAACAGAGCTTCCTAAAAATAATACAAAGGGTCTTTGATCCACTCAAGAATAATCATAATACGTATTCTATTTTTCACCCTCTTCCAAGTTCTAGCCTATGATTTATCCATAGACAAAGATCAATCGGGGGATGGAGAGTGGATTTTGGACCCCTCTCCTGAAATATTGATAGGCGAGTGTGGGATGGAGAATTATCTACTAGGTAGGTACTGTGACCCACAAAGATTTTACATCATACCAGGAATTATGAACAATGAAAACATCTCCAGACGAGCAATGGGAATGGGAAAAGAAAAGGGAAAGTATATAAATTTAGAGAGCTCTGTTCAAGCTTGAGTTTTCGACTTGCTCCAGTTCTTCGTGTCCTCCTCAATACATGATAGACGCGCGGCGACAGACGATCTTCGCTTAGATGAAAACTCCCCCCCCCCCCCCACCACATACAAAATCCCCCTCACTACTACTGGAGAAAGAGCACAAGAGAAAACTCGAAAGCGATACGCCGTGAGACGATCACAGCGGCAGACAGGCAAGCCGATTGGAATACTCCTGTCTGTAGGGTGGTCACGAGTCAACAAGCGGCACAGCCTCGTCCCCCAGATCCGCTTCCAAGGTAAAAAGCTAAATTGACCACTTCCCCAACAGTCCCCCTTTCCCAAAGGTTTAAAGAAAAGCAAAGAAAGAAAAAAAAAAAAGACTCGGGATTGCAAAGAATCAAAAACTGGGGTACGGAGTATCGTTCCATTTTAAATTCTAATCTCTGTATTTTAAGTCGAATAACCCCCCTCCCCAAAACCACTGCAATCGTTTAGACTAAAAAGAACGGAACTGTTCCCCTGTTGATCGGTGGAGCTTGAAGATGGTTACTACCTTCTATGAACTACGTATTATTATTGCCTGCCCACATGCTCTTCTAGGCATGCCTCCGGACGGACCACGGAATAACTATCATCTAGATTTGAAGCATCATCATAATGACTATTTGATATCTTCATTCTTCGATCGAAGTCTCGACCACGCTCTTAATTTTTAAAACTAGGTTGTTCGTTCTAATTTGGGTACCGAACTACCCCTGAACCTTGTTCACAACAATTTATTCCTAAAATGCCATTCATAACCTGGAGGTATCGAGATCGGCCAAATCCCCTAGATTTTAATTCTGAAGCAGCCAAATTCTGACTAATAATACCACTCACTAAAACCGGGCACCCTCCGAGACGCTTTTTCCCACTGCTCGCTCTGTACTATCGCAATTGCTCCGTTCCCCTTCAGGACCTACAGTCTGTCTTATTATCATCATCACCATCATCTATATGATTTCTAGGGGTTATATCTCGGAGGAACACTCCGTTTACCTTCGATAGCAGCCAGCCTTGAAGATTCATAATAATGAGATCAATATTATCATTCAATAAAACTAAAATCACTACGCTAAGGTCAATATTGTGTCCACAACTCACAGAGCCTTCTTTTTGCCTCCGTCCCTCCCTTCCTCGCCCCCTTATTGGGTCTACTATATTATTAGCAGTAGACCTATTACCTGATAACTAGGTCCAGGAATGTCGTATTGATATTACACTTATTATTAGTAGTAATGTATTACTCTCTCAGATTGCAACAGTGGCCTTCTAATTGACCTAGCCACTAAGCTTTAATTAAGCAATCTATATGGTGGCCATGGCGACCAGCAGGACCCGTATGACCATTCGCCAAATTAACACCCTGCCAGCCAACACAAAAAGGGCCAAGTATTCATCATCCTGCAATAATAACAATAATGATAATAAAGAATATAACCGTAATAATCAATATTAGTCAAGATATAATACATCCTTAATATTAACCTTGAACTCTGAGAAAATTTCTAGGTTGTTACTGGCAAGAAAGGGGGCCGAGACCGACGCCGAGGAACGGGAAGTTTTGCCGCCAAAGTCTGATGAGGAATGACTTACATATTATTACCCCGTCTTATGATTATGTTAGAGGCACCTAACTCATGTCTGGTCGTGGGAGAACTATGGTCTTGATGGGATTTATGTTTTTATTTTGCCAACTTTGTGGCCGAAATGTCGCGTGGGAGGCGTGCTTCATCAGGTAAATTTACCCAGGTACCTATGTATGTGAGGCGGGGTTGAGGAGATAACACCCCCGTTATTTATTTATTCATTCATTTATTTCTGCATCCCCCGTGGAAAATTGGTACCTAAGATGAAACCCACATTTTTGATGACGACTTTTAACAACATAGATAGCTTTACACACTATAATAACTCTTCTCTCGTGAACCCTCTTTTTTTTTTTTTTTTTTTTTTTTTTACTTTTTTTCACTCTTTTCCCTTGAGTTTGGAGATTTTAATTGATGCAGCAACATGAATAATGATTACAGACACTTAAGTAGTTGTGAGTATCTTCCTAGTTACTACCTAGGATGGAGGGGGACGACCGCGTACTTGACTAGGTGCGAGCGAACCTTAGCCGAATACCTACCACCACTTACTCCGGAGTAACTTACTGCAGTACCTGATTACTTCAGGTGAAAGAGCCTATCATAACACCACTCCATTTCGCCAAATTTTAATCAAGATATAAATGGCAGCGGAGAGACAGGGGTAAGTGGATCATATCAACCTCTTGGCTCTTGTCATTGGTCCACTTGAAGGGACAGGGAGCCACCGCGGGATGATGGTGAAATGTATGAGTGGAGGATAGCGTCAGGAACGGAGGTGTAGGTCCCACCACTCAGAGCCTTAGAATGCATGATTGGTCTGAACCTGGAAGTTGAAACAAAGACTAAGTGGTGCTTTTCAACGTCTTGTGGCTCCATCTATTATGAGCTGCCTTTTTCTCCCCTGAAAATACCAGGTACCTGCTCCATACCTAGTAATACTACTACCTACCTCATAATTCCGAGCACTCATTAACCTGTAATTACAGCGGTTAATTAGGTGCACTCCCAATTTCCCACTTTGCCTCGCACTTCCTGACTCTAAAGTCTGACGGCTTGTCTTTTGTAGTTAGGTTACAGGTTCCTCCCTACCTAGGTAGTAGGAAGGCGACTCTTTTTCCTTACTAGTGAATTACCTTATGGTATTATCATGATGATAACTATTATTTCATTTCTTATTTATTTATTAAATTTTCTTATGATAAAATTGAGTCAGTAACCTGGTGACAGGCATCTTACTCAGAGGAGAGTGATGATCTGAGGTCGTCATCATCTTGTAAACAACCCACCCCTCCTCCGTCTCCTCAATTTTCGCCTTCCAAAATCAACCATTCATAGTGGGAGGACAAGATTTAATGATGTCTAAAAGAAGCAACCAAGCGATCGATCATGGATCAACATGGTTTTTTTTTTTTCCCCCTCTCAATCCTGTCTATCCCCAAAGAGCCAAAAAGTAGCGCCAGAACAACGAAGTCCAGCTCATGATAAGAGCTAATAATGAAACTAGTCACTTAGCAATCCAGTAGTCCACCTTCGCGAGAGTGGCATCCACCAACCACAACCCAAGTCTTCTCTCCCACGAGGGGCCCAACCGGTCAAAAGGCGTTTTAATTGGATTTAGTCGAGTCCAAGGTTTTCCCCTGAACGGGCATATACACCGCATCGAGTGGATAAACTGGTTAGACTTGCTGTAATCCTCTCCAGTCCCCACCCACCTGCAGGTCCCTCTCTCCTTTTCTTCCCTGGAACGATCTCCAAGTTAATCTCCCGGCTCATACAAAGGCTCCAGACCTCCCCTTCCTTTCTGTTCTTCTGGTTCTATCCGTTCTTTTCTCTCAAGTCCAAACTTCCTTCCTGCTTGAAGCATACACCTTTTGACTTCGGTCAGCCACTCTTTTCAAAACCCAACTAATCCACACTCTCTTTAACAAGCACTCTACGTCTTTCAGCACTTTTTGTGTCTGTATCTACTACTCTTTACTCTTTTCTACCTTGACGGTTTCGTTTTTCATAAACAACAACATCAATCAAAATGCGTTTCACTGCTGCTGCTGTCGCCCTCTTCGCCGGCCTTGCCGTTGCTCTCCCTGGTGGTGAGATCGAGACCATCTACCAGACTGAGGAGGTCACCATCACCTCTTGCGCTCCCACCGTCACCGACTGCCCCGGAAGCACCACCAGCACCACCGCCCCTGCTGTTGAGCCCACTACCACCTCCAGCTACCCCGTCATCCCTCCCCCTGAGAGCACCGCTGTCGTTCCTCCTCCCGTCTACACCAGCAGCGCTCCTGTTCCTCCTCCAGTTGTTCCCACTGAGAGCGTCTCCGTCTTCCCTGTGACCACCTGCATTCCCACCGTCACTTACTCCACCGTCACCATTGTCCCCACCACCACCACCTCCAAGGCTGTCATCCCCTCCAGCGTGGCCCCCACTGGCACCCCTACGTAAGTCTTCTTTGCTAATCTGCACTTGGGTTTGCATCTTCGGGAGTACTAACCTTACGAACAGTCCTACCCCCATCTTCACTGGTGCTGCCAACGCCATGACCGGCTCTTTCGGTCTGGCCGGTGCCGCCGCCGTCGCTGCTCTCTTCCTTGCTTAAATTATTCGCTTTTTGCCAATAGTTTAGACATGGGGCCCCGCAGTCGTCGCGATGAACGAAGGCCTAGAAGTTTGAGATCTGGGGATGAAGGAACATTAAGTGTTCGGTCTGTTAATTTAGTTGTGGAATGGGGAACTTCTTTTTCTTAATCTGATTCGTTTCGTCTTACATATTCGATACTTTTCTTTTCTGAGCTTTGCTTACCGGATTGCTTCGGAGTTTTGTGTGAAGCACTTGGTGGCTGGATACGATTTAATGTAAACCCTGAACGCTTCTTCCATCTTGGCCAACCTTCGCTCTCGAAGCAGTAAATTTTATATTCTTTTCCCTTAATTACTATTAGGCTTTAAGGTTCGAATAATAGACATTACAATAATAATGATTTAATTAGGGGATAGTTCCTTTTCGCAGATTCAGCTGGCAGAATCTTACTATTTCATTTTGGTTTTTTTTTCTTTTTTTTTTTACTTTTTTGTTTTTAGGGGGGGTTACCTGAATCTTGACTGGATTTTGAACGAGGCTACTGCAGGAACAACAACGCTTGTTCCAGCAGCCATGAGGTCGCTAACCATTGGACGTAACTACCTTACTAGACAAGGGAGTCAGCCAATTCCTACCTACTAGTTACTGGTAGGTCCTTCCATAGGTCCCTGTCCAAGGAATGTAATGATGTGTATATAAGTCGGTAAATATACCCACCTTTTAAATAGATACCTATCAACAGGTAGTCAGTCTATCTATGAGTCTACTTGCCAGCCTGGCGGTTTCAATTTATTCCATTTTCTTTTGTCTTTCTTTTTATTTTCGTGGGATACGACAAGCTCAATTCGAAAACTAAGGCTCCGGCCGAAGGGACTCTGAATGGGGCCATTTTTCTCATCTCATTCAGAGAAGGAGTTTATATTATTTTTGTTATTATTCATCTTGTTTTATTAATAATTACTTAATGCCTACCTAATAATTGTTGTTGTTGTCTAGTTTCATAATTTCGTTACTTTATTTCTTATTTTACCTTTTTTTAAAAAAAAAAAAGAAAATAACCATGCAAGGCTCCATGGACGTGCCGTTTCACCCTTTTTCCATTTAGACTCTTTTTACTAAATATAACTAAACCCTGGGAACTATTTTGGGGGGGGAGGGAGATAAAAGAGAGAAAGATTGTAAAATCTATAGGTAGGTAGGTAGGTAGGTAGTCTGCAGTACCTGTACTCTGCAAGGTGTTTGTTTCAAGGATGCTTTAAATCTCCCTGGTCTTTTCTTAGCATACGTCACCCTACACCGTCTTTGTCTTTCTCTTTCTCCTTTTGTGTTCACAATAGGAGTACTTTATTATAGTTATATTTTTTTGTTGATGTTTTTTTCCCCTTGTTTTTATGGTTCTTGATGTGTTTGATTGTCGGTTGGGATTCGTAGTTTGTACCTAGGATGTATGTATAGCCCAACTCTCTGAAAATGATATTATGTTTACTCTAAGCAAGAGAGAACCAGGTAGTCAGCTTATTGTATTATACAGATCAGCAACATACTAACTAGATGGACATCTACCTTAATACAAATATATACATACATACATACATACATCAAGACATACATGTATAAGATAGGAAGCTACCTCAATCACAGATTAGAGTAAGTATACGATAGTTATGCCAATTATATTCTCGTCCCAAGCCCCAAGGGGGCAAAGGTCCCTATGCAATGGGGTCAGATGAGATGCGATGAGATGAGACAAGAAAGCGCAAAGCTGCCCAGGAAGGCTGAGCCTCGAGCATAAGTTGATTTCCTGAGATGAGATGTCTGTATGTATGTACTGTACATACATGCATACATACCTACAGTTGACAGTTGTATGTTTGTAGGTTAGATTCTCTCGAAGATCATTCCCTTTCGCGACTTATTACCCATTTCAGGCTGGTGGGTGATGGTATACGAGAAGCCTGGGATCGTATACAGTGGACTTCGTATCTCGTATATAAATAATTCCCCGGGGTGGTGGGGGGGGGGGATGAAGTTTATTCAGGCTGGTTAGGGTTTCTTTTTAATTTTAATTTTTTTTTTTTTTCTTTTTACCCCCTATGTCTTTGTTACGCCTGGGAGGCTTATGTTGAATGCTGTATGTATGTACATGTATAGGTTTGCTTTAAAGAGGATGAGGGAAAGAGAGAAAGAAAAAGAACAGGTGGTGGTTAGATGATAGCCTTAAACTTCAATCAATTCGTTAATAATTACTGGAGAAACCAACGAGGGAACCGAGGAAGAACATGGCGCGGGTTAACTAGGCTGAGAAAGAAGAAGAAGAAGAAGAAGAAGAATAAGAGTAGTAGTAATAATAATATTGACGATGATAATAGCAAAATTATAACAGTTCAGTCAGGATGTGGCAGTGTCAGGGCATTGATTGCTGCGCAATTCATTTTAGTTTCCCTTTTCCTCTCCAACAACCACCCCCCACCCAAAAATAAAAATAAAAATAAAATGAATTGACAACTTGGCTTCTCCTAATGATTTGGAAAGAGAAAATGAAAGATGGCTTGGCCTCTCCTAAGATCAACTTTGTCACACACACACTCTCTCTCTGTCTCTCAGTAATAACAACTATTCGTCTGTGGATTTCATGAGGTGGTTGAGCCTGCTGCTGACTGCTCAGCTCCGCCTGCAACCTTCTTGCCTCCCGGACAGAGAGAGAGTTATCACATCGTAAATTCGGATTTTTGGGGCCGATACCAATGGCAAAGGATTTGGGGCCAACAGGTGATTATCTGGAACCAGCGGGTTGTTCCTTTTTTTTAATTTCGTTTATTTATTTTCAATTTTCTTTTCCCCTTTTTTTTTTTTTTTTTTTTTTTTTTCCTCAGCGGGGCAAAGATTTCACAACGAATAGATTCATATTCCAACTCAGCTTGATCATTATTTTTCTTCTACACTAGGGAGGCAAAGAACCAACGCAGCTCTCCATTTACCAAACCGGGCCAGGAAAACAGTCATCTATTCCTCGCTATTGGGACCTTTAGGACTAATGTTGGTGTTGATCAGTGAAATCCTCCATGTGAGGCGGCGCAGTGTTGGGAGTTCTGTTATGTCCTGTCGCCTCTTTGTTATTTATTTAATATTGCTTGTCAAAGAGAAAGCACAGGGCAACTGTTAGCTCCGCCTCGAACCCTACCTAGTAAACGATAAATAAGAAAGGAGTCCAGGAATATGCAAATATATTGTCTCAAATTTATCTACTATCGGGACTATCTTAGGTGACGATCCACTTTCAGTTGACCCATCGCTTGTTTAACATCGTATTCCCATCTGATTTTTGGCCCGTTCGCCTGGTTCTTGGTGCTTCGCTCGTCCCCTCTTCTCCCCTCCCCTCCCCCCGTGTTTCGCAATTCTAGGACATGCAGAAAGGGTTCTTGCGGATTGCCGGCCCAGCATAATATAATTATAAAACTATCCTTAGCCCTAGGACCTTTTCCCTTCCCCAGTTGATTCTTGATGTTCTCCTTCACCTTCCAGATGGATCTCTCATCTCTGGAAGGCCCTCCTATTGAGGATTCCAGGTTCACATGTGCTGGTGATATCCCTCGTATTCGCCTTGACCATGTGCAGAGTCCCATCCGGTCGACAAGAGGCCTGCCTCCCCGGCCAGCATCTACAGATATGGCCTCCCTCTCCCGCAACAAGAGTCCAAGTGCAACAGCCCGTGGGCTCTGGCACAGTTCAAGTGGCGAAAGACGTCGATCTCTAAACCAGGTGTCTTCCCATCATCGAGAGCCCTCACGGCACAATGCTACTCTAGCGTCTCCCGCACCTCGAGAAACTTCTCGACCACATTCCTATGGTGCTTCGAGCTCACAGTCACAGCAGCTCATCTGGCTCGAGAGCGAACAAATATGGATCTTAACAAGCACGACTACTGACACCAACGATACCATCACCACCTCAACACCACATCGAGCGCCACAGGCATTATTAGCCCCGGCACCCAGGCGAGGGCCAGGCTTCCCAAGACCTAGAAGCCTATCCCACTCACAATCCATGGAAATGTATCCGATGACAAGCAATGGGCGGCGTTTAGTGTTTGAAGATGACGACCTCCCACCCCCATATGAAAGACACATTTATGATCGACCTCTAGGTCCTATACCGTCCGCTGTGAATCGTGTACCAGCTCTGAGTGTCCCCACGACCTCACCCGCACAAGGGTCCCGGTGGGCTGCCATTGGCCAAAGAATCCATCCAAGACCGCCATTTTAGGTGATTTGTGGTTTGACCCAACATGATACTTCACTGGTATGAAGCGAGCACAACCCTGCGGGTTCAGGGAAACTCACGTCAAGGAGATCCAGCCGTGGCTTCACTGCGCAATACCTAGATGCCTTAATATTCGAGTCAGCTGTACGACACAGACTAGACTTGGCAGCTTAACTTAAGGCTCCACAGGTATATAAAAATAAGTGTATTTATACACATGGCCTTGCATGGTCGATCTGCTAGACTAGAGGCCATTGGCTCTCTAGGTCGGTGACAGAAGCAGTGATCGATTCAGGATGGTATCTAGCTCACGGGGCCCGTTTGTTAGAGAAATATGATGGTGTTATGAAAGAATGAAGGGAAAAAAAGAGCAGGAAAATGCCGTCTGGGCCTAGTCTGGATGGTAAGCGGACACTTCTTGTAAATAAATATATATCTCTCTCTATTTGGGAGGGTAAATTTTTCCAAAAACTATTATTATTCTTTGCCTTTTTCCTATGATCCAGGTATCTTTCTAATTACTTTCTCTGACAAAATATTCTAATTGAGACACTACTACTTACTTCTACTAATAATACAATATCCACTCCAGCCTTGAAATGCTTAGGCAGCTATCCCATCACTGATTTGCTTGTTATTTTTCATACAGTTGATTACCAGTGGTTAATATTACTCCAGATTAGGATCTACCATCCACACGCAGTAGTCCACTGTTTTTGCTTTTTTTGCGTTCTTTATCTTTGGGTTCGGTCTTGTTATTTTGTTGCTGTTGTTATTGTTGTTTTTTTTTTTTGCTTTTTCCTGATGATATTTATTTTGTTTTTCTTTTCTTTTCTTTTCTTTTCTTTTTTTTTTGCCTCTCAGAGACCTAGAGGGGGGACTCACGCTTCATCTCCAGATGTGTAACTAGAAGAACTGGAGGTGGTTTCAACTTTTATTTGCCCTCAAGCATTTGTTGGCAACACACCAGCCTTCACACTTCATCCATCATTTTCTTCAATCAATCGTAGCGTGGGGGAGGGGGGTAAGGGAACCCCGAGGATCAGGCTGAAGAAGGATGGCTTTGGTAGCTAATATCTCGGACAGACAGACAGAGTCATTCTTCTATTTGCGCAGACTTCGGACCCGACTTGACAAGCCCGACCTAGTGGACGAGTAGGAAATGAGGAATCGAAAAGCCCGGCCTGCAGGTGAGCACCGTTCTAATCAGATCATAGGACCAGAACCGAGTCCACAGGCAGAGGATGAAGGTGAGAGCAACACACGCTAAGCGCCAGCCTCCAGAATTCTCGTCCTCTCAGCAAGCAGACATCCCCAGTGAATTTTGTTTTTTCCTCAAGCTTCTCTTCTCTTCCGTATCTCTGCCACCTGTGAGTGACCCCATATTTTCCTCTTCCCTCTGCGATTATCTAGCTACTAAATCTCTGCTGCTCCCCCATCCAGTTCCGTTGTCGTTGAGTTCTGCGCAGTTTCTCCAATTGACCGGAATCATTCTTTCCACCGCCTTCGTTCGTCTTCGATTGCTGCAGCCAATCAGCGGCCGTTCCCGCCCCCGTTGAAAATGGTTCATTTCTTCCATTTCTCTCGATCCAAATCTCAGTCTCAACCCAAATCTAAAGCCAATAAATCTTCTTCTTCACGTCCTTCTCCCTCTTCCTCCCTCTCCTCCTCCTCCTCTCTCTCCTCTCCCGCGCCTGCGACTGCGCCTGCTCCCACTCCTCCCACTGCTACTACAACTACTGCTTCCTCCCGGCTGCATAGGAAGCCCACTTCACGTCCCTCCCACGGTCGCTCTTCATCCTCGCCCTCCACCACGACCACCCGCATCCATCGCTACGCACACGACCCCGACTCTCACCCGTTAAACCTTCCCCCCGACGAGCTACGTCGTCTCTCAGCCATGGCCGCTGCCGCCGCTGACCCTCGAAGCTCTATGGACATTGACAGCAATGAACCTCGCTATACCATGCCCTCTGCCTCGTCACCTCTATCCAATCAAGTAAACGGAGATGGGACTTACGAGAAGAGTCCAACCCCGCCACCTCATCGATCCAATGGCAACACTGACGAAGCTGACTCGTACAAATTGGCGGGAAACAAGTTTTTCAAGGATGGAGATTACAATAGAGCCATTCAGGAATTTACCAAAGGTCTGTTTTTACATACCCCTCTTTCGATGTCTTGAATCTAAGACATTCATCCTTATATGCCCATTTTACTTCATCTCCCCGCCTTTTTATACTTTCGGGCGGCGGTCAAAAAAAAAAAAAAAAATTTTTTTTCCTCCCCTACAACAACCTTTAATGAAAAAGAAAAAAAGGAAAAGAAAAGAAGTAAAATGAGTCATCTCTAACCGTTGGAACAGCCATTGAAATTAATCCAAACTCACCCATCTACCGGTCAAACCGAGCTGCCGCCAATATGTCCGCCCACCGATACCTTGACGCTCTGGAGGATGCCGAACGCGCCCAAGAACTGGACCCTGACAATGTTAAAATCATGTACCGGCTTGCTCGCATTCTGACTAGCTTGGGTCGTCCTGCTGAGGCCCTCGAAGTCCTCGACCGTATTCATCCCCCCGCCTCTGCTACTGACCGCCAACCCGCTGAAAAGATGCTACGTTTCGTCAACCAAGCCAAGGAGACCATGGCTGCGGACCGTGGTGTGTCTATGGTAGTGTTCTGTCTCGATCAGGCCCGACAACTCCTTGGTCCAGGTGTCAAGGAGCCCCGTGCATGGACATTGATGACGGCTGAAGCGCAATTGAAAATGGGCACGGGCAACTCATATGGTAAAGCCCAGGATATTGCCATGTCTATGCTACGGGATAACAATCAGGACCCCGATGCGCTTCTGATTCGTGCCCGTGCCTACTATGGCTTGGGTGAGACTGATCAGGCTCTGAAACTCCTTCGAATGTGTCTCAGTCTCGATCCCGATATGAAAATGGCAATTAAGCTTCTACGAACGGTATCGAAGCTCGTGCGGACTAAAGAGGAAGGTAACAAAGCTTTCAAGGCTAAAGACTTCCATAAGGCAATTGAACTCTATACTGAAGCCCTCGGCGTGGATCCTACCAATAAGGACATGAACTCTAAGATTCTCCAGAACCGGGCCCAAGCTCATATTAACTTGAAGGAATTCGACAATGCCATCAATGACTGTAATGAGGCTCTGAAGCTAGACCCCGGATATATTAAAGCCCAGAAGATGCGTGCCAAGGCTTACGGCGGTGCCGGAAACTGGGAAGAAGCTGTGCGTGACTACAAAGCTGTTGCGGAATCCAATCCCGCGGAGAAGGGCATTCAGGAAGAGATCCGCCGCGCCGAATTCGAGCTCAAGAAGGCCTCCCGCAAAGATTACTATAAGATTCTGGGCGTCGGCAAGGAAGCTACCGAGCACGAGATTAAGAAGGCCTACCGTAGATTGGCTATTCAATATCACCCTGATAAAAATCGGGATGGCGAAGCCGGTGATGAAAAGTTCAAGGAGATTGGCGAAGCCTACGAAACATTAATTGATCCTCAGTATGTCTCTTTCTCTAACTCCAAGCCTAGATGCTATATGCTAATGGATCCCACTACAGGAAACGTGCCGCTTACGATAATGGAGATGACCTCATTGACCCAGCCGATATGTTTTCCCGTGGCGGCTTCGGTGGCATGGGCGGCATGGGTGGAATGGGCGGTATGGGCGGTATGGGTGGCATGGGTGGCACTCATATCAATATCGATCCCAGCGTCCTATTCAACATGATGAATGGTGGCGGTGGTGGTGGATTCGCCCAAGCCGGTGGCCATCCTTTTGGTGGGCAAGCTCGTGGTGGATTCCCGGGCGGTTTCCCGTTCTAAACGCTTCACTCCACAGTTCTGACAGAGAGGCAAAGAAAAAAAAAAGAAAAGAAAAAAAAAAAAAAAAAAAGAGTACAGTCAAGAAGATTCAAAAGTACTTGGGCTAGGATTCAAACCAGGCAGGTTTGTTATTTGGGCAACAAAAACCATACTATACCATCATCACATTTCCCTGGCGTCCATCTTCATCCATCTCTCTGCACTCCATCAACGTGCTTGCATTTCGCCTATTACATACATATCATTTGCGTTTTGCTTTGCTATCACCATATCCCTTATACACAACATGATCATTATCATTCCAACTATCACAAATGGCGCTTTTTTCGGTTGCAACTTGCCATTCAGATGCAGATTGATGTGAGATAGATTTTTTTTTTTTTCTCCTTGTCCCTTTTCTCCTTGTCCTATTTTATTTTTTATCTTTTCAGGAAACTCAAGTCTCTCCTCGCGGGGAAAACGTGAGTGTTTTTTTTGTCCTCCTTTTTTTCCTTTCTTTTCTTTTCTTGTTTTCTAATTCATTTCATTTGTTATTTATTTACTCTTTATCTTTTACTTGTTTTTTCTTTCTTGCGCAAGGAAGATTATGGCGTTTTGTTATATACCTGGGTTACTGATCATACTGGTTGGGATGAATGATGATTTCTTTCCATTTTCTTTTCATTGCATATTGTTTCAATATCATAAGATTAATAAGCTCAGGATCTGATCTAGATATGAGATGATATACTTTATCATTATCAAATTGACTAGATTTTCTGGCCTCCTTTCACTAAAGCGAAAATTCGCTCTTAATCACTTCTAGATATAGCCGTACACAAGATGCATTGGATAAAGGGAGAGAGTGTGTATATTAAAGTCATCAGAAGATTTATATTCGAATTACGATAGATACACGGACAGGGGTTAGTTATATACATGAATCATGACAGAGAAAGGGAAATAAGAAAGAAAAAAAAGAAAAGAAAAGAAAAGAAAAAAGAAGGCCGGGAGGCCAGAGGGAACAGAAGTATAGAGGGTAAGAAGGAAACTCGTCAACATCACACTAGTATCTGGATCGTAATTCTAATATCCAAGGCCCCCGAGCACAATTCGAGTCTCCGCTAAAGCCATGCTGCACACACCAAGGGCTCGCACTTGCGAGCCCTTTCGAAGGCGCTGCAGGCCCAACGCTACCTTCCAACCCTCTGTCTCTTGCAAGACAAAAACATACCGTCGGCCCTCTTGGTCACGGATAGTAGCCCGGAGAACATGCAGCCCTCCATAGGGCTGGGTTTCACTACCATCTGTACTTCCGTTTCGACTAAAAAAGGCGGGAGAAGCGAGTCGACAAGTGTTTTTGCACACCTTAAGGAAGTTTGCAAGGTATGCATCGGACTCTTCTGGTGTGGGATCGCCGGTACTACGGCGAAAGAAGGCCTGATTGGCCTTTGTATTTTGCTTCGGGGAACCAACTTGAGGGCACCAAACCTCGACCAGCTTCATCGTCCATGCTTTGATGTCCCACTCACGTTGAGGAACACCGCGAACGTCGTCGTCAATAAATAGGCCTTCCGTGGTGATACGGAGAACTAGACCATCTGTAACTATGCCCTGACCTGATACCAATTGAGCAACAGGCGTCCGAAGAAAGGCCTGGTTGAAAACATACACGCCCTTGATAACAATTTTATCAGGATCTTTGGTCTCATACGGACCCCGATTAGACGGTGGAGGTGTGGTCCGCGCCGTTGATTGAGAAGGGGCATATGAGGACTCGGAATAGACGGACGACTGGGAGGTTCCCGCGTATGGTCGCCTTGGTCGATCATAGGGTCGAAACGTGTATGCATCATCATCAGGTCCTGGTGGAGGTGCTGAAGGTTTTTGAGGGGATGGTGTTCGGGGAGGTACGGAGGTAGTAGACGCATTTGATGCCGCAGCCGCTTTGGCTTTGGCCGCGGCGGCCTCTTGGGCATCTCGGGCTTTCTTCTCAGCGTACTTCTTTGCAGCTGCCTCTTTAAGTGCTGCGAACTTAGCATCGGCTTCTTTCTTTGCCGCAGCTTTAGCTGCTGCCTCCTTCTCTGCAGCCTCCTTTTCCGCCTTAGCCTTTGCTTCCGCAGCTTCGCGCTCCGCCTTAGCTCGAGCCTCTGCTGCCTCTCTTTCAGCTCTGATCCGAGCCTCTGCTGCTGCTCTCTGCTCCCTCTCCCTAGCTTCGGCTGCTCTTGCTCTCGCTTCCGCCGCTTCTTTCTCGGCTCTGGCTTTGGCCTCCGCCGCTTCTCTTTCCGCCTTTGCTCTCAACTCTGCCGCTTCTCGCTCGAATTTAGCTTTGACCTCTGCCGCTTCTCTCTCCGCTTGTTCTCGTGCTTCCCGGGCGGCTTTCTCTTTAGCAGCCGCCATTTCTTTCTCCAACTGCTCTCTGCGCTCTCGTAATTCTCTCTCCATGGCCTCCCGCTCACGCTGTTTCTGTTTTTCCCGCGCCTCCGCTTCACGTTTCCGTTTGAACTCTTCCATTTTCCGCCGTAGTTCCTCTTTTCGTCGAGTTTCCTCCCTCTCCTTTTCCCAATCCTCTGCACTTCGAGGTTTACTTTCACTCTGCGGCGTCGAACCTGGAGGATTGGTATGGGGAGTGGGACCAGGACCAGTACCCGGGTGTTTAGGGCCCGGATTAGGACCAGGACCAGGGGTAGGATTCGGCCCTGGGCCTGTATTTGGGCCACTAGAACCCGGAGTACCCTGTGGTGGAGGCTGATTAGCCCTATACTGATTCCCAGAATATTGATTTCCCGGCGGGGGCCCACCACCAAAATTACTACCATAGTTACCCTGTTGGTGAGGTCCTCCGTCCTGACCCGAAAAGTTGCCCCCTCTCGAATAGTTCTGTCCGTTGTTACTTGAACTAGGGTCCGGGCCAGAGGAGCCAGGTCCCCCAGACCTAAACCAGCCGGATCCAAATCCAGGACCCCGGCGCCCCTCCCGCGATGTTCCACCACTACCCGCCTGGTATGTGCCGAAGGCCCACCCAGCAATGCCCACGACACCTATAGCCAAGATGGCGATTCCCATTCCACCGCCACTAGCTACTGTCGCAGCATACCAGAATCTCACCATCGGAGCAAAGGTTGACCATAGCCAGACGGCTATGAGCATACTCCCTGCTCCAGCGATGAAGCTATTTCGCTGGCATTGCAGGGACGGTAGGTAGAGGAAGCCCGAACCTGACGAATGGGGTGGGATAATGAAGATATCGTAGTTCCCTTGGGGGAGATCTGACGATTTGCGGTATTCTGTTCCATGGGTGGTGTTTGGCTTTTCACCATGAGGGGGGGGTGGAGGGGGAGGGCCGTCCATTGCTTAGTGAACAAGATAAATATGTGGATGTTTATAAAAGTATATATAATTATTTGCGTGTGGGGGTGGGAGGGGAGACTGATGTTTGGGTCGTCGATTAAGATACTGTAGTCTCCTCCACCTAGTTCCCGCAATGGGGCCCAGATCACTGTTGGCTGTGTCGGATTCCGGGGTCCTATATAACTATTTTCGGGGTGACGGGACCTGATGAGTTGGTGATGGCGGACAGTGCATGTTCACAGCAACATTGGATGGGCACTGAGCCTCACCCCCATCAGCAACTGTCTAGGGAAATATTTGTTGATGCTGTACTGAGTACAAAGTGGGGGTCCGGTGTTGGAATAGGAGGGTAATATTGGGGATGGAAATTAGAATGATGGGAATTGAGTGTGGAGTGGGTGATAGTATTAACTAAAAAAAGTGGATGAAAGGGGATGGAGGTGGCAAGATGAAGAGGTGGGATGGTAGATGTAGATGGGAAGAGGAAGAGGAGAAAAGAGGACACAAAAGTGGGCAGGCGGCAGCTGATGCGATGATTTATTATTATTATTATTATTTAGGATCAGCGCCAAGTGAGTGACCAATACACAGGAGTTACCACCTTCTAGGGAAGTTTGGGTCCGATTTGGCTTGCGTAGTACAGACAGACGATAAGAAGCAGCGAGATCGTTGATTTGTCAATTATGTTATTTCCTGGCCTTTGATTTGTTTTCTTTCTCTTTTTCTTTTTCTTTTTTTTTTTTCCCTTCCCCGGGCTGTTAGGTCCTATAGGTAACAATACCTCCTGTGTAATAATGTAAACATTGACTTCAACCTTTGTTTACTATTCCATAATACATCCAACCAGCTTCTTAGGGATTCGACTATCCTCTTTGTCGAATCTTCCAGGTTATTCAGGGGATTTTAAAGACTGAGACATATTAAAGTCATCAGGTTAAATCAATCGTAATAATGTCTTGTTTTATCGTAGCTATAATTAGGACCGATGGAGAACCATGCGCGCGCTCTAGATATATTTTATCGCAATCTTCCCGCATTCCAGATTTTCAACGGGTAACCTTAATGGGAGTTCAGCATGACAAGGAGGTACTATTATCATCGAACAATTAATGTTGTTTCCTGCTCCGTTTAACTTGTTGTGATAATCCAACTACTCAGTAACTCATGCGAAGAGTTACTTTGCTATCTCTGTATGTTGTTCATCCACCTTAACAACCCCACCTAGGCAAATAAAGTTGTGTTTGTTTTGATTTTGCTCTTTACGTCCTAAATGGTTGGCTTACTATTGGCTAGAGCCCAATTACATAACCATAACAACAGTTCCATCCCAGAAAGGCTAGTGCACTTGATACTTAACTGCCTGAGGCAGAAATTTTGACTCAACAAGCAGCTATTACTACCTTTAACATTAAGGTACTTACAACATTCTGTTTCTCGAAGAATACCAAGTTAATATTACCTTGAATAACATAAATAGCCTGGAAATCTCGTTGAGTAGTACCAATTACGAACACCAGTTGGACCAGGGTACCTAGGTACCTACACATTGCTCCAAAGTGTATCAAAGCAGTTTCATCTGCAACACCCTTGGTGATTTGAGCCAGGTTTACCCACAGGCCCTCGGAGAGGTTCCATACAGACTGGGAATGTAGATGCCTCGAGAGATTGTGGAGCAGTAATGAAATGCTGTTTGTTGGTGATGGGCTGGAAGGAGGCAGCATGTGTCAGTGATGCTGAAAGTCACACCAAACGTGGTTGTTCCAACGCCTATAAATGATTGAGCTAAGGGATATACTTAGAGTTTATATATATTGATCTATTCTTCGATTACAATTTCCACACACCAAATGTCTTTGTGATAGTCAACCACATGTTCGGCATCAACGAAACCGTGTGACTCAGTCAGGAAGTACCTTACCTTTTTCTTACCGGGATTTACCTTACCATACACTCACCACCCGGTACGGTACCTGCGCCCGAGCCAGGAAGGATCCTCACACATCCTCATACTCGCCCATAACAACTCATAGGTAACTACCTTACTCGACAGGAGGTATTACCAAAAATACCCGAGCAGAAAGAGCGTATGATATACGTCTTGTGACCGTATCCTGGAGCGACGGAATGGATTTTTCAGTGGGAATCAATAATACGTGCGTATCGTTTCTCCGACTTCTCCAGGTTTCAGGTATTCGTTCAAAAAAACCCGCCGCCAAGAAGGATGGTGACCGCAGTAACTCACCTGCTGCCTCAACTAGTTCTGAGGCTGCCTTGATTGATTGGAGGCTGAAACCACATCATCACTGAAACTGCTGGTCAGTCCCCCATCTCAGGCTCCGACCTCTCCGGGGTGTGATATCTTATTCTGTCCCGGTCTTCTCCTTCTCTTCGCCCTCACTCTTCCTACCGTCACCTATCCTTGTCTCCACCATTGACTTGATTCCCCCCAAGGGGTTGTCAGGTACCGCCTCCTCCTCACCCTCTTCACATTCTCCGCCGCCAACTGTCCTTTCATACGCACTCACTACCTCTTTGTCTCGATTCATCAACACCTTGAAATTCCCTCTTACTCCCTTCTCTATGCAGCTGCGGTAGCCATTCCTCCTTCGACCAGTTCTCCATCTCTCCCTCCCTCTCTTCCCCTCCGGGAGGGCTCACCGACCCTTCTTCCCCACCATGTCCTCCTCCTACCATTCGAATCCCCAGTCCCACCAGAGTCATGCTGCTCATCATCGACCGGTGCCCTCATTCAACCCTGTGGCGGCAGTAAATGCTCCAGCTGGAACGTTCCTGCCTGGAACCAAAGTCCAGATCGGTAATCATCGCGTTGTGGTTGAGAAGTACCTTTCTGAAGGAGGATTTGCTCATGTCTATGTTGTTCGTCTCCCCCAGCCGGTTGATGGCTCCGATAGGGCAGTATTGAAACGTGTGGCGGTTCCTGATAAATCGGCGCTGGCCAACATGCGGACGGAGGTTGAGACAATGAAGAAGCTTAAGGGCCATCGTCACATTGTCAAGTACTTTGATTCCCATGCATCTCAGCTCCAGGGCGGTGGCTATGAAGTGTTTCTGCTGATGGAGTTTTGTTCTGGTGGTGGTTTGATTGATTTCATGAACACGCGGCTACAGAACCGATTGACAGAGCCGGAGATCATCAAGATCTTCTCTGATGCCGCTGAGGGTGTGGCCTGCATGCATTACCTAAAACCACCTCTTCTGCACCGCGATCTCAAGGTCGAGAATGTCCTCATCTCCCGCCACGGGACTTCCGTGATATACAAGCTATGCGATTTTGGATCTGCCGCACCTCCTCGCCCCGCTGCTACGTCCGCTGCGGAGGGTCGTTTGATTGAGGATGACGTCCAACGGCACACAACACTGCAATATCGGAGCCCGGAAATGATTGATGTTTATCGGAAACAACCCATTGATGAAAAAAGTGATATCTGGGCTTTGGGTGTTCTTTTGTACAAACTGTGTTACTATACAACTCCGTTTGAGGAAGTTGGACAGATGGCCATTCTAAACGCTAGCTTCAAGTTCCCGGCTTACCCCCCCTTTTCTGATCGACTGAAGATGTTCATTGGTGAGGAGCTTCCCTTGGAATTCTAGTTGTAACAGACAAATTGGATATCTAATACTGACACGTGATAGCATCGATGCTGAAGGAAAATCCGCAAAAGCGTCCCAACATTTATCAGGTTGTGCATGAAGTGTGCCAAATGCAAGGCAAAGAAGTCCCAATTAGAGATGTATGAACTCGATGCATTTATGGTACAATTGCTATATCAGAGGCCTAACTGCTGCGAAAATAGATCTATGCCAGTCGCTCTACATCGGAGGCCCGTCGATACCAGGAACTACCGCCCTCCCCGGTGGAAACCCCGCAGCTAGGTGCGGTCTTCTCCCCGCCGGTTCAAGAAACCCAAATTATTCCCGAGATTGCTCCTATGCGTCGAGGACGGCCATCGAGGCCACATACCTCCCACCAAAGTTCCGCACAACCGAGCCCGTCGCCATTCCGTGGCCCATCCACAGATCCCTTTGCTGCTCTGGATGGCAGTGGCAGTGGTAATGCCAAACCTCGCCATTCTACAGATGAATTTTCTGATCGATTTCCCTCTCTGGATCAGTTCAACATTCTGCATGAGAAAAGGGGCAAATTTGACTTTGAGACTACGGTTCCGGATACGAAAGGGGAGGATGAAGACCTCGCTCAAAGGCTGACTAACGCCTTGGCCGATGACGCTTTTGCAAAACGTCCGCCCCTTGATGAAGGACATACGCCAGAGCCGGTCACTAAGAGACTTTCATATCCTCCACCCCCCAAGTCGAGGTCTGGAGAGTCGCTCAATACCTACCAGGAGGGCACTTCCCGGTCAAAGGTGCCCTTGTATGAACCGGTTCCGCAGAAGCCTGCGATGGTCTCTACCGGTACCATGACATCCCCGCCCCCAACGCCTGGGCTACCGGAGATGAAGCCGACCACCCGACCCATTTATAGATTTTCATCAGATCAGTCGTCACAGATCGCAGACAACGACAAGAGACGATCAACACATGGTAAAATTCCATCGCCAAACGCTTCTACATCGAGACTAGAGGTAGACCCGAGGACATCATCGGATCGCTTGTCCAACCTATCGTCCTCGTCACGACCCTCACTCGAAGGTCTCCGGCCATCTCACTTAGAAATTGGTGACTTTGGGGCCCGGTCCAAATCCGCCAACAGTAAGTCACGTCCGGTCTCTGTTCATGGTGGGTCTAGGTTTGATCTTCCACCTCGTTCTTCCGAGAGTGCTCGCTCTTCACTTGATCTCCCAAGAACCCCGTATGATATTGGAGCACCATTACAGCATGCGCGGACAGAGGTGGACCGGTCTTATGACCGTAATAATATATCCTCAGACGTCGATTACCTCCGGGTGAAGGAAGAGGAAGAAACTAATCGGAAGCGAGAGAAGCGCTATAGTGGGAACCTGAAGCACGCCAAACGCTCCAGCCTCTCTACACTATCCCTTTCGGGAACCAAGACCCTGTTAGCTGGTCGGTTCGGTGATGCGTTTCGCCGATTTGAGCAGAACAATCAGGATAGTGGGTCTCGATCACCTGCCTTGGAAGAGTCTTCTCGACAATTTTTTGTTCCAGGACCGGGCCCTGAGACACCTGGAGCTGCTTTAGAGGACTCTGAAGATGATGAAAATGACGATATATCACCAGAGATGCGACGCGAGCTCGAACGACGTCGCCTATCACAGGAAGAAAAACGTGTCGCCAACGCGGCTGCTGAATACCGTCGCCGGGTAGCAGAGCGAGGAGAAGGCGGATGGAAACCTGGAGGCGATGGAAACAGGTCACTTGCGATTCAGAACAAGGTGAAATCGCTTATAGATGAGTCAACGAAAACTGCGCCACCTCCCAAGACGGCAACTGGGTATGGGAGGTTTACCGACAATGCCGACTCCGCTTTGCAGGCAAAGCAATTGGACGCTGCCCCAGCTCCACGACATAACGCGCGAAGTGCGGGCCCTGGACATGGCCCCTCAGCCGGACAGTCAATCTCTGGAAAGGATCGGTGGGATATACCGTCTAGACCACCTAAGCAGGAGACAGCGTCGACCGGGTATGCTTCTACCCAGCGCACAGGGCCCCGGCCTACAGCTCCTCCTAAACCTTTAAGTCTTCGAGCTACAGGGTCAGAGATTAGTGGTAATGAACGAACGCCAACCACCCAAGAAACACCGATCTCCGATGAGGACTGGGAGAGGAATTTTAGCCGCCGGTTCCCCAGTCTTTCGGGATTAGAGATGGAGACGGAGATTGAGATACCCAAGTTTGCCAGTGTGCGCACTAAGGAGGTGTAATGATTCGTCTATTTTTATCATTTTCTGAGCGGTTCTTTCTTCTCTTCTCTCTTACTTTCTATTTTGTTGATTTTTAACCTTGCAACCTAATGCACTGTGTGGCATATTCCGTAACAGATGATAGACTCTGTTGTGTGGCTTACTTGTTGAGCATACATATTCAATTGTGTATCTATTATTATATATATTCATTGCATAGATTCCACCTACATTTAATTTGTCTGTCTTTCCAGCTTGACATGAAGATACGTAGTTCTGTGTAAGTAGTACGGAGTGAGTTTAATAACACAATCAAAAAGTCTGGGGAAAGATAACCTTGGTAACCCATTTAGGTTAGACTCGACCCACCGCGTCAATCTGGTGCTCATCTTTCCCCCATCACGACTGAATTAATCAATCATTATTTATCAACTTGACTTCCATCATTCTTCCACCTTTCCTATTGTTGAAAGAATCAATTAAATAAATTATCTCTTCCCTCGCCTAGTAAAAGGCACTCCTATTCCATGGCGCCTATAACATTAAGCCAAGTAGATGGTTTGTTTTCCCTCATTCACCCCTCACCCCTCACGAAAAGGAAAAAAACGAGGGTAACGCTAACAGATATGTACCTTGATCTAGACGATCTGAAAGATGTCATTCAACACCTTTTTGAAATCCAATCCGCTGTTCATGGATATCTAGGTCCCGAGACACAACAGGAGCTCGTCCGAAAGATGTATGTCCATTCATTTTATCCTTTTTTCCGTCTATCAATCTATCTCTCTCCCTACGTACTTAACCCGAACAACGCATCCCACCCCCAAGGGAGAAAATGAAAATAGAAAAGGAAAAAGAAAAAAAGCTAAAATATAAAAAATAATAATACAGTAAAAACCTCACCACCGCTCTTTCCACCCTCCACGCCCAAACCCGCGATCAACAACCCCCTCCTCCCCCTCCCCCTTCCAATACTAATACTACTGGTAATAATGCAAATGCACCCTCCGATCCACTCCTAAGTTCAATCCAGCTCCCCCCCGAAATCATCGACTACGTGGACGCAGCCCGGAACCCGGACATTTACACGCGCGAATTCGTGGAGCTGGTGCAGAGGGGGAACCAAGATCTAAAGGGGAAGAAGGAGGCCTTTGCGAGCTTTCGAGATGTTTTGGCGAGGGAGATTAAGGGGGCTATGCCGGAGTGTAGGGGGGAGGTGGAGAAGGTGTTGAAGGTTTATGGGGGTGGAGAGGTTAACGAGAATGGGAATGGAAGTGCATACATGGATGTGGTTTAAGTGTTAGGTTGGGGGGTTTGGGGAGGGAAAGAGAGGGCGTTTGATGGTGTTTTTTTTTTTACTTTTGTATCTGGAGAGATTTGTTTACTTGGCTACCTCTACCTCCATTCTATTTGGTACTAGGTTGTGATTTACGGTGTATGGTGCATGGTGTATGGTGTATGATAGGGGGTCTTTTTTTAAGGGGGAAAAAAAAAAACATAATGTTACCTGTTATCATTTTTTTTATTTAACTACATCATAGGCGTGGTCGCCACAATCTCATTTCACCCATTGAAGCCCTTTTGGGGAAGGCTGAATAGGTGGGCTAGATTACTTTAAGAATGAGAAAGTTAATATAAACCCACAAACTGGGCATTGACATAGGCAGCACACTTATTTCAACCTAGGTACCCTCTTAGCTCAAATGATGCATCCTGTTTTGACGGCTGTTGCGCTATTCTTTTTAATTTTTGGTTTATGTTCAGTCTTACTGTGCCCTCCTCCCCGCTTTTCAAGCTAGATAATGCTAGTAATATGACGTCTAGAGTTTGCATTAGATGCAAGTGAGGAAGCCTCCATGCTAGGTAAGCCGCTTTTTATTCCTCCGTCTGACGGAAAAAATACATAAATATATATGGAGAAGTGTTTGGGGCCACGAATTAAAAGACCTTTGTCTTCGGCCACAATGAGTTCTGCAGGGCAATGGAGATCATAGAATATGTGGATGTCAGATGGAGGCGTTACTACATGAAATAGGGGGGATGAGATGACAGGACGGACTCAACATGCCGCCCAAGGGAACATGCGGTGAATCAAGAACCAACCGTCCCTTGATGCTAGTTCTAGAAGTGGGAATTGGTCCTCCATAGGGTGGGCAAAAAATGACTCAGGCCCGCACGCTGATACATGAAATCAGCCCTGTTATCTGACAAGATGTTGATGAATGATAGGAAGAGTGTTGGATTGGGTCAGGAGGTAGCCGAGTAGGTGGGTACCTAGGTAGGTAGAAGCTCCGCCACCAGGAACGGCTTATGGGATTGGCCTTGGAAGTAGTGTCTGTGCATTGATTAGGTATATCTTAACTCACACTGCCACGATGTCGTCGAGGGAGATGTGACGCTGCATGTGGGGAAAATATATGTATGGATATATTTCTTAAAACAACAAATTTTCCTCCCCCTTTTCTTTTTATTTATTTTTACTTTATTTACTTATTTATTATTATTATTATTATTATTTTCTTTTTAAGATAAAAGGGCGGATGTGATTTAGGTGTAGTGCTTTAGGCTGATACTATCGAAGTCCTAAAGGTCAATCTTCAGTGGTTGCTTGTGACGATGATAACCCAGGCTTGAAAGAAAGAAAGAAAGAAAGAAAGAAAGAAAGGAGGCGCAAGAGATGCTTAGCTATTGACGCCAAGATGCAATGCAAATCCCCGTTGTGACTCAGGAAATCTGCTTTCTGGGAAGGGAGGTAGGAAAGTCAGTCTGCCTAAGCGAGGAGGAATCCAAGGATTTTATTAAGCTAGGGCCATGTCTGGGCGCGAGTTGCTGATAGCTCCTGCTTAGTCTCTCTGGTTAATCATCCTTTAGCGGGAAGAGAAAATGCCTTATTCCAACACTCACCTGCCAGCTGGTGGGCACTGAAAGAAGTGATCTGCCATATAGTAGTATCATAATAAGCTGGATGAAAATCTCACTGCTGGAGAGGGGGGCTTGGCACATGTGACGACAAATTCTGTCATTATTTGTTAGATTTTTTTCTTTTCCATTTCTTCTTTTGGGTGAAAATTCAGTAGAATGAGACCACTAACTTTCCCCCCCCAATTTTTTTCTCTTAAGGTGTGTATAGTTACTTTTGAGTTATTCCCCTTTAATCAGACAGTCCTCTGGAGGGGGTTTCCCCCCCCTGGTATATCATTATTATTCCTCTTCAATTTGAAAATATTGCTTCCAATTATTATTATAATTATGGTGATGATAATGATTTTGGATGAATCAGATTTCTAAATGGAATGCGTGCGAAAACAACGCGAGGCTGAGACTAACTAAGTGAGGGGAGGGGGATAACCAACTAGTGAATGCCTTATTACGGATAGTCTTCACCCCTCAGAGAACAACAACACTCCAGCCCAATCCCAAGAAAAAGTAAATACCTAACCAGTCATCAACTGGCTCTGTCCATATTCCTTACCCGGGGTGATTTAACTGATCCTTGAGATTTTCGGCATGGAATCTCGATAACCTTAAAAGGGTTTCCTTGAGGGTCCAAGCCATCAAGCTGCAAGAGATAAATTTCCTGCGCTGCATCTCATCTTAGTCCAGATCGTTCCCCATACATCCATCTCCCGACGGGAGAGCATGGCATGGTGCGTAACCTAGCTGTACCCTTTAATCAATATTCAGATGCGTTTGGCTTACTGTGCGTTCCAGGCGACCAACAACATTGTAGCCGATGAAGGTGATCTACCTTTGAGATCGGATCAGCCGCCGGAGTTCCCGCTTCAGTACTTTTGTCCTGCCATCAAAGAAGTAGCGTTATCTCCGAGTGCAGAGAATGTCACCGCGCTGAACCCACTTCTTGTACCCAGTCTGATGGTTACTCGCCACAACGATATGGGTGCGCAGAATTTCAGCCATTCTCTAGTCTTCGAAGGAAACAGCTTTGAGATGGATCAAACCCTTCAAATTCAGAGCTGTACCCCACTAGTCCAATCCACCTGGAGAGCCTCCGAGGTAGCCCTCGAGAGGGAACAGGACCGGGTATATCAGGGCCTTGCTAACCCGCCTCCACCGGTCTTGTCACAACAACAGTCACAAAAAAAAACCCACATTTTTCAGGAACAGATACCTTTTGAAACACACGACCGCTCGCCTGTCTCGGAGTTAGATGAAGCTGCGGTGTCATTACCTTATCGCGAAAGTCCCAAATTGTCATCAAATTCGTCGTCAAATGGGTCGCCATATTGGGTTACACCAACCCCAGGCTCCCAAAGCGATACATCGTTTCCTTCCGATGAAGGAACCGATGACTTACTGTGTGGAGGATTAGCTGTAGAGGAACTCTCTGCGAGCCATGGTGGGCCGTGCAGTAGAGAATGGAATGTCCCGCCGGTAAGTCAAGTCATACCAAGTCATGAAATTGAAAGAGCCGTCATTCTCACGATTTGTAACATAATGATTAGCGAATTCGACGCAACCGAAAGACCAAAACTTTGGCTGTTCCACCCTTGCCGCCGAGGAAGAAGCAGCAGCGAAGATCTGATGGTTCCCATCGACGTGGTCCTTTTAAAGAGGATTGGAAACGTCAAAACACCGCACTTACAAGAAAGTTGAAGTGCTGTATCAGATGTCGGATGATGAGGATCAGGGTATTTGACAGCACCCTTGACCTCTTTCGAACCTTCACTGACTGGGCGTTCCTTAGTGTGAACCTGATAGCCAGAATCTTGATGGCGACTGCAAGACTTGTCAACGTGCCCAGAGCTCGAAAATCGCAATTACCTGCAAGCTGCCCTGTCTCCGCTGGAAAATCACCGATGTGTCTTTATACAGAGAGCAGAATATGCCGTGCCAGATATTTAGCACGCGGTGGAAAAGCATGGAGCTTATCGATATAACGGACTGGGCGTCTAATGAAATCAAAATCATAGAGTTATCCCAAATTAATGTTGATGCACCATACTCTGTGGAGGTGAGGAAGTTTGTACCTGTACCTGGCGATATGCTGGATTCGGTATGGAACTCAAAAACAGGTGTCCGGCGCCATAGGGGACCTGTTTACGCAATTTCTGACATGCAGAAAGTGGCCCGCACACTGGTGGAATTCACTCAACTTTATATACCTCACTATGTCCTTAAAATGATGGGTAATGCGGACCTTCTTTTCTGGAGAACTTACTATTATGCATTTCAACAGCAACAAAAAGCCAAGGTTAGTGCGGTTTGTTGAAACAGTCTAGTAGTAAAACCTGAGCTCACTGAATGGGATAGACAAAGAGGGAGAGATATTTAATGAATGCATGCTTCAGATTTTGGGTTGCCTGCCGGAAAATCAGTCACTCAGAGCGCATCTATTCATGCGAGACGCTAGGGAGCGAGAAGGTTCAAGACCCCGACAGCCCATACTACAATGTGGTCCCCATACCTGGAATCATGAAAGCACAGATGGAGTGTATCATGTACACCA
This sequence comes from Aspergillus haitiensis, assembly GCA_027569155.1. Taxonomy (NCBI): domain Eukaryota; kingdom Fungi; phylum Ascomycota; class Eurotiomycetes; order Eurotiales; family Aspergillaceae; genus Aspergillus; species Aspergillus haitiensis. The sequence continues at coordinate 284,587 of JAPDEO010000021.1, forward strand.
CAATTCTTCGACCACTCAAACAATATGTGCTCAACGAACTCAAGGAGTTGATCATGGAGAATAAGCGCGAGCACTGGCTGACAATCTACCTGTCTCTGTTCCTTTTATTACACAATTGCTCATTATTGACAAGGCGAGACTGGGAGACCGCCCGCCAATATAGCCTACAGGTCTGCTTCTAATCCTACCTTGAGGAATGCCTGGCTCATCCAGACTGACCCGTAGCTGAGCGAGATAGCAGGAGTATGCAAACCAAATTAGTATTAAAGAGATGCACGCCGGAATGCAAACCATGCTAGCCCACTTTCACTACCTGAACAAAGGAGTTTTGCCTTTCCGTCTGACATATGACGAGAAAGACCTCCGTAAATTGCAAATGGCCGCAGATGTGGACGATGAACAGCTCATGTTTATTCAGGAGACGGCAAGGCTTATCAAAGATCCCCGAAAAGGCAAGTAATCCCAAAATTGCTGGAGTTAAGTCTGCATGCTGATTTATTTCTCTCTCCTTCTGGATAATAGTTGCCAACATGAACCTAGCCCGGCAAACTGCGTCATTTGGGGATGATTTTTACTGGGTGTCGCAGTTGTATGATGATATCTGGAAACCAGGGCCAACAGTCAACTAGATACCCAAGAATTTTTGGTGACAATAGCAACCTGTTAGAGCGCAGTTAGGCTAGTTCATTGAAGAGTAGTTAGTGTATTATGACTGAGTACTGTTATAATCAGAACTTGTAACAATTTATAAATTCATAGAATTGATAATCATCAATGGAACCAAAGTAAGAACGACTGAATAAATGACTGTCACTATTGTGTGTTAGAGAAGAGTTATCTTTTTTTTCTTCCTCTTTTCTCTCTTCCTCAGAGAAGTTCGTCTCCTCTGTTAAAATAGGGGTTATTTAAAGAATGGAACTGGTCCCTCTGACTCTTCACTAAAAACATCCTCCAACTTGGTTAAGGAATGGTCGCTCCAATGAAAATAATCAGTGCCTTCTCATTGGACAAAAAAACAAAAAACAAAACAAAAATGGCTCTGGAGTTAAAGGCCTAGTGAGGCCACTTCTTCAATCATTGAAGTTCTCTTCACTTCTAATATTCTGTCGCTCAATCACATGACGCAGCGACTCTGAGGATCTTACCGTCCTTTCGAGGGAGCTCAATATCCCAGTGTTCCTCTCTCTCGTCATCCTCAAAGACACGAGCCCACGATAGCTGGAGAGCACGAGGCAGCTTCCAGCACAATTGTTGGTTGTTTAGCCAAAGGCGAATGAGGTGACGGGATTGTCCCGGGCTGTCCTCAAACGCCTCTCTTCTGTGTAACACTGCCATGTTATTAATGAACCGAAGGTCCCCACGTTCGATCCTCGGGTTGATTTCATGCTTCCGCGCAATCAAATGCACCGTGTCAAGGGCCTCCGCCTGAGACTCGGTCAGACCAGGAATACCTGGACTCCGTTTCTTGAACGGGGCGTATCCTACGAGCAACCTGCGAGAGAATGACATGATCATCTTCTGATGGTGGTAGAACAGGAGCGGGCGGGTATAATAAGGAGGTGAGCGCCCGTATCTAGCGATAGTCGAACAACACTTGGTTAGCTCGCTTCAAAGAGGGGAGTCACCGTGCTCTAACGATGGACGGGGTAAAAAAAAAAAAAGAGAAAGAAAGGACGATGTTGATAATTTATTAACAATTAGGAAAACATACGTATCAAATGGCCAGTCGTCTTTAGCAAGAGTGTGGATTAGATCGGGCCGAGTAGCTGCGATCTCATTATACACAGTCCATGCGGATGCAAGAACACTTCGCCCACCCTTCTCAGAAAGGCTCTGGGCGAACAAACACAGACAATCAGTGACTGTGTCCGTGTGGAAAGGCTGTAGGCATGGTTTCAGCATTCTACGTAAGTAGGAAAAAAAAAATAAAATAAAAGTGGGACAACTATTCATGAGTTTGTTCCCGATTGACATACCTTGTCGTCGCTATATCGACTGTCTTGATCCTTGTCATCACTCTTAATGACATGCACTATTGAAGATCGAATCAGATATTAGACCGTTATAAATAGATCTTGAAGGAGCTTGGCATACTCAACATTGAACCCCGCTGGTCTTGTTTGCCACGCCGCTCGCCGATGTAGCTCGATATTCCCAGATATACTGCAGTGAGATCTTCCACAGTGTAGTCGTCAGGGTTGAGCCCACGTACAATGGCAAATCCGCGACCATCATACACTGAATCACGGATATTCTCAAGTTCCTTCCCAAGTATGGGAAGAGGGAATGTGAGGCGAGAAACTTCATGACAGTTGAGTCCACATCCTATTGAAGCACCTTAGCTTTCCCATTCAGTTCCACCGCGAAAAGGAAACTATGGGACTTCATTGACTAACGGAGTTGGAAAAAAAAAAAAAAAGTGTGAATGGAAAGAAATTAAGAAAGGGGAAAGGGGAAAAAAAAAAAAAAAAAAAAGGGAAGATAGAGTGATAGATAAAGAGAGAGGGAACATGATTGTTTGGCATACAAACCTTTGAATATTTTTAAGGCTCTAAAAATTTCTACCTTGTCTTCGTTGGTCAGGTAGTATACATATTCTCGCTCATCCGAGAAATCCCCTTTCGTCCAGGCCAGCGGGCCCGGCAACTTAGTGGGCCAGCCTTCAGGGACTTGGGTATGCAGGATTCCGGCTGCGAGATTGGCCTGGACACGTTTCTTATAGGCTACCTCGTCGAAATCGTACCCAATTTTAGCATAAGCCGCCACGACAGGAGTGCTCTTCACAGTCCGAATTGCATCGGTAAGGAAGCGCGCACGCAAGCCAGACGAATAGTATGCCTCAGGGGCTACCGAATGCTCGGTGATATTGGGAAAATTAACGGCGAGAGCCATGATTGAGTTTACCAATGCAAATGATAATGCGTTGAAGTGATTTTGTTGATTGTGATGGGCTTCTATCAAAAATGGTTCACCAGGCTCCCTTTTATAACTTATCTAGGTTAATATTCTAGGAGGTGTACCTCCGTTTCCCGTGGGATTTTACCACGAGATGTGACATAAATTGGGCATCTTGCATATCGATCAATGAAATGACTTCTGGTAGTGATTTAGTCTAGCTGCATCAACACATGGAGTGTGATAGTCTCCCACCCCCATGTCGCAATCTGCCTTTCGACCTCAACAATAACCACGGGACAGCCCGGCACTGACATGGATTTACGAAGGACCTATCTATGTGGGATGCTCTATTGAGAAATGTGATGAGGGGTCTCATGGAATCAGGATTCTATGATTCGACATCCTCAGGTTTCGCATATGGCACTAGGACAGTACCTTTGGTAATTGATAACGAACAAGTCCGGTGCTCTCATAGCACCAAACTAGTGAATCACTCGTATGCTTTCCGAGACAGGCATCTCAATACTGATCAAAAGGATTTTTGGATGCTCATTTCCCCTGTTAAAGCCGATATTATTGCTGTTTCTCCTGTTATTATCCGATCTTATGACTCCTATGGTTATAATTGAATCCTCGTCTTATTGCGTTCCAGATATTTGTTCCCGCAAGATGGCCTCATTTCCCCAACCACCCTTCATCTAATAATTATGGATGGTCGTCAAAACTTCCAAAATTTACTTGGATCAAAGGCATCTACCCTTGTCTCCAGTATTATTATAATTAGAATTATTATTATTATTAATCTTTCTCTTCTTTCAAGAGGGATGATGGCCTGCTTCCCCCCACGAACTTCCGATATCATCGGAGGACGAGTGCATAATGCATGAAAACCAGCGCATTCTAATGGCTCTGAAGAAGTGGTGACGGCCGCCATGCCTCCTGACGAATATCCCAAAGGAGGGGAGGGGGCGGGGAGGAATCCCCGTCGATGTTATCTTAGATACTAATGACAAATCTAGAAGACTGCTGAGCGAGATGAGTTTATGGTTGCTAACTTGACTGGCTGCGTGTCCCACCACCTCATTCTACTGACCCACATGGCTGGCATAGGATGAGAAACAGGGAGGGTGTGCGTGTGTGCGTGTGTGACACATGGTCTCCGGACTAGGTATCCCGGACCCAAACTTGCACTCGTGGGAAGGATCTTTGGTAGGATTCCCTAGACAAATCTGACGAAGGGATCGTGGTGGTCCTATTAGCAATACTATCATCCAATGAAGACCCCCATATGGGCCATTAATTGGAAAGTTCTTCTCATTTTAAGGAACGCGATTAGCGAGACCATATAGACCATGGAACCGCCCAACTCTTTCCGAAAATGGTATGCTTGGCCAGCTGCAGTGAGGAATTGTTCGGTTGATCCTCGAAGGCCTGAGCAAGAGCAGTCTTGCATTCACTGGTGGCTCGCAGATTGTCAAGGGGAAGGCCTTCGGTACATTCTTCGGGACTCTGCAAGAAAAAAAAAATCCTAGTGACCTATACCAAGGTGGAGAGGGATAGCCTCCAGCCTATTGTAAAACCTATCTGAAGAGAGCATTTGGAATCTTAGATCATTATCAGTCTGCACTAGGGTCTAGGTCTCCTCTTCATGGTTCTTGTTAAAGCGGTTGGAGGGCCACCTTAGGATTTCTTTCAAACCCTAACTGGAGCGAGGCTATTATTCTAGTTGTAATTGTAAATCCAGCGTACGGGTCGCCCGTGCTTCGACCGTGTTTTTTACCGCCGCCCAGTGGAACACCTCTAGCCCCTTCCTCGCGCGGGTTGTCATCTATTCCTATCCAAACGCAAATATCTCAGAAAGACATCTTCATCATCTAATCTTGATTATTTCTAGCATTCTTGGAAGAGTGGTGGCTTAGAGAGAAGATGGCCTCCCTTCGCCTTTTCTATATGTTGTTGACTCGTTGTGGATCTCCTGGTACGGTCGTCAGTCGATCCCTTTCCTAAACCAACCTCTACACCTACGATGAATATTCTGAATCCTTTCCAAGAGTACCAGCTTCTCGAATGAGCTGGGATAGATAACCTGTCTTTTTTTTATCTTCTTTTCACTTCCCTTTTCTCGTGCCTGTCGTCGCTCGATGGCAACGTTGAGCCAGATATTGTGAGAAGTACTATGGTTATAGAGAACAGATGCATTATGTTGCCCATGATTACTCCTTGCATATACATTCTAGTTCGATGAGACCTTCGGACCCACCATAGTTGAGAGGATGACGACCGATATGCCAAGTTTTTTATTGGGAATACTTAATGCTTCTCTCTCCAGCCCCGTGGGGATGTAAAACCGGCTTCAGGTTCTAGCGGTGCCTGGATATGAAAAAGCTCTTAAACCCTCGTTTAAATTTGTGGCCTTTGGGATAAAATGTGGGTGAAAAAATATGAAGAGCAGTAAGTACAATTCTGGTATGAACGCTGTTCCACAAGTCGCCCGTGCTGAGAACACACTTACAGAGTTTCGTTGAACTAAATAGTACCAATAGATCTCCTCAGCCCGACGGTTCCGCAGTCCAAGGGAACATTAAGCTTTATAGCCTCGCGTATACCAAGTCTCTACGATCTTTCAAATATACTTGAGGACCCTACATTCCAGGGGGGGGAGAGAGGCGGTCTTGGGGGGCAGATCTTGAAAAAGGGCTTCTGTTTGATCGACGCTATGTTTCTGCCTTGCAAGAATAAAGTTTCCGGGGTGAGACGCTGCAGATATCGAGTTCCTTCGGAGAAATTTTCCCTTAGCCCAATGAGACGCGGCTCTTCTATGAATCGCTGGCCAATGCTGAATGAAGACCTGGGCCTTGACAAACCTGACACCCACACCCCTGATTCTTCAAATTTATCGTTTAATAATTTACAAATGCAAACCAAGCATCATAAGGTTATGTATAAGGCGGAGAAAGGTGAGTGAGAGACTCAGAAACATTACTGAACTACTTGGAGGATGCGCCCTTTCTGTCGCTAATGAATAAATACCTGGGCTACGAGCACCTCTTAGACTCTATTCTATCTGCACATACTCTAACAAAGCAAATTTTCGCCCTAGTTATGGGATTATCTAGGTTCTCTAGATATCCTTTAGGGCAATAGTCTGGTTGAGGTTGCGATTAGCTTAGGTTAGGGTTAGTCTTGGTAAGTTATTGGAATCACGTTACCAGGTTTAATAGCCGCGACCACTCTGTCGGAATATGGAGGTTGGTAATCCCCGAAAGGAGCCTGATTGATCCTGGGAAAGAGGTGGGGGGGGGGGTGAAATTATAGATAATGCTAATAGCTCAAAGCGATTCAATTAGGTATCTCCAGCCTCCCAAACCACCGGTCTTCCTGCTAGTGAAGTGGAACGGTCGAAGGATGCTGCGCCTTGCCCTGGACATTGGTGAGGAGGTGATCTCCTATGCCTACTCTGGAGTAGGGCGTGATAGCCGGTAAGAAAGCCGACCGAGGGTTGGTGCTGGAACCTGGTCAACAGCAACCCTTGACGAGCTTGGTGAAGGGAAGCGAAGGCTACCTAGGTAGCCTGTGAGCTATATTCCCCTGTGCCTGGACAATATTGCGTTAGGAGAGGCCATGCGAGCTGGGATGTGTGTTTACAAAGGAATGGGAGGAAAGCCTCAGGTACCATCCAGCATCAGTTGAAAACACCTCCACACTGGTGGCATAGACATAAGAGGTAACGTAGCCACCATTTTACTTTTTATTAACCTACTTCAGATCGCTTTTTTCCTCTTACAACTTGGAGTTCTAAGAAAGACTCGCGGGAGTAGAGTGTAGGAACGCTGTTCTAGTACGATACGCTTCCGAAACCTTCCCATCTAGTTCAATACTCAGCTGCCATGGTATTTAAAACGGACAGGCGGACGGTCGGGTTTATTTACAGCACATTTTACACATTGAAGGAGAGAATACACTTTTATTCATTACCTAGTCAAATCAACAAGGACAACACTTGAGCGATTAGAATCCTCTATCATCTCTCAATTATTATGTGCTCATTATTTTGACAGCTCCGGATTTATGTGTGGGTAAGATCCGACAAGCTTAATCAAAGGGATCGGGGAATTAAGGAGCCGACCCATCCAGGCTTGCGCCAGTGATGTCAATAATGATAATGATCACCCTACACCTACATACTTTGCTACTCTTAGATGTGTAGATAGGTCAGTGGGTAGGCATGCCCACCAGGTTTTTGAGCTTTGGAGTCTGGACAAGCCTTATTCGATTAATCGTGAGAGATGAACCGGGAAAGGGCGGTATGATTCTCTCCGCAGAGACGAATTGGAATTAATGTTATGCCTGCTACAAAGAGAGAGAAGGGAGGGTGAGAGAATGGGAGTTTAAGCTCCACCAGCCGTTTTATCCGTGTTGTGGGCTATTATCTACTTTTTTATTCGCTTCGAGGCTAATAAGTACTAATTTTCTTTGTTTCTCCACTAGCTAACCTCGTTCCTCACTAAGTACGTTACTAACCCTTGTCCAAGGTGCAGGTGAAGTCATTATTGCAGCCTGCACGGTCACTTTTTTTAGTCATGCTTATTGACGAACTAATGATTTATTATTATTATTATTATTATTAGCTATAATTTTTAGATTTTCTTCCCGGAGCTTTAGAGCCATCTACTCACAAAAAAGAAAAAGAAAAAAGGAAAAAGGAAAAAGAGGAGGTTTGACCGGGGAGACAACCCCTAAAAAAGGACAAAAAAAGATGAGTGAGAAAAAGAATTAAAGGGCACAAAGGAAATGTAGGACAAACAACAAAAATTGGGAAAATAAATAAAGACAGCTTTTACTAAATCGAAAGCGTGAGATTCGGGGTAAAGTCCTCTTCCCTCTAAAGACTTTCTTGCACTAATAATAGTTTTTCCTAGAGGTTAAACTGTGGAAAAACACACTAACCCCCTCTAATACATCCCTCAAGCTAGATCCATCCGACCCTAGAACTGCAAAACTTTGTATCAACGGATAGCAACTAGTGTGCTATTATTTTAACAGATCACGACATGCTTACTGTGGGCGCCCTGGCCTCTCAAACAGTTAATCACCCAAGGGGGAAGTAGTTATGGAATAAAGTCCCCAGGATCGAGGTAGCCGTACCTTGGGTCAGCCAAGCGTTCAATATTCAAGTCTTTTGACGAGGATCATATTCCTGCAACTAGGGTCGATCATGATTGGGTATGGGCGGATCCACCTGTGCTCGTTACTGAACAAGGACGGGTCGGGGTAGTGTGAAGCTAGTCAAGATGCCTTATTATTATTGACCGAACCTTTTTGAGCAACGGGGCGGGCCACACAAGCTGCCTGGGGAAATAATCTGGGAGAAGTGATCTTGGCTGGGTAACCATGACGGCTGATTTCCCAATCATCTCATCAAATCAGTCCTCGTCATGGCCCTTCTCAGGACCCTCCTAAATGATGATTTTGAGCTTATGTTTGTGTGTGTGGGTGGGATTCTTACCTGCCGCCTGAGGCTGGAGAGTGAGTAAAGAGGACTGGTTCTCCTTGTGTGCGATATGTAAGTGGACCTTGCCCTTTGCCATTCTGGAGTGCTTTTACTTAACTTGGTTTTAGATCGAATCGTGGGACTTGCGCTGTCCCTGCGATCAATTTCCTCTTTCGTGTCCGTCACTTGTGTCCCTTGGGGCACCGGATTTTTAATTCGATTCGACCATCTATGATTCTTATTCTTATTATGGTTATTATTTAATAAAGAAATTTCTGTTTATCCGATTAATTTCTCAATTTCCCCATCAAGGCGAGATTTCCCTGTCTCCGCGATCCTGCTAATTAGTCGGAGGATTCTCTTCATAAAAGAAAAAGTCAAGAAGTCAAAAAAAAAAAAAAAAAAAGGCCCCCACTGTGTGGCCTGGTCCCATCTACACTCCAACTTCACCTGACGAGGGTCAAGAACCTTTGGGTTTCGCTTTATTCTGTCATTCGCTTCTCCTTGTTTAGTTCCCGTTGGTACTTGGCTATATTCACACCTGTGCTCACCCGTTCTTTTCTTTTCCTTTCCTTTCTTCCTTTCTTTCTTTCTACCTTTTTTTTTAGTTTTGCTTTTTGGTTTTGTGCTCTATAATATTCTCCTTCCCTCCCTACCTCCTTGTATAACTTGGATCCTATTGCCTCTTAATTTCTCTCGGCCACGGGCTTCTTCTTTAGTCACTCTGCTTTTCATATTACATCATGTCTCCTACCCATTAACATAGTCAGGAACATCTTTTCCTAGTCTCGTAATGAGCTTTAGCGGTAACATATCACCTGGCAATGGAATTACTGGAGGCTATTCAGGCGATAGTCTTGGGATCAAAATCACCATTGCGACTCTCGCTGGAATCACTTGGTATAATGCCATCGAACTCATTGTTTTGTCACTCGTCACCTTCAGCCAATATCGCGGGCTCTACTTTTGGAGCTTAGTCCTTTCCTCTGTGGGGCTTCTGCCCTACTCAATCGGGTTCCTCCTCAAATTTTTTAATCTTACAACAGCAACATGGTTCCCTGTCACATTCATCACCATTGGCTGGTACTGTATGGTCACTGGCCAATCCATTGTCCTGTACTCGCGATTGCATCTAGTTCTCCCCAACCCCCGTATCCTCCGCCGCGTACTCGCTATGATCATCATTAACGCATTCATTCTCCATATCCCCACCACCGTCCTAACCTACGGTTCCAACCTAGCAGCCGGCAGGCATGCATATATTAACGGATACAACGTCATGGAGAAGATCCAGATGACCGGCTTCTGCGTCCAGGAGTTCGTCCTCTCTGCACTCTATATCTGGGAGACCGTACGTATGCTTCGTCTTGACCCTGACAAGGGTAAGCGTAAAATTATGTACCAGCTTGTTGCCATCAACTTGATCATTATCATTATGGATCTCGGGCTCCTCGTTATCGAATACATGGACTACTACATCATGGAGACCATGGTTAAGGGCGTCGTTTACAGCGTGAAATTGAAACTTGAATTCGCCGTTCTTGGTAAACTGGTCTATTTGGTGCGCAGTCACGTCTGGAAACAAGAATCCGTCAATGGACCGCCATGCAATGAACTGCCGGACTTTGTCGATGCCACCCGCGTAACATCCGATCTTACTCATGCAGCACCGACTATTCGTCAGCGCCACCATCCTTGGATGGATTCAGACGATGTGTCCATCGCCATGTTTGAGCATTCAGGGCGCTCTCAGGATCATGGAGCTGGCAATTCTGATGTCTCACAGACATTGACTGGAGAAACACAGACCAATGACCCTTGCTCAGAACGTGATTTTACTATGTCCTCTCCGCAGAGGCCGAGAAATTCCACAGGATCACTTGCTCAGATTGAACCCACATGACCCTACGTAAAAAAAAAAAAAAAAGGAAAGAAAAGAAAAGAAAAGAAGATACAACTATCCTTTCCCTCTCTCCAACGTAACCCCCGTACTTGTCTTTTGGAGATAAGGATAATTTTTAGCAAATGCAAAAGGGCTATTATCTTCACCTCAGCATTCTCATCGTTCTTAGATTCGTTTTTTTGCCAATGTACGAATAACGAATTATGAACGTAACGGTCAAACAATTACCAACACATAAAATGGAGGGATGTATATTTCAAATCTCAGCAACATCCGTTCCCCCTTTCTCTTCTCTCCTGCTTACTAAAAGGATGAAAAGGATCCAACCTGGATAGGTTCCTCGTCTACCTCAAAAAGCCTCTGATTCCTGGTGTCACACCTAGAACAAGAGAATGAGGGCGGAGAAAGGGTGGATTGGGTCATTTCTGGTGATGACCTAAACTTCAGCATCCGAGAGCTGGGCTATGGTTTTGTTATTATCATTCGAACTATGATATATAAGATACATATACCAGGACTCTAACTATAATTATTTTACTACATTACTACAGCCAGGGATATTATAATATAGGCCAAAGAAGGAATGGGGGAAGTCAGAGAGAACCTTTTTTTTTTTTTTTTTTCCCCTAATAAACCCCCCCTAGGAAGTTCGGGTGGCTTTTTCATATTATAATTTAGATACCCAATCAGGAAATGGAAAATGCTTGAATAGATTTTACTTACTACTTACCAACCTAGGTATCTCGAGTGATGATTTCATTTTCCTTTTTTCTTGTTTTCACTCTCTTGAATGTAAAATATACTTTAGGGAATGAACCCTATTATCATCTAGATACACACAAGTAACCATGGAAGTAAAATCCTGAATTGGCATCTGGAGCACGTGGCTAGAAGTTGTAGGTTGTAGTTTGTTTGGCGCTATAAAAATTTTAAAATAAAACTAGGTCCCTAGATAATTCCTCTTTTGAAATAACACACTTATATTAAATAAAGACTAATATTGTATCCCTATCTTTGACCTTTGGATAGCTTGAAAGCAACAAGAAAATAAAATATTATAGAAATAGAAAGATGATTGTTAATTTACTGAATTAGGTATAATAACTAAAGATATTAAGCATGAGCACAAGCATGGAATGTTATGCATATGATAGAGGTATCTTAGTAGTATGTGTGTATTACTTGTAGGTAATCACATATTGCAGATGGTGGTTGATAATTATGGGTAAAAAAAAAAAAAAACTCACCGTTCTCATAAAGCCATACGCCTGAAGAAGAAGAGAAACCAGGCACAAACAGAATGTTAAAAGAAAGGAGAAATAAATATATGAATAAAGCAAGGAAGGGAAGAAAATTAATGTTTAAATCCGGAACTTCTTCGTTCCTTCCACAAGTCCATCAGACAATTTGCTGATTCCCACCCAAGAAGGCCCATACTGTTTCACCTCATCCAGGGCTGGGATAGCACCTTCCTGGTTATTATCGCTCCAGAGACAGACTACCTTCCCAGATGGGTTTGTACCGCCATCATTAATATCCCACTCCACATCAACTGTCCACGTATTCTCCCAGGTACGACTCCAGAGACGAATCTCCTTGAACCCTGTAGAGGATGTATGCGGGAAGCGTGGGTCCGTTGCTGAGTCGGTAACGTGGAAGCCGGTGATCGGAGTGTCGAAAAGAATCTTGCATGCGCGGGTGCTCTTACCGGAAATTGTAAATTGAGCGTGGTTGTTGGATGGGGAAGAGGCAATGTCGAAGGTGAGCCAGTCCTTTGTGGGGATAGAATAATCAGTGGTAGAGACGACATGAGGGGGGAGCCCCGACCACGAGCATTTTACTCTATCTCCATACGGAGAACAGGTGATGTGTTGGCCGGCAGCGCTCGGAAGATTGGATGCAACGGAGGAGACAAAGGGCTCAACACCTGTAAGGGAGGCGGTGTTAATGCCGGTGTCGAGGTCGACTTCTTGGATGAAGAAGAGTTTAAGGCGGTTGGACTCGGAGAACGGGAATGCAATGAGATTGTAGATTAGGGTGCCGATAAAGACAGCGAGAAGGAACACCGGGATGTGATACGTATATCGGTGAATGAATGGCAAAATGGGGGTAAGAAGCAGTGTCGTGAGCGCGGCCATGGCAATATAAATAAAAAGGGAAGAGCTTCCGTCTTGTCCCGTTTGGTGGAGGGCGCTGGTTAGTAGTAGCGCAAGGGAGCCAACGAGAATGAGAACGATAGGAGCGCTGAGCAGGAATTGTAAAACCCACAGCCATGAAGGCATGTGTGAGCTCCACCGTTGCTCGAGGCCGTAGACATTTACATCTTGGACGTGCTCTTCAGGATGGGAGTGGCCAGCCGTCTCCCCAGATACCCGAACATAGTTAGCGAACGTGGTCCGCTGTCCACTACCAAGCAGAGAGGTCGACTCTGTCGGATCCTCCTCATCATCTGCATCATGGTCGTAGTCATCTTCGGAGGGCGCACCTCGTCGGCTTCCACCGTAACTGCTGGCCCGTCTCGAGACCGGGCGAAGCTGACTGGCATATTCGGATTTCCGCGGTAGAGAAAATAGCTCGAGATACGAGATCCATGTGGCAAGGAAAGTTCCTGCAAATGCAAAAAAAATGAAATAGCCGCCGGCTAGCTTCCATTTGTTTTCGTATACGGTTGCAACAACCAAGAGCACCCACATAAGGATGAATGTCCATGTGAGAGTATAAATGCGATGGAAAGCAGATGGGCGCGCAAAATCAGCCACACGAGAGATAAACCAGGCTATGAAAGTCCACGCAGAAACCATCATGCTCCATACGGCATATTCGCTACTGTGGACAATGTACGGGTTGACTTTGGTGAGCAGGTAAGCCAGGCCGACCGCGACAGCAGTCGGAATCCCGAACAACCACGGGAATCGGAAATACCCCCGCACACCGTACAACGAGACCGCGTCTAAGCTGTCCTCGGGTCTTGCCGATGATCGAAATAGGTACATCTTATCCACCTTGGTAAGAATAATACTTGTCAATAGCAAGATTAGGGGTGCCACGACCAGCAGCGTGACACTCAGCGCAAAGAGCGTATGCAAACGGAAGAGAACAAAGGTGCTCCCAAACAGATCGAACCAAACTGCTTTTGAACCCTTCCCGTTAGAAATCTTTCCATATTCGTCGCCACCAGTATCATCACGACCGTCGTCATACGTTCCGGTTGGGCCATCAAACTTGCTGCTCAAGTCTGAGACAAGGCCCTCCGTGGTCGCGACTGCTGCTGACAGCATATGCCACAGCGAGTCCCTGCTTGTATGCCGGGTATCATCCTGGTCCGTATGGTATCTCGCCCTTGGCTCCATAAAGGCTACATCCAAGCCCCGTAGCCCCATATCCCCTTCAAAGATCACATAATCCGTCTGGCTACGGATAAGTCCCGTCTCAAACCCATTCGCTCCCAAAACTGATCCAAACGGATATCGCGATCGCATATACGACTTCGTCACCTCTGTATCCGAGCTGCGGAACAAAATCGCTCTTCCACCGGCGCCCGCGCCCTCTAAATTTAGAAACGTATGTGGGAATTTCGATATGGGATGCTGACTGTAAACCCGCGCACCATTAAGAAAGTCCTCCTCCCCATTATTAAATAGCACCACCAAACCCCGTCGTGGCGCATGCTCAGGCACGGTAGCAAAGTACCGAATCAGTTGGAGACAAGTGACGACACCAACGCCGTCATCGGTGGCGCCATACCCCGTCGAAACACTATCATAGTGCGCATTCACTAACACGCCTCCCGGGCTTGCCGGATCCGGTTTCCCATGTGCCTTTTCCCACCACTGTGTCGGATCATCTTCGCTGCCCCGAATGTAGACGAGAATATTAGTCCCCTCGAAATAAACCGCAAGGTCCGAGCTAGAGAGCGTGTTGCCCGCAAAGGTCAAATTCGAAACGTTGTCATCGAAGACGAAGACCTTGGGTCTCTCTTCTCCCTTCTTATTAATTAAGATTCGATCCGGCGTTGTAGTCTCGGTATAAGTAGAGGAGGAAGGGGAGGAGGAGGAGGAGGAGGAGGAGCTGCTGTCGGTGGTGTCGTCCTCCAAAATCTCATTAATCCGTTTCAGCAACCAGGCATGAATCTCATCATTTTGGTGAGAGTTGTAGGGGCGAAATCCGGAAGTGAGGACTTGGAGATCACTCCAAGCTTCTGCGAGGTTCAGGCCGTTGGGACTCGAGCTAGGGGCCGAAGGTACAACATGGTGGACAATCAGTAAAGGGATCGCAAACGCTAGGTACACGACCGCAGTGATGAGGGTAACCGGCCAGGGTTTGAAGGCAAGCGGGTTCGCCCGAGCTGATGATCTCGGTGAATCCATCAGATCTCCAAATACCTCTTCCCAAGGGACGGAAGAGCGATGGGGGCGTAGAAAGGAGCTTCTTTTGGAGCTTGGAGATGCGGAGATGAGATGAGGAGGTGAAACACCAAGACGGGAAGTCACGAAATAGCGGGGGGGTTGCACGGGATGACGGTATGGATACCTGACGGTAACTATTGTGTATTTCTCTATCTCTATCTCTATCCTTTATTCCTCCAAATTGTTCTTTGTTTATTTCTTTCCATTGTTTAAACCAAGAGGTTAAAACAAAACTTTTTTTCTTGAAACTTATGCTCTTTCAGGCTTGGCGTGATTTTGTAGTTTATTTGCTATGAATCCAGATGATTACTAGGTACCTATGTTATTGACCCCGAGGCTGAAGGATGCGAATCATAGTTCATTCAAAATCAATCAGACCAATCACTCTCAAAGACTCCAACTCCATTGATGCAATAGTAAGTAACTAGAAGATAGTGTAACTTCAAGGCACGCCATGCTTATATACCTAGATCTATACATCCCACAAACCAACCAAGAGGACTAGTGTGGAGAGCAATGGATACGACTTGCGCTCACAGCTCATAGCCAGGAAACTTGGTTCCAATGGACAGAGCCATTTCATCCACCCATAATATACTTCAAGCCTGAAAATGGCAGCCCGTATGACATCGCTACCCATGCATTTCCCAGATATGTAAACCGCCAGAGTCCTATTTTTGTCAAAGCAATGCTTGCCCTTGCCCCCCACCCACCTCCCAAAAAAAAAAAAAAAAAAAAAAGAAGTAAGATAGAAAACCATGTGGGTGATGGTGGTTTGGGGTGGGGGGGGGGGGGTAAAAAAAAAAAAAGGAAAAACGAGTGGGGTAAAAAAATATGATAGCTCAGCATGATCAAAAAAGCTTGAAATAAAGAGAGGTAGTGATGGTGAACTTAAAAAAAAAAAGGAGTCGATGAAAACTGTAAAGATATGAGACGTGAATAAACTCAATCAAATAGACACGCTTTAAGCAGAAGGCAAGGGGTATCAGCCGGAAGGAGGTGCAATGTCAATATAGTCGTCGTCGTTAAGTACGGTTGCATTCATGAGGCCAGTCACTCGGCCTTCATCCTCATCTAGTTCTTCATCATCGTCATACATGGTAGCCTCAGACATGTCTCGCGGTGGAGCACTCTCGTGATTTAGGAATTCACGAAGTCGGTTGACTCCATCGCCACTGAAGACACAAAAGACCTCGCGCTGCTGATGCGTAAACTCAGGAGGGGCCTCTCGACAGAATCTTGTAAGCTCAGCCCGTAAGAAAGAGGCGACACCAGTGAGACTGAGGTGTGTTAAGCGAGGACAACTGTTAAGCAAGGCATGAATACCCTACAAATTCGTTGGTTAGACATTTGAAAAAATAAGGCAGACGACACTAGAAAAACGGGAAACCATACCGGCATTGTGAGGTTGATACAGTAGCTAAGATGTACCCGCTCTAAGCTACTTACCCCACTCAGGGGGTGAGACGAAGTCCTTGGCTGTGCTAATGCAAGGATACTATCGTTTGTGATCAATTGACACTTAACCAGCCCAATCCTTCTTAACTTTGGCAATGTTGCTAGTTGCTTGACGCTTCGGTCGGTCAAACGATTGCAGCATGCCAGGTCGATATATCGAATTCGATTGCAAGATTTGACTAGTTGAATCACTGCAGCATCTGTGATATTGGAGCAGTGGCCCAGATGGACGTAATGCAGATTTTTCCCCAGCTTACAAATGGCCCAGACTGCACGATCGGTGATAAACCTGCACTTAGCTAGTACAAGGTTCCGTAAACGAGGGGCGGAATTAACGATACGTTCCACGGCATCGTCCCTGATATTCTCGCACGCAGTTAGATCGAGTATGCGGAGGCTGTCCATGGAAAGATATCTCGGAAGCTCTAGGAATGCTGAATCGTCGATTTCTGTGCAATGGGCGAGTCGTAATTCGCGTAAATTCTGCAAGGTGGCCATAAGGGACGTCACCGATAGGTTAGTGACTAACTTGCAGTCGTGGAGATCAATCTCTAGTATAGCTGGGCAATTTTTTGCGAATGACATGATGGCTTTATCAGTCACTTGGTTAACTCCATTGAGTTTGAGCTAATATATGTTAGAATCGAAAACAGGTCTGACCAAGCTCGAACACTCACCCTTTTGAGTTGTCGGCACTTATCTGAAACAACCACCAATGAATCATCCGTCACCTTAACACAGCCCGTGATATTAAGGCCTTGAAGACGGGGACAATTCTCGGCCACTTTGAAAAGTGTATGGTCTGTAAGGGATCGTAAATCGGAGACATCTAGAGCTTGCAAATGTCTACTGCCATCCACCAAATCTGACACACCTTTGTCTGAGAGCTGGGAGCAGTTGGTGAGCGTTAGGCGTTCAATCCGTTTGCACTGTGAGAAAGGAACCACCGTTCCATCGCTGACGTCCTCAGTGAGAGCGGATAGGTTCAACCTCCTGATTAACCCCGAATAAGCGAAGAAGCTATCTTCCTTTCCCACGGCAGCTGTGATCTTTTTCAGGTTATCCCAGTTATTACAGGACGGTCGATGCCAGAGAATCCCGACGCAGTTTATAGCCCAACCACGGCAGACTAGTAGACAGCTCAATAAATCCGACGGTGAATTAAGCTTTGAGAATATGGCGATCAAGATCTCTGGTGGGAGGCGTCCGATCGGCGGCAGTAATACCTCTCGACCGTTCCGAGAACTCGAGTCACGAGTATTTCCGATACCTACCGACGACTGCGAGTCATTTGCTTGTGTAAAGAAGTCGGTATCATCATCGACGGCACGGTCCGGAGATGTAGAGGATGAGGACTCGGAGGGGGCTTCACTCGAGAAGCGAGCCTGCTGCCGTGAGCGAGGCATGCGGGCGGTGATCAAGATTCGACGCAGGGTTGGTTGCTTTGGTATGTCCTATTTGTCCAGTTTATATCTATCCCACTAAGAAAACCTTGTCGACATGGAAAATGTTTGTTGGGTGTAAAAGCTCTCGTTCACGGAGTTTTCTTTTTCTTTTCTTTTCTTTTTTTGGCCCCCCCTCTCTCTAGTCCAAAGAGAGAGTCGTTGAAACCGCCAAAACTCTCTATCGCAGGATCGGGCTGGGTTGGTTATGAGGTGAATATCGGTAGTTCCCTCCCTCTCTCTCTCTCCCTCTCCCTCTCTCTTTCTTTTCCTTTTTTTTTGTTTGTTGAAGTTGGTTATTGTGAGCTGTGAAGGGGAATGGTGACGATGGGAGGAGGGATAGAGAAGACTGAGGATATTTATGAAGAAAAACGCGTGTTGGGCGTGCCTGCAGCGGAAGCGCAAAAAACAGATGGATGGCAAGGGAGCAAGGGAAAGTCGAGGGCGTTATCGGAGAGGAAGCCAGGGATAGGCGTCGGACCAAACAGTGGGATGGATCGAGATGGATTATCCAAATTGACAGGGAGCTTAAGTGAATTTGGGTGATCTCGGAAGGGTTCGAGTTAGTTATTATTAGGTACTTAGGTCCACGGTATTGCCTACAGTTACGATCGGGGTGGATGAAATGTGATTGTGACGACTCAGAAGGATGGGGGAAGGCGGCGGCTGCGAAGGCGGGAGGGAGGGGCGCAGGCGAATCAGCGATGGCGATATCTGCAGGTTGTGTTATTATCCCTAGCTTATCAAGAGAGCCTAACGAGTCAAGAGTCGGTGGTTTAAATTAGAAAAGAAAAGAAGAGAAGGAAAGCCAAGGGTTAGGTTAAAATAATCAGAGCGGGGAAAGAGGAGGAGTGTGGGAAAAGAGAGAGAGGCAGATAGCTATGGAGGATGGAGAGCAGTTTAAGGACCAAACAACGATTAATATCTATACGTCTAAAATAAGCAGATCGATGATCGATCCATTCCTTTGCAAGTGAGTAAAAAGCGTCAGCAAGTGAAGTCGGTTGACCTTTTGAAGTTACCATGTGCCTTGATCTGATGTGGCAAGCTGAACCAAACCAAAAGAACTACAAGAAGTCTTGATTTATTTGTAATAACTATCAATATAGTAAAAATCTTCTTTGGATCTCCACAGGTCTATCAATTATTATAAATGCAAAGGCTACTATTTCATATTAAGCAGATAGATAAATAGAAGAAGTCATCATTATATAACTCTGCCCTACACCTGGTGCTTTTTCCGCCCACTAATGAACCAGAGCATGTCGTCATTATTGGGTTCAGTAGATCGTACCTGAGAAGACAAAGAAACAAGAACAGGAAAATCGGGATTTCAAAACGTTGAAGGAGAGGGAATAGGAGGAAGAAAAAGATAAAGAAGAAAAAGGGAATAAATGAATAAAATAAAAGAATAAGAATAATAATCTAGATTTCTAACATCTCTACATATTATTGTAAAAAGAATCCAAGCCCTAATTAATTCTTGCCTTTCCCGTCATGTCCGATTCGCCCCCTTGGCCCATTCCCGAAGAACATTCTTCCTGACCTTTCCCGTACTGGTCTTGGGAAGTTCCGCCACAACCTCCACTTCTCGCGGAACCATAAATTTACTAATTCCGCTTGTGTGTCTAGCCCAGTCTATGATAGCCTTCCCTTCTATATGTCGACCTTCCTTGACGGTCACAAAGGCCTTAGGGCGTTCTCCCCAATGGCTGTCAGCTACAGCCACCACTCCAGCCTCCAGAATATCTGGGTGGGTTACTAGCATCGACTCAAGAGCAACAGATGAAATGTTCTCGCCTCCTATGCTCGATTCAGTATAGGTTCAATACGGATAGAATGAGCAAAGGGATATACGCGCACACAAGAGGTGACTTACCACTAATGATGATATCCTTGGCTCTGTCGAGAATCTGAATTGCTCCGTCGGGGTGCCAAACAGCTAAGTCTCCGGAGTGGAGGACGCCACCTGCAAAGAGTTTCCGTGTAGCTTCGGGGTCCTTGTAGTAGCCTCGGGCACATATATTCCCAATAAAAACAATCTCCCCGATCTCCTTTCCATCTTGGCTGACATCGACGATGGTTCCCTCGGGAACATCAGTCTTAATCACGCGTGCCGGAAGACTAGTCACGAAACCGTGACCTTGCCGCGCCATCTTTGCAAACTTTTCCTGGGGAGGAAGTTTTTCCCACAGAGGCATGTGGTAGCCTTTAGTGATCGGTCCATATGTCTCGGTCATCCCGTAAACATGAACAGGATGTAGGTTCAAACTAGTCATTTGCTGGAAGAGATGGGGTGTAGGTGGGCTCGCTGCGACTGTGACATGCACTGGTTCGGCAAGTCGTTCGGCGTCGGAGGAGTTACAGAGAAGAGTGTTCACGGTTGGAGCCGCATTGAAATGAGTGATTTGCTCCTCCTTCAGGAGCTTCCAGATCTGAGGGTATTCTACCTTCCGTAGGCAGTAATGAGTCCCACGAACTGCGGTGACTGCCCAAGGGAATGTCCAGCCTGGGGAGTTCACCAGTTAGCGCTCTAATTGTGTAATTTTACAAAGCAAGAAGGTACCAATTACTCACCCATGGCGTGAAACATGGGCAAAATCCACAAATAACCACAGCGGCGTTTATGAAAATTTAGGCCCGATTCGATCACGTTAGCCATGGCGGCAAGATAACAGCCTCGGTGGGTATATTCAACACCCTTTGGGCGTGCTGTTGTACCACTAGTATAGGCGAGAGCTACCACATCATCCTCAGAGGCTGCCTGGCTTTCGAGTCCGTTCCAGCCCCTTGCACCTGTGTCGCAGTCATACTTCAAACCCTCAATGACAGCATGATCGAAGGGCCCTGCGAGTTCTCCCTCTGTTGCATCGGTATCGGTGTCAACGATGATGGGGATATTCGAGTGTTCAGCCCTGTAGGCCGCTAGGAGGGGGAGAAACTCTTCATCGACAATAATCGCATCGACGTCAGAGTGGGTAAAAATATATTTTATGTCATCCTCTTTGAGACGATAATTGACCGCTATTTGTTTGCCAAATAAGCATTCATATTTCAAAACAAGAGAGCTGCAAGCTTACCAACATTCACACTCCCCGCAGCCGCAATGCCAAAAATTGACTCTAAAAATGCGGGAGTATTGGGGGCAAGGATTCCAACTCTTTTCAAACCATGTTTTTTAAGATAATACGCAAGACCTCTCGCTCGATCTGCGGTCTCTAGGTATGTTCTTCGCAAAACCCGATTGTTGGCAGTGATGTGGTGAATAGCCTCGGCCTTTCATCGAGGTTGAACATCAACGATTAGAAACATACGGAGGATAAAGTTAAAAAAGCAGGGATCGTTACAATAAACTCACATCTGGCTCGATCGCAGCAGCCCGAGGTAAAAAGAATGTAGGCGACAGGGTGTGAAAGTTGATTCGATGCTCAAACCTGTCTTCGGAGCCTCCTCTGGACTCAAGGGGTTGCTGGAGATGGTTCAGCACCCCAGACAGTCGCGTTTTTGCAGTTGACATTACGAGCGCTAGGATCCAAGTTTATTCAAACATAGGCATAAGTAAATCAATCACCTAAATGGGGGTAAAATTGATTCTAGATGGATTCAGCTATGGTAGAATTGAAAAGGTAAAAAATACAATCAAAATAAATGAACAAGAGGAGAGCGAGAGGGACGTTGCTCGGAATCAGGAAGTATGAAATAAAATAACACTCAGGGACTCCAGCCGAACCGGAATTGACGAGTAGTGCGGGGGAAGCCAATAATGCTATCATACTTGCCTTAGGTGTAAAAGACTCCCGGTAATACTACTACTAGACTACTACGAGTTTTGCGGAGAAGCGGAACATCGGGGGTGATCTCGCCTGTTCGGCGAACTCTTCAGAACATTACTTTTCTTTCCGGGTCTCTTCCTATTATCAGCTATTTCAATATCTTTTGTCGACTTAAATAATTATCTTCCCTCACCCCATTTTGCTTCTTTCTTCTTGTGCATGAATCATTGTACACACATACGTATGTATCTTACTGTACATAGGTTTTTTACAGGCTGGGAATGGGACCGACCCGACCCAGGCTTGCACTTCAGCGTTTCGACCTACTTACGTAGGTACGGAGGAGAGTATTGATTGCTAAACCACACTATCTACCTTCTTGGTGAAATTTTGCCATACGAAAATAAATACCCATCAAAACTAACAGAACCAATAATACGACAACATTTCAAATATACCATTGACCGAGGCAAATGTAGGCATGCACTGTTCATATCTTAGTACTCCCTTAGGTCCGTAGATTATACTACCTTAGTAACTGGAAAAAATCATGTTTAATTCTCCATCCACACATACATTTATACATACATCACATGCGATGGGCATGAGACTGCAAAAGTCATCTTGTTCGAATCGTCCAACAGAAGTGGCGGCTCACCGACTCCAGAACTACCACTTATTACCTACTACCTAAACCACATGACGCAGGACGGGATACGGAATTAAATAATGGATAGAGATGGAATAACGGGGAGAAGATGTCATTTTTCTTTTTCTTTTCATTTTTTTTGGTGCTGGTAATAATCATCTAAATCATCATAGGTAGGCTGCCCGTTGTTGAACTCTGAAAAAAAAAAGTCTTGGATTAAACACCGCCACGGCGCGAAATATTGGTTAGCTATTTTGCAACCCTCTTTTTGTTTTCATCCCATGCGACTCCCGTAAATTTTTGATGTCTTTTAAGAAACCGGTCTCTCCAACCCACATGTGCGTCACAACATAAAACATTGTGGTAATTCATGAACAAAGGTAGGAATAGTGAGAAGAAAAAAAAAACAAAAGTTGCTTCAGCTTTCCTTTCTTAACTTCGCTGAAAAAATAACCGCTCGCGATACCAACCCATCCCATCAAAGACACAAGCAACCAGCCGCGCAACCAGGTATCTAGAATCCGTACTCAGCGAGCTGGCTCTTGGTCTTGTCGTTAACGCTCGCCGACTTCTGAGCGTGGGCGAGTTGTCGGCGGGCAGCCTTCTTGCGCTCGTAGTATGCACTGCTCTTAACCTTTCTCCGCTCCTCAAGTCTGTAATTGGGGGAAAAAATCATCAATCAGCGATCTTCCCAATAACATCCGCAAGACATCCATAACCACATGACAAACATAAAAAAAAAAAGGCAGTCTAATACGTACCTAGCAACAACGTCCTGGTATTTCCAGCCGACCTCGTGGCTGAGACGACCAACGGTGCAGTACTTGCGGCCGGGGCGAAGACGGAGAACGCGGAGAGCCTGGGGAACAACAACGCGCTTCTTCTTGTCGTAAGGGGGGGGAACACCCTCGAAGACCTTAAGGCGCTCGAGGGCAGCAGCACCACGGGCAGTCTTGTGGGGCATCATTCCGCGGACGGCCTTGTAGAAGATGCGAGAGGGAGCACGGAAGTGGAAGGGACCTATAATATTCAACTTCAGCAACCAGTCTCATCCCAATCAAGTTGAAAGACGCATGTATATATCAAGGGACATGATAACATGGTCCGGAATTCAGGTTGTCTCACCTCCGCGGGTAGGGTTGAAACGGGTCATCTTGCGAAGGTAGGCGTGGTACTTGACTGTATTGCGAATATAAAAACCCATGTCAGCGTCGTGTCTCACTAATAGTGCGATTTCCATTGTCGATCTATTTCAATTCCACTTGCTTCCCCTTCTCCTATACAGCCTTGGTTTCATTCGACTCCTTTTCCTTTTATGTTCCCCCCATCCTCTTCTTCTTTCCTTCCTTTCTCAAATTCCAACAATAGACAATAACAATAGGAAATTTCAAAACCGAGAGGGGGAAGGGTCGGATAATGACGTACGCTTCGCGCGGAAGAACTCGCCGGAAATGTTGAGGGCTTCACATCTCACAACGACGATCTTCTGGCCATTGAGCAGCTGCTTAGCGACAGTGCTGGCCAGGCGACCGAGGAGGTGCCCCTTGCCGTCAATGACGACCTGTAAATTTTATTTTCACATCGGTCAGCAATTTACTTTCAAATTTATTCATAACAAGAAACCAGAGCGAATCCACCCCGGTGTGATATATAAATATATAACATGACCGGGGGGCAGAGAGGAGAGAAAAGTGTTTTGTGATATCGTTGGGGTTGTAGAAAGAAACATGGGTAACGCACGACTGGATCGATAGAGGACATCCTGTCACCGGTTCTAAAGGAAAATATCCAGCGAAAGGAAGAGCACTGCTCTAGGATACTCCCTTGGGATGTATGTTGTCGGCGGTTGTTGTCGTTGTGGGCAGGTTCAACGCTCACAACGAAGTCGGATGAGTTCGCAAGGTTGACCAGTGGTTAAGCGAGGCGGCGCTACCTTTGTGCGGAAGAGTGTCGAGGGCCACAGCCCTAACACCTCAGCCAATCATGTTGCGATACATCACGTGATGCATCACTTTCTGGGTCCCGTCGCTTTTGCCTCCACACGGATACCAAGAAGACCAGCGTGAATAGTCTACTAACTTCGAGGTTGATTGCTCAAGTGGCAAATCCATTTGTCCTTTCCTAGCCGCATTCCCTTTGGTTATCGGGATTATACAATGTTCCTCTTTGTGGAATTGGCATTTGGAACTCTCCTGTGGGATGTCCCGACTGCATGCTAGATACTAGGTAGGTAGGAGCAGTTGAGACTTGTTAACCTTATCAGCTATATGAATTACACTTTCATAGAGGGTACATGGTCTTGATCTATATGCCCATTTTGACACCTGATGACTATCAGAAATCACCCTTGTTAAAACTTGAGATCTCCTAGCACTTGTATAGCTTAATTATATTAATACCATTAAATCTACTATTAGTGTGTTGGCTCTAATTTGCGATTAATTTCCAAACAACCTTCTTATAACGCCCCTCATGCTAAGTAAAAAAAAAAAAACAACCTGCTTTTTCTTTCTCTCTTCCCTTCCCCCCTGTTTGCTCTGTAAATGCATATTCTCCCGTAATAGACACCATAGATCGAATATAAACATTTTTAGTGCAATATTTAACAGTTCAATAGAGAGCCATTCTCGCATCGTGAGTCCCCCTTTCAATGACTTCTGCAAGAGTCCAGCGAGGGGGCTCAATCGAGGACTTCCTTGATTTCGAAACTGAAGTACCCAGCATAGGTTCCTTTAGGCCCCCCGCTATTCCGGACGAAAACTTCAGCTGCAGTGCCTCTCCGACCTCATCACATGCCTGTAAGACACGGTCAAGGTCTTCTTTCGTGTGGGCAGCCGAGACACAGAGTCGCACTCGAGATAGCTCCAGAGGAGTGGCAGGATAGGTTACCACCACAACAGAAATCTTTCGTCGAAGCATTTCACGAGAGAATGCGGACATTTTGGCCGGATGGTATAGCATCAGCGGAACGATGGGCGAGTCGTCATGTCCATAGACGATGAATCCGAGCCTCTTCAGCCCTAATCTTAGGTATCGAGAATTAAAAGCGAGCCTTTGCATGCGCTCTTTCCCCTCACTTTGGTAACTGGGAGTTTCATCCGCAATTAGCTGGAGGGAGGACGATATTTGTGCTAGAATTGGAAATGATGGTGCTTCTCCATATACTTGACCAGCGTTTATACAACGTAGCTTATCAATAACTGCCTTGTTGGCAGCAATATACCCACCATTAGCCCCAAATGATTTGGTGAAAGTACCCATGAGAATATCAACCTCCGAAGGATTAACTTTGAAATAGTCACACACCCCCCGCCCCTGGCGACCAATAGCCCCGATTGAGTGCGCTTCGTCCACAAAAAGATGAAATTTGTATTTCTCCTTCAAGCTTAGGATTCGGGGCAGATTGCACATTGTTCCCTCCATGGAAAATAAGCCTTCCACAGTAACGAGAATTTTCTTCCATGGGCGATGTGTCCGTGGTTGCCCTTGTGAAATAGCCTCTCTCAATTTCTTCTCAAGACTAGCCATGTTGTTGTGTCCAAAGACCTGGATAGCTGCGCCAGAAAGTCGCGCACCGAATCGAATGGATGCGTGATTGAGCTCATCGGATAGAATCAAACACCCTTTCTCTACTATGCATGGAAATACCGTGGAGTTTGTCACAAACCCAATCGAGAAGACCATTGCCGATTCTTTCCCTACAAACCGAGCAATCTGGTCTTCCACCTCGGCTTGTAACCTTGTAAATCCAGCTCCAGACGTGGTAATACCATCCCGTCGAATCGTCTCTTCTACAGAATCCGCACAATGTCCCTCTGACTGAGCGAACCCAAGATAGTTGTAGGAGCTCAAGTTCAGCGTTTCTGTTGTTGTGCCACTGAGTTGGAATATAACGTTGTCTTCGGTAGTTCGGTCCAGTAGTGTGATGTGTCTACCCGGAACACCGGTGGTGGGACGGTCAAAGCAGTCATTAATCCGTTGCTTCATGCGCCGAGTGTAGAAGCTTTCAAAGTCACTATATAATGAGGCGTAACCATCTTGGGGTTTGAGATGTTTGCAAGTGTGTGGATGGAACCATCTTGCAACGAAATCGTGAACATGGCCCAAGAATATCAGAACCAGAAAGCTAGTATAGGTAGTGAGGATCACATAGTAAGGGGGGTCGTCAATCACAGGATCAGGCACTTCTCCTCCTGGGGATTCGCTAGTATGAAGATGAGATGGATCGCTCAATGGGCCAAATTCAGCATGCTGTTTCTCCAGCCTTCTAATTTGATCTAAATCAGAATTTAGACCATGGTTAATTCCTAGGGCTCTTGTCGAATCTGTAGGACCTCCAGTAACGGCACGGAGAGAGGCAATGGCTGTAGGATGTATATTAAATGGGCTCTGGAACCCATCGATGTTCAATTGGTCTTTCTCCGGACGAAACTTTTCCCTGCGCTTCCAAGGAGGCATCGTGGATGAATTGGACGTGAGAATTTCTCAATTCGCTGAAGGCTAACGACTAGCTGGAGATGAGCGGCCAGGAATAGGTAGGTAGGTAGATCCACGCACTGACGAAAGTAGCAGGTAGCATCCGGCCCGATCCAGTGACGCTGAGGTTTCATTTCATCATCATGTAGGTAATCTTCACAGGGCCTTCCCCGGTGGACCCGTAGATGTCTCCACTCAACCTTTGCATAGATATTATTGGATTATTTACTGTTGGTGGGGAATGATGCTCTGCAGTTGTTAAGTACTATTGGCCAAATCTACATTTAGCTTGGCAAGAGATGATCATGATTTGTTAGGTACCGTACCTACAATTTTCATTCATCCCCATCTTCCAATAATAGAGTACCGATTTAGAGAATATCTATAGGTACAAAAAACTTGGAAGTGTCCAGTCCTCCCTTGTTTGGAATGAAGTTCTAAATCTTGATATTTCGTGTGGGTTGGGAGAGTCATCAATTGTTGCCTTGAATGCCAAGCATGGCCATGTTCTATGAAGGCTAGAGGCGAGTTACCCGCTGCCAGTGACTCGCCATTTAAAAATTGTTAATTTGCCTGTATATGAGTTTGTAAATTTGTTCATTTAACGCTTCATGATGAAAACACTACGTCGCAAGACGCGCTTTGTTTGTGTCTCAGACACCCATGGGTACTCACCGTCGGAGGCAGGGTTCAAGCTTCCTGCTGGGGATGTTTTGATCCATGCTGGGGATCTTACCAACCAAGGAAGCATGTCTGAATTGCGCAAAACTATAAACTGGATTGCGGCTGCGGACTATGAAGTCAAAATTATAATTTGTGGTTTGTCCTTCCAATTTACCTACCTAGGAGGTGATCTTTTTTTATTTCAAAAAAAAAAGGAACAAATAAGAATCTTGTTAAAGATAATATGAAATACTAAATATACATTAGGCAATCACGATGTGACACTTGACCCAGACTTCTATGCCGAGCATGGGGCAGCCTTTCACAACCAAAGCCCAGAAGACCCGGAGAAGTGCATAGAATTTGTAACTACAGCCTCGTCCTCAATTTTATTCCTCAGGCACCAGTCAGCACTAGTCCGTTTAACCCGGCCCAACGGCCCAAACACCATTTTCAAGGTTTTTGGTTCACCATACTCCCAATTCGAGGGCACTTGGGCGTTCGGATACGAAACTGAGAACGCTGATGCCCTTTGGAGCCAAGTACCATTGGATGCAGATATCGTGGTGACTCACATGCCACCTTACTCCCATTGTGATCGCCTTGCTGCGGGTACACCTATTGGTTGCAAATCCTTGCGTCAGAGACTGAGTAGGGTGAGGCCTCCGCTAGCTGTTTGTGGCCATGTCCATTATTCACGGGGCTATGAAAGGGTACAGTGGCCTCTTCCAGCACGATCGATACCATGTGTGGAGGAGCCAGTCGTGCGGGGCGTGCTACCACCTCGGGGAAGTAAAAAGCAAAGCCTCGTCGATCTGACAGGCAAAAGAGGCCTTCGCCTCAAAAACGAAGGCTTTTCTATCAACAATGGTCCTTCATATATAACAGCCTTTCTCGAGCTCCCTCAGAAAAGTATAATACTCTTACCGGTTAACAATCGCGCTCCCCTCTCCGAAAGAGAAGTAACAAATGAATCTGCGCCATGTATCTTGCCTTCATACCCGACCGAAAGTCAGAGCGCCGACCAGGAGTGGCGATCACTGAGACAGGAAACATGCATCGTCAATGCAGCGATCGTAGCTACCAATTGGCCGCATTCGGGGGGCAGAAAATTCAATACTCCAATAGTGGTAGATCTGGAACTACCAGTTTGGTCAGCACCATGCGTTGAGCAAAGGGGAGAGGAGGCCGAGAGAGTCTAAGTGATAGCGCATAGGCTTCGTATCAGCAGAGGGTGAGGCTCTCTCCTGGGCTTGAGGCGGGGGCTTGGGCAAGAAGCTGTTGGTACATCAACCAAATTATGTTAAGAGCTTGAACTTTGGCCTATGAGTTGAATTGACAAAATGACGACTTGTCGGGCTGAAGCGCAAGTCATACTGGGGGGGATAGCAATACTTGAGAGCTGCTTATAGGCCAATACAATAAGATCACGTTGTAACTGAGTACGTTGAGCAGAGCTTAAGCAGTCTGATTCCATCTGGCCCACCCGACACAGTTTACAAATATGATTGGAAAACAGCGCGAAATATTACATCACAAATCATGCGATAATTGAATGAAGCACTGCTGTCTAATCATAGTTGTCTAAGTATCATTTGATGAAACTATACTGTGAAGTTAATGATTTTAGGAGTGTCGGTAAGAAAAAAAAAAGATAAAATACGATCAGCCCATTCATACAGAACCATACTCATTAATAAAAACCGAAGCAGGTGAGATGTCATGCTTTTGCGCAAGACAGTTTGATGATCAGCAGACTAAGAACCTTAAGACTCTTTCGAGCTGCGTCCAGAACATCCCACGAAAACAAATGTGAAAAGCACAATAGCTGGTCATCTGGGGATAAAGCCCACCACCCACTTCGTCACAACGCAGGGAAACATTCGTCACCCAAGAGAGAGAAGCAAGGAAAACGTGCCTGGTTTCGAGGGGAAGAGGAGGGGTGGTGGGTTAGACTTCGGAGGATTATCAGTAGTGAGGGCGCTTGATGCTGGACTCTGAGTGGAGGATTGGAAGAGTTAGCGTGGTGATGAACGAGAAGAGCACAAGCAGATCTCCACTACACTATTACCTGGTATACCCATCAACCCCTCCTTCTTTTTTTTCTATAATATTCATCACTATTTTCTATCAGATAACAACGTGGGTAATGTGGGTAACTATATTTTCCTTGCTGAATTCTTTATCATCATAAAGTTTACCGTCATTTGGGAAACTTAGTCCGGATTTTTAATTTATTTTTATTTTATTTTTTGGCATGTAGGTACAGGGAACTCCTTCCCCCTCTCACCCTTACGGTGATGATCCCTATAATATGAAAAGTTCAATTTCATCATAACAGCGTAGTTGTCCTTGGATGGCAAAAAAAACAAGGTCCGGATACTCGATATTTTGCTGTTTTTATTTTAACTTGTTCAATTATAATAACAGAATAACTATAAAGATATTTCGCAATCATAAGTGGAACGATCTTAATGAGACTCAGGACGACCAAGTCATGACACGAGAGCAAATGACTTCATACTACCGATAGAAAACACGCAAGGTGGGTGTCAAATCTGATCGAGGTAAGAACTAGTCAATATCCTATTCTTGCTCTTCACCAGATATCCACCATAGTATTCAAACATGCCCTACATTTGGCATATTATTAGTAACAGTAAAGATAAAAATAATAATAATCAAGTTGGGGAGCAAGCAGCAAAGCCGTCGGGACATGAGGCTAGCGCGCTAAATGTACCTAGAGAAGAATATCTAAATATCTACCCGTCTGTATGAAAAGGCTGATATTAATCAAAATCAGTGCTAGATAACAAAGTAGCTAGATAGGTAGATATATAGTTAAGGATAAAAGCAGGTACTTAGTCATAAAATCTCTTTTATCTTCGGAAAAAATTTAGAAGATACAAGTCCATGTCAAAACTAGCTACGAGAAGGCCTAATGTGAATGCTATGAAAGAAAAATGATGTAATGATAATGATAATAGTGACAAATAAAAGGGATAGAAGGAAGAGGACTATCTACAAATAAACATACATGATAGAAAAATAGCAAACTCCATTGGTGCTACTAGAGCTAATGTTTATGGAATCAGTTTCCTTACTATATCCTTTTCTCACTACCTTCTAAAGGGATGTGGAAGGAAGGGGAAGGGGGAAATAGTGAGTGTTAGCAAGAAGTAGGAAGTAGGTAGGTATAGGTCGTGCCTTGACCCATTCTACCTGGTAGTAACGTTTTTCTCTTCTTCGTACCTACAGTAGGCTCATCTATCTCCGACGCCATCATTGCACATGTCATGAAGAAAGTGTCATCTATCCATCCCTGACATCTACCCCCCCCCCCCCCCCCCCTCCTTTGCTTAAGTAGCTTGCTAACCTTACTGGCTACCCTACCTACCTTGTAATTACCTAGCTCGCTGCCCACGAGGCGACCAATATTCTTCAGCCCTGAAACTGCAAGAACGCCTCTTACTTACCTAGGTAACCTACCTACCTACCACCACCGCCTCCTCCCTTCATGAGGCTATTATTCTTTCATGCTTTATTAGCTGCCTAAGAAGGTACTAAGGCTCCTGGTCTCGCTTATTCCATGTCTAAGCCTTGCGAGTTTGGAGACAGGAAGTCAGCTATGTACATACATAGATGAATCAGCTTACACTGGTAGGCTAGGTTAGATAGGTAGGCACTGGTAGGTATTAGAGATATACCCGTATGTCTCCGATCTTAGCTAACAATGGTACTGTACCATGTATGTGCTATATAATTCTGGTTAAATAATACTAAACAATAACACAACAAGGTTTGATATAATGACTGAGACCTAAGACACTAGGTAAGAATGAATTGGCAAACAAACATAAAACCCCCAATACGCAATACGGTTGGAAATAGGTAAGTCTTTACACCACTTCGGCTGAGAGGAATATAACATCATCTTCGGCGCGGTTTCGGGGGTAAAAAAATTAGACATCTCGCCTAGGAGAGACAGGGGATGAAAGAAGCAGTGGTTGCCTCACATGACACAAAAGGAAATATAAATAATGATAATGGAAAACCCAAAGGATCAAACTTGGGGGTCAGGAGAGCAGGTAAAGAGCCTCTCTAGCTCTCGTGAAATGGAGGGTAAAAGAGGAAATTGAACCATCCTTATTCTAAAGTAGGTTCTATTCAGTAGTCTAGAACTTTATCGTGAAGCCTTTATTGTTTTTCCCTTTTCCTCTTCTTCTCCTTCTATTGCTTATTAATATCAATATTATTAAAGTATTTTACATATTTTTCTCAGTGCCGGCTGCCAACTCTCCATCTTTCTCTCTTCAAGGCGCGTCGTCATCCAATCATAGACTAAGTCCTGTCCAAACCCCAATGCTTAGAATATAGTCAGGAAAATAAAGTGTGATCATAACAAAAAAAAAAAAAGAAAAGTGAAGCTCACATTCTACTAGCTTAATGCTAGTTATTTAGAACAAACATTGAAGAAGTTGATTGAGTTGAGTTGGTCTCGAAAAGGAAGAACCGGTCCTTCCCTCCGGGCCCCTCCATCCTTGTCTATCTTCCATGTCTCCGCGCGCAGATGACTTAAGTAGATAAGTGGGTAGTGGTAGGACCTACCTCGTATCTTCCAGATAGGAACTATCTCAGTACTCTGATGTACTTACTCTTAGCTGGGGGTGATGGAAAGTAAAGTAAACTATTGTCTCTAATTTGAGGATCACACTGCTAGTTGCAAACGAAAGAGATCCTCTTCTCTTTTTTTTTTTTTTTTTTTTTGTTTCTTTTCTGTAAAGTTGGAAGAGAGAGAAAATTACCTACACTGTAACCAACTTTCTAGATAATGCTTACTACCTTATGATGTGATGTAGGACAAGAAAGGTAAAAAGACAGGATTATCTAATATCGCATCAGTACCTACCGTTGGTAGGTATTACCCGCCAGCCTCGGTAGATGTCTCTCTCCCTAGATAGACATTATACTCTCGTGGGGCTACACGATGTGAGGAATACTGATATTGATTTAGACTGACGATCTAAAGCTGCCTAAGAGATCTTCGACCTCCTTTTTTTTTTTTTATGGCTATGTCGAGGGATTTACGCTTTTGTACGCCTACCCCGCGATAAACCTAGGGATGTGATTCGAGGTGCGTTCTTGCATCTTGTGACGGATGGGGACGACGTTTACCTTACCTAGCCGCTGAGATGGAGCAGGGAAAAAGAAGGGGAAAGAAAAGTTGAAGAAGAGTAAGAAGGCTACAATAAGATCCTGCTGTGACTTAGCCTATTTTTTTTTTTTTTCTTTGGAGGAGGGGGGCGACTGATAAATTGATTAAAAGCACGTCAGCGTGTTAATGATTTGATAGCAAAAATATACCGAGTATCTATCTCCCGATTGATTTAAATCGATTTAAAGAAGTATCATTCGACAAGGAGTATTAGTTAGCGTCCCGGATTTCACCAAAAGAGGCTACTTGGTTATGCTCCATTTATTTTTTGATATCGAATAATATGTTGTCCTTTATTTATTTATTTTTTCTTTTCTGGGAAAAAGAAAAAAAAGGGTCAATGACAAAAAAGCTCAAGGAGTACCCTAAGTACCGAAGAAATGTAAAGTTTACCATTACTTCAAACATTTCACCACGAGCGCTTGGAGATAAAAGGGCCGATGATGGAAAAAAAAAAAATCGGTCTCTTTGGAGCTTACTATGACATGGGGGTTTGTTTGATAATAATCCATGGTGAGGGGGGACAAAATAATAATAATATACCTCACTCTCATGGACAAAGTGGCTCATAGACAGGTACCAACTTAGTACGTACTTCCGTTAGCTCATCCAACAGTCCATAGCCCATGGTTCCGTGTTCCCTTTACGGAATTTAACTGGGGATGTAACCCATGGATGACATGAAAATTCACACGAGAGAGGGGCCGGGATCGGATCGAGGATGGCCGGACCCGTGGAATGGAATGCCCCTCCAGGCACAATAAGGATCAACGTTTTGCAATTTCTAGGAGAGGTAAAAAGCTAAAAGGTGGCGGGTGTATCACACCTGAAAAACTACCTTTGTATGGAGTGGGCGAAAAAGGAAAGAAAGAAAAAAAGAACTTAAAATCCACAGCGCCAGACTTGGAGACACGATTGGAGAGTATGAAAAGGAGGGGGAGGGGCAAATGACGAAAAGGGTCTGAGCCAATTCGGGGTTGCAGGGAGACCAGCGCATCAGTTTCGGTGAGGCGTGAGGATTTGGGGGAGAGCGGGGGGTCGTCAACAAAGCAAAAAAGAGATAATAAGAGTAGAAGAGTAATAATAATAATAATAATAAGTTCCAAAATTCAGACGCCCTCTCTGATCGGCACTTATGATTGGATTAAGACTCGTCTCGGAAAAGGCAAAAGTGATGACAGTACTGTAGCCTATCAGACTCCCTGAAACAGGTCCCCAAAAAGATGGTGTGTAAGAAGTTACTCACTATTACTAGGTGAGAGTGAGTACTAGCAGATTAGGAGTGTGTTGCAATCACAACCAACACTGGCAGTGGATTTGAGAGTGCGGGGTTTTTTCTTTCGCTGTTCTTTTCCAAAAAGGATGATTGTCAGGGCAAAGTATCAAGGAGCTGTGCAGTGATTGGCAGGCCCTTTTTTGGCGACTATTATCTTGATTGTACTGATTATTGCTTTTGTGATGAACTTGCTCAATCCAAGAATGATCCTCCTCCAATGATGAGTCCAAGTTGAGGATGTGATGAGTTAGTTTGTTTAGTACATACTACCTATACGATCAAAATATCGAGTGGCCATGAATAGTGGAAGTAGGGATAAGTAACAATGGTATTGATTCAGACCAAAGAGGTACCAACGAGCTAACTAACTATTAATTGCTCGAATATCACTGTTATTATTATTATTATTATTATTATTAAATAAGTCAACAAATAATATCCGGGTGTCGTGGTGACGAAGACCAGCGAGCGGTTATTGAATGAGGATTCCTGATCGCCCCGCAGCCCTGGTGATGAGCCATTACCCGCTCATCTGCCAGAGAAAAATGGGGATGACCAAAGAAGGCGAGTGCCTGCAGACAGGGGCAGTGTGAACACACGACTGGTTAGGCCCAGGGCGAACCCCAACAACGCAATGACAAGTAAGATTCCAGGATCAGATTGATCGAAATAGGGATGCGAAGGCTAAGGCCTTCGCAGTTGTCGGTGGTAGAGAGGAGCCCTAACAGGCTCCGCTTTTTTTTGAAAGTACCCAGGACCAAGAAGAGTATGGGTTAGGATCATTGAGCAATGAGAAAGAAAAGTCGGGAGGGAGGGAGGGGGAAGGGAAGGAGGATTACAATAAGGATGAGGACGAGGATACTAGGCCAGCCTTCTGGGGTATTTGTACAGAGTACATCGCCTCACATTCTCATCCCTCACCTGTTGGTCGATTGAGATTTCTTTCTCCCTCAGATCTCGATCGGTTAAAAGCCTCGAGTCTACCACTCCTTTCCCTCTACCCTCCCATGACATTATGAATAGTTGCTCTCCTACCCAGTATTCCCCATAACAGCCAGTTGGGAGATCCAGAGCATTGAAAACATCAATTCTCCACGCCCCGACCAATAGATTCCATGATTGACCGCTCCTTGATAAACCCCTAGTCATTGACTTGTTCGTTCGAAAATCAAAGCAAACCAACGGCCTTCTATTATCTGGTTGGTTTCACCGCTGCTTTATTGCTTTTACTTGGGAAAGATTTGGGAACAACAAACGACCTCCCTATACAACCAACACATACACACACTCTCTGTTCCATCTATTTCAGGATTTCCGTCGTATTATTATTATTATTATAATCATTATCATCAATTTATCAGCATAACACCTCTCTTTCCTTCTTTTATTCTATTTTATTTTCTCTTTCATTAAATCCTTTTTTTTTTCGGATCATCAGTGACGTCCTCCGAGTTTTACCTGTTAAATCCGAGCCAGTGTTATTACCTTAGTCCATCCGTGGCATCATCGAGCATATTCCAGCACTTTATCTAGAGTGAGACTGATTTTATTATTATATTTTTATTCATCAACACAGCCATTCTTATTCATCATTCAAATTCTGCTCTTCTTTCGCTTTGATTCTATTTTTCACCTGACGTGGTGCCACTTGCATCGCACCATCGATTTTGGATTTGTTTTTTTTTTTTATTATTTTTTACGCCTTTAATTCTTCCTGGTCTTCCTTTTTTGGCCACTTTGCACCTTTATCCCCGTACAGCGTGGCGCAGTGCGTCGCCTGAATGTGACTTTCTGCGTTGGTCTCAAAATTTGCCCCTCAGGTCAGCACTGATCCATCTCCATCTCCATCAATCATCATTCAGGCCAACCAGCCCATCTGGACTTACATCATTACACATACCTGTTCCTTACCAAACCAAGCCACCCGCTCCTGTTCCAATCACTGGCCCCAAAATGCCTATTCCATTTTTTGATTGGCTGCTTTCCACAATCCCCAGCGCCTTACCGTATCGTTACGCTAACTCATGCACAGAGGTCCTCCCACTAAGTTGGTCATAGTACCTTACAGACACTTCCCTCCCCCTCCCTCGCTCACACGGACTGGCCGTCTTCCAGATTTCTTCCCCTGACTTCCCCGACTCTACTCCTCGTGCCTGATCAAGCCGATTAGTGACGGGCGTAAACCAGCTTCTATCTTTCTCCTTTCTTTTCACCTTCCTCTTTCTTCCGTCGTTTTCTAGACCCGTTCTCTCAAGATCGACTCTGCCGACTTGGGTAAGGGATTGCCACACATAGCAATCCCTTAGAATAAATACAATCCCGCCGCTCGGCCTTCCCAATTCCCCTCTTTCTGCTTTGTTCCTTTTACGCATACCAATTCATCCCGGTATATCCTTGTGGATGATTTTTTCCCCCTCAAATCGCTGGTAAATCTTCCATTCCACCATGACAGCAGATATAAATCCATATGAAGTATTGGGTGTTTCGAAAGATGCAGCTCTTCCCGAAATCAAATCGGCTCATCGAAAGCTCGTCCTAAAATGTCATCCAGATAAGATCCAAGATGAGTCTCAACGCAGCAAGGCTCAAGATCAATTCCAGAAAGTACAGCAGGCCTACGAAATTCTCTCTGATGAAACTAGCAGAATAAAGTATGACCAAAAGGTTCGTTTAGCCGAGTTGCAACGCGAGGTGCAGCAAGCGCGCGGATCATCATACTCTAGATCGAGCGCTACAAGTCGCGAGTGTCGTGATGGCCGTATTTACGAGGAACGTGTTCCCCCTGAGGAGAGAGACTCCTCTGAATTTCTGTTCGATGATCATGATCGGTATTTTGATCCAAGATCCGCGTCCCGCAAGAATGACGCACATAGCACACGAACTCGTGCCAGGACAACAGAGGAGAAGAGGAAAACCAAGGCTCCATCGAGTGCAACCTACGCGGAGACGCGGACCAGCACGAAGGCGGCCCGCACCGGCCGAGAAAAGCTCCGTACCAGGGAACGGAGACGGGAGACCTCCGAAAAGTATGCTTATACTGATTCCATGTATGACACCTCATCGGACGATGAGATCACTGAAGAATATGCCATCCCCGTAAAGCGACCCTCGGCGCATAGACGACACCGAGAAACAAGTTCTCGGCCAACCGAGCCGACTCGTGAATCGGACTCTCGACGATATGCTGATGATGAGTACACCACCAAGCATCAGCACCTAGAAACCAATGCCGCAAATTACATCCGGCGTTCGAGGGAGTCTTTGGAGCCGGAGCAAAGACGGACATCATCCCGTTCCCCTCGCCCATATGACTCAATAGATCCGGATCTATTGTCTTCACAGCACCCAAGACGGACAAAGCGCTCAAGTAGGGAACCAGTCCGCCCTTCTACCTCACGAAGTAATTCCTATGAAGATCTTGACTCTACGCATGCTCGAGCCTATGAGCCTACAATCCCTACCTTACACTATTCGGCAACTTTCCCAACCTCCAAAGGTTCCCCGGCTCCCCGAGCTTCTACCCATCAACCTTCAAGATCGGCCACCTCAATACACTCCCAATCCCGCTCCAAGCGAGACCATGGTCGCTCTGAAACCGTCAACTTCGGGCTCACTGGAGAGCGCGCATCAAGACCGCGGCATGATAAGTATGACTCAGGCTACGGGAGCTCAAGCCCAGTAGCTGACGTCTTGCCGCCGAGTGAACCTTCTCCGAAGTCAACCCGTTACAAAATAGTGGAACCGAACTCGCCACCCCCTTATCCCTTAAAAACTTCGAAAACTTACGAGCTTCCCCACGAACGACGACCGCCAATGCGAACTAGCACAACTTATGCCTATACTCCCGAACACAAGCCTCTCTATGGTGAGGTTGACGGTCGTTTGGATAAGAAAGATCTCAAGTATATTCGTGAGATTAGACCGGATGTCACTTACATCAATCCCGGTTATCCCTCTCAAAGACGGCAGTCTGCTTATTAACGAACACACGACTAATGACAAAGCCTAAGTTTGTAATGATGCGAATCTGAAATCGCAATGCCTCATTCTTTGATGATATTATTTTCTCGCTCGCCTTTGATTTTTTTTTTTTTTTCTTGGGTGGAGATTTTCTCTCTCATCTTTTTCGTCTTTTTTTTTTTTTGATTTAGATGCTCGTCAACAAGATCCGTCATCTGGATCACCCCCAACGCCAATAGAGATCAACCACAATCTTATTTTTCTATACTAACTGAATTATTTATGATTTTTTTTTTTTCTTTTTTTCTCTTTACGTTCTGACATAATGCAAGGGACTTTGTATCAAGGTCGATATCAAGGAGTATGGACAAGCAGTCTACATGCTTAATCAACCAATATCGCTATTTTTTATGTTTGTGTTTGTTTTGATTTCTTATCAGCATTACTCATTTTGGAGCATGGTGTTTTTTTTTCCTTTTGGTATCTCTGCCAGACAGAATCTTATGGGTGAACAGGACAGGATAGGATAACCAGGGGTGAAGGCGGCGGGTTTTTTTTGGGGGGGGAAATCATGAATTATGGCCATTTTTTATTATATTATTTTACCTTTGACTTCGCCAACGAATGATGAAATTGATTTGGACAGCTTATTTACATAGTTACAAGCAGTGAATGGAAATGTTCATACATGATTTTACAGAACTCTAATCTTTTTCATCGTGTCCTTAGTTATGAAACCATCCGCAGGCGGGTTACTTACACTTGCAGGGTATCTACTCAGTTGGTGACCTAGCAGTATTAGATAAAGAGTAATTTGTTTCAACAAAAAAATTTTCAAGTTTGGTGGGTGAATAAACATGATCATAAAGAATGTATGTATGCATAAATTATTAGATAGATTGAAAAAGAGAAGCAACTATTTTCAGAATAAAGTAATAAAAATAATACACAAAAATTTCCAAGAATAAATATAATATATATATATATATATATTTTAAGTTGTTGATGAGTAATTTTGGAGAGTAAACGTCAAAATCAGAAACTATCAGGTATGTACGGATGGATCGATGGAAGGATGGTGTATGTGATGAATGTTGTGCAGATGTGGATGTGTGTGGGAGAGAGAGAGAGGGAGGGAGGGAAAGAGAAAGGAAGAAGGGGAGAGAATCAAATACACAAGGAAGCAACTTTCTCTCTCTACCTCCCTCTCTCTTTGCGATCCGGGATCATGGCTCAGAGGCAAAAGGCGACTCGGAAGAAGCCGAATGAGGGAGAACTCAAGATGAGTGTGGGGGTTGAAAGATAAGATAAGAAGAAACAAATCATTTAGGTAAGAAAACAGAATGATAGTAAGTCAAGGTTAAAGTAGATACTATGGGCATAAAAAAATATAGTTATTTTTATGAAGTCACATGTGCCTGCCTTCTGCCACCACTGGCTACTCGTATGGCTTGTGTCCTACAAATCGAATTATAACTACTTTCCTTAAAGACATGTGTATATGGGCATGCACGGTTAGAGAAAAAATTTTCACGACTCGGTCCAGTCGACTTGATCCGTGACAGGGTTGGATCCATCCTTTGCATATGTAACACGAAGACGAAGACGAAGTTTGGGGGGAAGAGCCTGTAGATTGATTATGTGAGCGAGCATGGCATAAGCTGAGGGAGGGAGATGAACTTACTCCATTGACGGATGTAATTTTCAGCATCTGGACACCCTCGTCCCCAGAACCAAGGTCAGCCTTATTGATGGCACTAAGCTGCAATCGTTGACTCTTAGGGACGGCGGCCTGTAAGCCAACACTCGTGAAGTGGCTGAAATTGGAATTGTTGCGGAAACGAGCCTGAATCTGTGCAGTGTTGTTGTTGCCTCGCTGAACCTGCAAGGAGAGCATCAACTCATTCTTGTCAAACACAGTGTGAGCTGTGGATGCTGAAGGTGAAGGGGTAGAGAGGGGGGTTGAGCTAGCTCCAGCTCCACCCCCGCCGAGGAGATCAAGCGATGCTGTTGCGGGTTGGGGAGAAGGTGTGTTGCCATTCGAACCGAACAAATCCATGATAGCGCTCGTGTTCATACTTCCGGTTGATTGTTGAGCCGGTTGAGGGGCTGGGGATGAGAGGCCGGAGTCACCACCTAAGATATCTGCCAATAAATCGGCCGTGTTCTGCGATCCATTAGCCGTAGGGCTGGTCGCTGGCATGTCAGAGCCGCCCATGAGGTCGAGAAGCATATCCTGCTCAGCCCGCTTGACAGGTTTCTTCGACTTGTCTTTAAGGATTTTGCTCTGGCGCTTCTTTGTCGGAGCCCCCAAGACTCTTTGCTCCTCGCGGATTTCGGGCGGAGGCATCCGCTCAAGAACACCTCGGCGGATTTGATCGTATCCAAATAGGTTGACGTACTCTACCGCACGTTGTTGGATTTCAACGCTCAAATCAGCGGTGCGATTGCTGAGAGAGCGACGGAGTCTTTCAATTTGCGCCGGGTCTGACATACGCACGGTTAGCTTCATTGAAGCTGTGGTGATGTATTCCACCACAGTTTGAGTTGCGTAGGTGCTATTGAGGATGTTGTTGAAGAGGTCAACGATATCACCCTCTTTCACCTCCTTGACGAGCTCTTCTTCCTCATATTGCCCCCCGCGGAGAAGATTGTCGCCATATTCACCGATAACCCAAGTAGCAGCAAGAATAAGGCCCTCTTGTGAGATGTCTTCCTTTAAGGACATGTATAGCTTCTGTACAGAGTAAGTCTGCAATTCAGGCGTGGTGGCGATAAGGCGCACGAAAGAAGACAAAATTTGCTCCTTTACATAGGCACCAGCAAGCTTGAGAACTCGAAGAATAGTGTCAACATGCCAGCGTTTGTTTGGCGCATACCTATCGGCGGCAATTCCAATCTGGGTTGTCATGACGGGTTTGAATTCGTTATCTGCAACTTCTAAAAAGGCTAGCAGCTCCCTAACGAGGACGCGTACGTTGCCTTCGTTGATTAGCATGAAACTGAGGTCAAGAGCCCGCCTTCGAATGCTAATATCCGGGTCACGGAGGCACTCTAGGATCGTGTTGCGGTGTCGCTGAACGGCATTGGGTTCAATTGCGACGACCTTGTTCAGCGTGTTCAAGGCAACATAACGAATATTGTTGTCTTTGTTTGTGAGGAACTTTCCAAGAATATTGACTCCCAAAACTCTGAGGCCCGAATCGGCTTCAATGTCAAGAATGGTGAGGACTGCTTCGTAGAGAATGGAATTGCCGACGTTTTTAGTAGAATCGGTGTTCGTAGCCACCTGGGCTAAAATATCGTTGACCAGCTCGCTCGTCGCTGCGTCGCCTCGGGCTAGAACCCTGAGGAGACGCAGAATCTTGACCTGAAGGAACGGATCTGTAATACCAGATACGTCATGCTCAGGGGCATATCCAGAGGTAGTAAGGCCCTTCAAAGCACGAACCAAGCCACCAGTGAGAGGCCGGAACATCTCGATGACGCCCTCTTGCCCCTCCTCTGCCTCCTCAGCTTCACACATATCTATTACTAGGGTCAAGCCACACAACAATACACCATGGTTCCTATCGGACAGGAGATTCTTGGCCTTCTCATAGAAGTGCTCCTGAAGGTCGGGGACTTTGCGACAGACCCGCATTGCACACAGTGCCGCTTTCCTCCGAATATAAGGATTAGCGGTGGATAAAAGGGATTCGACTTCGAGGAAGAGGTCTCGGGACATCTCAACAGACGCAATGTTGCCCAAAGCGCAGAGGGCAAGCCCGACTATATACTGGTTGGAGTGGTTGAGGTCACTACCGCATCACAATCAGAACACGCGGCCCAGCAAGAAAACCAGGGTAAGACATCGATAAGGGACTCACTTCTTCAACGAATTGGTCACTAATGTTAACACTTCTTGATTCTCATCCAGCAACAACATAGTCCCTAAATAGCCCAACCGTTTATCTGCAAACCGGTGAGATGCTAGCAATTTCAGACATTCGATCTGCCCAAAGTGTGTTCGTTCGCCCAGGGTGAATAAGTAAAGAAGCTTGGCGACATTGTTTCTCCTATCCGGGTATATGAGATGGTTGTCAAAAGGAAGGGGTAAGTAAAGATAATGCTAACCGGATGCTGGAATCATGGCTCTCTTCCCTGAACGAAGCACGAATGGCCGCACTCTCCTTCTGAATAACGGCTCGCTCATCGGCAATGGTTTTGGCCGATCGAACATTTCGAATAAATTGCTTGACTGGATGATGTATTTGATGTGCGGGGTGCGAGGGACATGGTCAGCAAAACCGGCCACGGGGAAGGGAATAGGAGTGTGGGGGGTTCAGCAGATGGGCAGAAACTCACGGGATGTCATGGCGGCCAGAGAGACCCCTAACGGGGCAAGGGCAGGGGGAGGGAAAGAGAGGGGTCAAGGAAAAAAGGAAGGGCGGAGAGGGGGGTAGAATGAAAGGGAGATGCGAGGAAACCCGTCGACGCAATCCCACGCTGCAGTTCGTCTTGACGAAGACGATAATTATTATTTAGTCGTCGTAGTTGTCGATGAGCCTCGCCCGTCCATTGCGACCTGTCCGTCTTGGCACCTGCTTGCCTGTTCAAGCCTAGTGCCCCTCGTGCCCTGGCCCTCATAGTCACGTGATATCACCTGATACCCTGCCCATGTGGGTGCCAGTTGCTTTAGGCATCCAGAACTATAATAGCTTATCTTATTAACCGTTTCGGAGGTTCTCATCCTATGTAGGGACCTAGTATCAACGCCTTTTTTCTATATTAATTAATTAATATAATTATTATTATTATTATCATCACATGGTAGTGTGGACTTTGTAACTAGCAACTAGTAATTAGTCAACTAGTTCACCACCTCTACCTAACTTACTCAATATTAATCCCTACCTTGTCTGGCATGTGCCTGAATCTATAAGTTGGTGGATCCGCGGTGTCGGCACCGGAAGGGAAAGTGACCGATCATGACGTGAGTCTTTTCTTTAGTGAGCAACAATATGCAGCCCAACATCCTCCCTCCAATAAGCCTCTGCCCATCGCGTCCTATCCGTTCGTTCGTTCACTCTGCATAAATGGGGCAGATCCTGAGGATCCCATTCTAAGACTATTCTAATTTGCCGCCTCGGATTGCCTACAAATCAGCCCTAACCATAAGATAACTACTTGGTGATGGTTGAGGATTCCGCTCCACCTTGCTCACCTCTAAGCATTACTTC
This sequence comes from Aspergillus haitiensis, assembly GCA_027569155.1. Lineage (NCBI taxonomy): Eukaryota > Fungi > Ascomycota > Eurotiomycetes > Eurotiales > Aspergillaceae > Aspergillus > Aspergillus haitiensis. Next base: position 327,419 of record JAPDEO010000021.1, read on the forward strand.
ATCTCTCTTCAACATTTAAAAGGACAACTTGCTCGCTTCTTCGTCAGGATAAGCTCCGAATCGATGTGAAACCTTTCCTTTCCCCCCTTGATTTTAATAGAATTAAAATTGCTTTTCCTGTGCAATGTCTACCGTCATTTCTCGACGTAATAATGGTTCTGCCGGCTTACGGCCACGTGCCGTTCCAGACATCAAGAGGGATGAAGATTCCTCTCCGGCTGCCCTAGGCGACAAGTTGGGGCAAGAGTCGAGGTGAGTAGTCCTTACATGTGCCGTAGCAGAAGGCTGAAGCGCATCGTCAATTAACTCCTCTGGATGCTAGTGGCTACTCAACTCCGATCCCTGAAGATGCTCCTCCCTCTGTTTATTCGATCTCGACGGCCAGGAAACAGGCGCGAGCTCAGACCCGGATCTTCCACACAATTAATTACGTTCCTCGTGTATCTCATTTCGACCCTAGAAGCGACTACCATGATTTCCGCGGCTTCTTCACCCTATTCTGGATCGGACTGTTCATTATGGTTGTCACTACTGTGCTACGGAACATCAAGGATACCGGCAACCCACTTAGAATTCGGGTATGGAGCCTCTTGACCGCAAATGTGTGGGCGATGGGCTTTAGCGACCTCGCCATGGCGACCAGCAGCATATTGGTTCTGCCACTTCATTCCCTTTTCAGACGAAGCAAAGGTTGGTTTCGATGGGAAAAAGGAGGCATCGTTATTCAAAGTATATTTGAAGCGGCCTGGTTGGTTTTATGGATCAAGTAAGGCTGCACTAGAACTTTAGTTACATCGCCGAATGTGGGGGGCTAACCAAGTAATCAGATGGCCGTTTATGCTACGCTGGACCTGGACTGCCCAGGTCTTCTTTACCCTCCACACCTTAACAATCCTCATGAAAATTCACTCATACGCTTTTTATAACGGTCACCTCAGCACGACGGAGCGTCGCTTGTCGTCCCTTGATAAGCCGGGCTCAGCATCGATGGATGCTGCAGTTCGATATCCTGAATCCTCTAGTCACCTACAACTGACAAAACCTCGCAGTAAACACAGACGATCGAACTCTATTGCAGATATCCGTGAAGATTTAGCGACGGAGCTGACCTCCCCCTTGGGTAACATCACCTACCCGCAGAACCTTACGCTCACCAACTTCGTTGATTACCTATTCTGTCCCACTCTCTGCTATGAGTTAGAATATCCGCGAAGTCCGGAGCGAAAATGGACAGAAGTTGGCCTGAAAAGTTTGGCCATCTTTGGATGTATCTTCCTATTGACCCTCACAAGCGAGGAGTTCATCCTGCCTGTCTTGAGTGAGGCCAGTGTTCGATTACATACGGTGAATAGCACCACAGAAAAGGCTTTGATCATGGCGGAAACGATCAGCATGCTTCTATTTCCATTCATGATTACCTTCCTGCTTGTTTTCTTGGTCATCTTCGAGTATGTTCTAGGTGCTTTTGCAGAGCTCACCTGTTTTGCCGATCGCCACTTCTACTCGGACTGGTGGAATTCGTGTGACTGGTAAGTCTTGCGCGTTGTTACACCAACCGCAGCTGGCAAAGGTTCTCAGGGAAGTGATTGCTGATAGCTAATATCCAAATCGCACTATATTTGCAGGCTCGAATTTTCGCGCGAATGGAATATTCCTGTCCACCATTTCCTCCGCCGACATGTTTACTTCTCATCATTGTCTCATTTCTCGCAGCCGGTAGCCATGTTCATCACCTTCCTAGTCAGCTCAATCGCCCACGAATTAGTGATGAGCTGCATCACCAAGAAGCTTCGCGGCTATGGATTCCTCGCCATGATGCTCCAATTGCCGATTATTGCCATGCAGAAGTCCAAGTATCTTCGACATAAGACAACTCTCAATGTATGTATTTCCCTTATTCAGACCTCTTTCATAACAAAAGACTCCTCTCATATACATACATATATATATATCATATGATACAAATTATATATTTATGTAGAGTATTGGACTTTGTAAGCAAAATCCCCACTAACCACTTTTTAGAATGTGTTTTTCTGGCTTTCAATGATCGTTGGCCTTTCCTTGGTAAGGATAAATTATCCTCTTCAAGTTCTTTTTAATCCCCTTTTTGGGACCCTTTTATATCTTACATATTTACTAACAATGTCAATAGATGTGTGCATTGTATGTCCTTGTTTGATTGGAGCACTTGCAAAAGGCAATCAAAGTGAAATATAGGGGGGTGGGGAAAAGACAAATAAGGCAAAAAAAAAAAAAAAAAAGGTAAAAACAGAAAAATACCAAGGAGGCTATAAATAAATAAAATTTAGCACTTATTCCCTGCGCTATTTTATCCTTACTTCAGTATACCTGATTTCCTCCTCCTTCCAAACACAAAACGTCATGTTCTGCCCAAGCGATATACCCTTGATTAGTTGGTTGGTGTCTTCTAGCTTGAAATATTTCAAGGCTTTAAACACTCGGTCTTACCTAGGTGTCTATTTTATACTTGATCCGATATAAATCGTTCCGCTCTCAAGCTCTTAATAGATAGATAGATAGATAGATAGATCTAAACACATCAGTAATATAAGATTCAGGCTGTTACATGAATGTACAGTACAATTTCATTAGGAAATCCCATCTATGTAAGAAACTAAAATCAAAATAAGACGATCCCAATGGCCAAGAGAAAGTGAGAAAAGAGTGGGGGCACATAATATCTCTGTACAGTTTCAAATGCTCAAATAGAACGCCAGTGTTCTCACGAGGATGTAACAAAAAAAAAAAAAAAAACTCCCCAGGTCATATCCAATGCCAAACAGCAAAGTAAATCAATCAGTAACAATCAGCAACAATCAGCAAAAATTGATCAAGTCATAAACCCATACATTCCTGATTCATAAGAAATACATCTAGCCAGCCAGATAATCAAGAAACAGAAAGGTGAATCAGTACGGGGAGTCGGTGTGTTTGATACCTATATATGCTCGATAGGCTCCTCTGGTAGCAGAACGTCCCTGTCCCTCAACTCCCGGGGAAGACAGGCTTTGAGAGGTGGCCGCACGATGTCATTAAATAAAAAGGTTCCATAAACAAGCAGTGCGAAACCAGCCACCTGTAGCCATTTGAATGTTTCCCAGCCAAGCCCTAAGGAGACCAGCCAGATGAAGAGAGTGCGACAGGTATCAATGGTACTACGGGATGTAGCGGAGACGGAGCGGGTAACTGAAAGTCCAAAATAATTAAAGCCACTGTAGAAAAGAAGAATTAGTGAATAGAGACAAAACCAGGTAAGGGGGGAAAGGGTTATTGTAGAAAAGAAATGGAGACCTACCCAATACTAATCATGATCATGAAACTCGAAATAGCAACTCGTCGGTTATTTAGGACTTGATTCCAGCCCTCCTTTGCGTCGAAATATCCATAGCGCCCCGCCTCGGTTTGGCCCACGGTGAGATACAAAATAATCGATCCGATAACAGTTACCAAAAATCCAAAAATGCCCTCCCAGCCGACGACTTGGAGGGGCTCCATCGCATAGTTTTCCAAGATCCATTCCTCCAGCACGAACTGCGAGGCTGTGAAAATCTGAGCTGCGGCGATAAGGCAGACGCCAATAAGAGCTTTTACTGCCTCTGGAGTCTCTGCAACGGCGCGGGCCTTCAGGGCAACAAGGGCAATCGCATCTTCGTTGGGAGCACCATATGCAGGTTTATGGCCAAAGAGTGCACCTGCAAGGCCAACCAATGCAACACCAAGAACGACCACAAAAAGTGCAAGCCACTGGTATACATATAGTTTTCGGCGAAGGAACAGAACGCTGAACAGCCCGACAAAAAGTACTAATGCGCCCCGCGTCATCTGATATATACTTGCAGCGACAAAAAGCAAGCCAACGTTCATCAACGTAGTTCCTGCAATATCGCAGCAGGCTGGTGCAGCGAGCAAGAATGTTTTCAGACCCCGAAGTATTATGCGCCCATCCGCCAAGGGCTTGGACGGGTCGTTCGAGGAACTTGGACCCCCGATTGTGTGGTCTTCTTCTTCATCTTCTTCCTGGTCTCCATCGGTATTATTTAAAGGGCGATAGCCACCTGCTAGGAGAGGTGACTGAGTATTGGACAGGTGCGAGGAGGTGTAACGTTGGTAAATATGAGTTATAAAAACAACAAGCCAACATCCCATCTCTCCAATAAACATCTGAATTCTATACGAAGTGAGCAAAATTGATCCGCCAGCATTGGTGAAAGGGTGTTGAACTCACGTCTGAATAACAGGCTGCTCAAAAAGCTGGTGATCCTCAGGATCTGGTGAGTCACAGTTTCTTACACATTGCATATCCTATATCATATTATGAGCAACTTCTAAAACAAATGGTGGGCTAGTAACAGCTTATCTAACCTGATACTTGTTAAGGATTGTATTGCACACTCCAGTCACAAGCATCATTGTGACTAGAAATGGTATGATGGCTTTATTCTCCATTGTGGATAAATCTGTTAAGCAGCTGGTTAAGAGAGAGGGGGTTTGGGGAGGCGGTCAAGTGAAGTTGGGGAAGGTAATTCGAGCGGTCCCAAGAGTCACAGTATACTGCTCAAGGGGTGGGTTTAGACGGTAGAAGAAGAAGGTTGATTCTTGGTGCGTATGGACTATTGAAAGTCCATATTGAGTAGAAACGAGACCAAGGGAGATGGATGGATGGATTCGCCGCTTGGATGAGTGGTCGTGGTAGAGATACGGGCTGAGTAAGGAAGAGGTACGGAGTACGTAGGTAGTTAACTAGTTAATTATGAGCGTGACCTCCTTACTTATCAACTGATTACATTCTTGGCAAGCGGAGAAAGCCGTAGGACCCATCATAGAGGGATCTAATCTAATATAATAATAATGCCTATCAACCATTATTGATTAACTTATTAGTCTTAGTATATACTATTTACACTAGTAGTAAATTCATTATTATTTAAAATCGGCTAGTGGTTCCAGTACATGTGATTTCTTGATTCAGTAGGATAACTTCAAAGACAGTCGAGACACAGGCATAAATAACACCAAGATCCAACATTTGGAAACAACTGTATAATTGGGAATCCTTAGCAACTCCGCAGGCAATCTCCAAGTCCATTGCCTTGGACGCTCCGGTAGATAAATTTGACAAAGGACGTGCTCTCCAGACTGGTCACATTTGTAAAGACCCTTTTTGGTTCGCTCCTTGAAACGCCATGGCTAATAAACTGACAAAAAAAGTGTCACAAAAAAAATTTGACAAGAGAATAAAAGGTCCTCCGCGGCTTTATTATACATAAATCATTCACATTTATGCCAGAGTAAATAAGGTGGATAAAAAGGAGTAAAAGGGAACAGCCCACACGCCGATTCGCCTGTTTGAATCATTAAAGTATTTTCCCTCTACATGGCGCAAATGGCGATTCCACTATCGTCAACATTCATAGATGAGTCCTTACTCACCATTTCCCAATCAATATCCTCCCAAGATTCATTCATTAAGAGGCTATCTTCAAATCGACTTGGAAGATTGACCCAGTCCATTGGGATCCAAGGCCCTTCTGTCATAGCAACGTCCTTGCCGTCCGCATCCTCGGTCTTCGGAATCTCATTATCCTTAGGTGTTTGGGTAACAATTCCCGTTTCAACAGAGTCGGGGGTGTCCTGCGTGTTGGTGAACATCTCGGCATTGAGGAATTCGTCCATGGCAAATCCTAATCCGCCATCCTCGCCCAGGTCCATAAATCCTTCACGAATTGCGTCAATGCTAATTCCACTGTCAACCCAGGCATCTCTTGTCGCATCAATGGCCGATCCTTGCTCTACCAATTTCCCGACCTCTCGCTTTGCGTCTCCGCTTGCTGTACGTTTGAGAGGTGTTGAACCAGAAATTTTGGTAGAAACATGGGGATTAAGCTGCTGGTTTGATGCAGGAGAGGTAATTTTTGGTCCGAACTGACTCGGAACGCGACCCGTAGGAGTTGCGCCTGGAAGGGGAGTCATTCCTTCAAGTTTCACCTCATTCTTTATAGGCGAAGAAGTCATAGCAGCTTTGTTTTGTGCCTGTGACATATCCATTGGAGACATCAGACCCTCTGCTTTCTCCTCGTCTTTGATAAGTGTGCCAAAACTCTGAAGAGCAAACTCAAGTGGGTTGGCAATTGGCTCCTCGACTCTATGGCTCTCTTCGGCGTGCTTGTCGAGCTCGTTCTGGGTAGCAAAGCCCTGGTAACGATGGCGGCATTCGGGGACAGTACACTTGAAGGTGCCAGCCAAGGTGGTGCCGGCTGGTTTCGCATCAGAGGCTTGTTTAGCTGCTTGGGGTTTGGAGCCTGGGGTACCCATAACTGGTGTGTTACCCGCATGGGATGGCTTTCTTTTCTTTGGGGGGGGTAGCTTCAATTGCTCTGGAGGCATGCTGGCAGGTCCATAAGCATGTGGAACTCCTTGTGGGGAAGGTGCCCCAAATGGAGGCTGAGGAATAGTGGCGGGTCCTGATGCGGCCTGACTTGAAACCCTGCGAGCCTGTTGAAGAGCCTCTTCCTGCTGTTGCAGCTGCTGTAGGTTGCTTGCATTTAGAGCTGGCATGTTATTCTGGCTGGTCTGTTGTATATTTGATCCCTGAGGGGCACGGGACTGATTCTGTTGTTGGCTCACGCGAGCAATCATATGATGGAATAGTTTCTTGAGATAACTGGTAGTTGCTCCGAGGTAGTCGGGGGAGATTGTGATTTGATCGTTGAGCACCCAATCAGGCCCAGGTTTAAATTGCCGCATTAATTGGATCCGCTACATTCAAGCGAGTTAGTAAATCAACTGAGAGATATTTGGAAAAGTGGTATAATCCTGGGGCATACCATCGCAAGCAAGTTTCGCATATTCTTCTCTTGACCAGGGACCTTAGAGATAAATAGAACCAGTGCATCCATTCGACCCAAATAATCAGTACAATCACGAAGTTGTTGGGTCATCAGAGCTTTTTGTTCTGGGGAAACAGAAATATGCTGATCAGGAGGGGCATTCTTCGACATTTCGGTATACAATTGTCGAATCCGTTCTGGCAAGTTATTCCACGCCTCTTCAGCAGAGGCTCGATTGATTGTTCCACGAGGTTGGCCTTGCTGCCGACGCATATGCGCCTCTAATTGGGCGCGTTGTTGAGGTGTCATTGCTGCCACTTGTTCCCGGGTAAATTGTATGTTTGGTCTGGATGACGCGGGTGCTGGTGCCCCTTGCGACATCCCAGTCTGGTTCGAGTTTTGCACAGGCGAGGTTTGGAATTCAGCTGAATCCTCATTCTGCTGTACCTTTCTCTTTTGTGGCTGCTTTTGGGGGGGCTTGACGTTCTTCACTGGAGCAGCTTGGGACTTTGGAGGTTGATTCCGCTGTGATTGTTGCACAGGTTGTTGTTGTTGCTGTTGCTGCTGCTGCTGCTGCTGCTGCTGCTGATGTTGCTGTTGCGTCGTCGTCGTTGGCGTCGGCTGCTGCTGTTGCTGTGACTGCTGCATCTGGGATTCAGACTTTACCTGGGGCGTTGCTGGAGGAACAGGGACGGGAGTTTGTTGCTGCAGCTGGGCTTGCTGGTTCTGCTGGTTTGCGAGAAGCCTTTGGGCTGCCTGCAATTGTCTCTGTCTCATCAATTCTCGAATTTGTTCATCACTTAGATTCTGCGCCTGGGGGCCAATACGTTGGCGAGCCAATTGAATATCCTGTGCCGTGATCTGTCGCAGCTGCGCCATATTTATTTGTGGTTGGTGCTGACCACCTGGGAACTGTTGGTTGTTCACGAATGGCTGTGGCTGGCCTTGGAATGGCATCCAAGAGCCTTGAGTACCTTGTTCAAGGTTACGATTGCTATTCTCCTTCAGTATCTGAGCGAGGTGGAATTTCTGCAAAGTCATTAGTTTCGTTAATTCCATTCCCCCAAGAAGCTGCATATTTGTGGTTGCCAATGACTTCAATTGACCCCAGGTTTTGATGTTTTTAGGAATCGAACTGGCGTTGGGGTTGTTGTTTAATATGGCAGGAGGGAAAGGCAAGCGATCCATTTCCCTGATCTGATCAGGTGTCATTTCGGTATTATGGTGGCGAAGAATCTGTTGCTTGTAAAGCTCATGCTGTCTTTGTTGGGGCTGCTGTCGCTGTTGGACAGACATCTGTTGCCCTGGCATCACCTGATTAGGCTGCTGGCCGCCACCCATCCCTGTCAGCTGTTGCTGAAGACCCAGAGAAGTACGCATGTTCTGGTTGCCCATTGGACCGTTTACAAGCGGAGGCTGGCCCGGCTGTGTGAGAGATTGTTGGGGCATCTGCTGTCTAGCTAGGGCTTGGTTTCGGCGCTGGTTCATTAAAAATGCATTCAGCTGTTCGTTTGACATTTGGTTTAAATGTTCCTGAAGATGTATTGGAAGATTGGGTGGAATTGACGGTCGATTCTGCATCGCTTGTTGTGCTCCCATAGCCTGCACATTGGCTAACTGCTGCGCCATACCAGGTGGTCGTGCCGGGGCCTGCACCTGGGCGGCCACCTGTACTGGAGACATCTGACCCGGGGCCATAGGACGATTCAGCATAGGCATCGCGGGGCTTTGCTGGGCAATTTGTTGTTGCATGTGCGAGTTCGCTTGTCCAGCTTGGGATATAGCCATTTGAGCTTTCTGGGCTGCTTGTATTCGCTGTACTTGGGGTTGTGATTGTGCCTGGAATTGAGCTGCCTGGGTGTTTCTATCCTGTGCAGTGGCTTGGGCATTTGGCAGATGCTGCTGGCCAAGGAACTGAGGGCTAATCCCAGCCCCGTTCATGTTAACCTGACCACCTTGTCCAACTTGAAACATATTCCCGGGGAAAGGTGGTTGGTTCATTTGAGATGCACTAGCAGGAACTACAAGCTGCCCGGCTTCTTGTGATCGCAAGCCGTCTGCCTGTTGCCCCTGGATGTTTTCAACATTTCCGATAAAGGAATTTGGGTCTATACTCTGCTGGTTACCCACGGGAAATGCAGAGTTTCTTTGAAGATTCATCATGTTCTGAAGCATTTGGCGTTGCTGAGGATTCATCATAGGGTCTCCCATCATAGAGTTGTTAGGGTCGATACCATTATTCTGCCCTCCACGGGCCATTTCCATACGATTGCGTTTATGTCGTCGAAGCTGATTCAAGGCCTGGCAGCGGAAGAAGTAATTCAGTGGATCAATACCTTTCTTAGACAAATACATTTTCTGCTCTGCGCTCATATTTTGGAGGTTCATCCTAATCTTATTGACGTCTTCTGGTGAAGTTTTTTGAAGAATTTGGTTTGCTATCCGGCAGACATTATCATATTCTTGGGGTGAGAGTGAGTTGAGTTCGTCCGGCAAACCTGACCCACCACCCGGTCGTTGCTGTGTGCGTTGCTGCTGCTGTTGTTGTAGCATGGCTTGTGGTTGTTGTTGCTGCTGCTGCTGCTGTTGCTGCTGTTGCTGTTGCTGTTGCTGTTGTTGCTGCTGTTGCTGTTGCTGTTGTTGTTGTTGCTGCTGCTGCTGCTGCTGCTGACGGTGTTGTATCGCAGCCTGTTGATTCGGGTCATTCATACCCATTTGCATTTGCTGCTGTCCGGCCATGGGGGAAGCTTGGACTGGACGATTCATCTGTTGAGGGAACGGGGGCTGTCCCACGCCGGGTATACCTGCCGCAGCTCCTTGTGACATCATTCCACCTTGCATGACTGCTGCTTGTCTAGCCCTAGTATCTCGAATATGTACCAGTTTCTCGCTGAATTCCCTATCATAGTCGGCCTAAAGAAGTTTCATCACGTAAGAGGCCGAATTTCCCAAGTATTTGTCACGGAGCGGGGCGTACCTTCTGACTAGCCTCTTTAAAGGCCTTCTGTTCAAAATTTATGGCGGCTTGGGCTGCGCTTTGCACCGACATTTGGGGTTGAATTAAACGGAGGGAGGTGATCCTAGATAATTTGGTTGGTTAGTGTTGCAAATACAAAGCCCGAGACAGGTTGGGATCAAATAGATCATCGCGCAAAGAGGACTGTTACCCAGCTGAAAGCGACAAACCGATCCTCCAACCCACCGATGTAGTGGCAAACTGGGTTAAAGAGGAGCATAAACTCACATTTGGTGCACCTTGAGTGTTCGATCTCTAACTGTGACTTCTGCTCGCCAACCAGTAAAAGGTCCCTGGGACTGCAGAGCCTGGGCGAAATTCGACAAAATATACTGGCCATTATCATTCTTTTGGGGGATTTGCATTTGGGCATGCGGCTTGGCTCCACCGTTCATGCCCCCTCCAACGTTAGTGAAGTTTGCGGGATTCATGTCAACAACCCCCTCAATGGGGATCGAGGAGCGGTCCGCGCAAGCCTTCGGTTGAAATCAGCATTCGCTGATGGGAGTAACAAGCCAGACTCGTGGGTAGATCTTTGGGCGAAACAATGGGTGTCTGGGAAAGAGGCAATATCGTAAGAGTTGGAAGGAAATATGTGTGTCGAGCTGCGAGGGGGCGGGAGACGGGTACGGTCAAAATAAATTACCAATACACGGGGTTGACAGATTGTAATATTTATTTGCGATCTGACTCAAGTGCGCGACACAGGGGAGATCACAGTGATTCAAGGTGGGTTGGAGTGTAGGTAGAGACGAGGTAGATGGTTGAGATACGGCGATAGAAGAAAGTAGAGCGAAGGGACCAACACAAAGGAGAAAACAAGGCGTTCGGGCACCAGCGCTCGGTCGAAGCAGGTTCGTTGGCAGGCGCCGGGAAGTGGCTTGGGGGGAGAGCCTAAGCAGGATTGCACTGACGAGGGTTGGATCACTGACAGGGATGTTGCAGTTACACGGATCCAGTGGTTGCAAAACAATTCGAATCAACTTGAAAGCTCAAATACCACGGGGATTTTAGATCGAGTGAAAGAAACCAAGGAAAAATTCCAAAAGGAAAAAGAAAGTTAAGGCTCTAGGCAAAACGCAACATGTCAGGATGATCGCAATATGAGGTAGGGGACGACGTTTGAAACGCTCCCGAGTGAAACAACAAGAAAATTAAGACAATAACAATTAAAACAAAGGAGAAGTTCTAGGGGATCGACGAGGTTAAATTTTCCTTAGAATGAAATATGATAAAGGATTTAATAAAACGACCGGTCGGCGGGGAGCCCTGTGAGAAAGTAGGTAGAGAGGAAGGGGGGTGTGTTTGGTTTGAGGGTAGGTAAGAAAAGAGAAGTGGTGTGGTGGTGGAGGTCGGAAGGTGGGCTTACAGAAAGAGTGAAGTAGAGTTGCTGCCCGGTGGCGTGGGAGGATGATAGTCAGCTGGGAGGAACTTCGAAGAGGGGAAATAATAGTAGAGTAGGGTAGGGAGAGAGAAAAAGAGAGTAGAGAAGAGACAGGGAAGGAGGGAAATGTAAACGCCTTAGAAAGAAGAAGAATAATAATAATAAGAAGAAAGAGAAAAGAAAAAAGGGAAAAAAAGGAAGAAAGAAAGCTAGGAAAATCAAAATAGGAAAATAAAATAAAATAAAATAATATTAATGGGTTCAAATAATAACTGGAAGCACCCAATTAATGGCCAACAAGGGAGAGAAGTCGAAGAAAAAAGAGATGTTGAAGATCCCGTTTGAAAGAGGGAAAGAGGATAAGTGTGGGACTAAAAGGTACTAGACCTTCCAAGTCCTCTTTTTGATCTGCCTGCTGGCTGGTGTTGTGGTGTAGTTTGGGACTTTGGACAAAGTTAAGGGAAAGTTGGTTAATAATAATCACCACTACTACCTACCTAAGTACTAGGTACTGTCAACAATATAGTTGTGTTGATGAGACCAGAAGGCTATTATCCATCCTCTCATGCCTTGTAGTACGGTATTTTTTTTTTTCAAGTCGAAATCGCAACTCCTAGTAAATACTAGGTAGATGATTACCTAGTATGCTAGGTAGGTAAGTAGGTACAAGATAGTTTAACTAGCCCTTGAAATGCCCTAGTTGTACCTATTATTTGATAACTATTATTGGCCATCAAGTGGATGGGCTCGAAAAGACGCAAGGCTTTGGAGTTTGTTAGTATATTATTGTGTAGCTCTCCCTAAATTATACTTATTTATTACTATGATTATTTCATTTCTTCATTTGTGAAATACAAAAAATTAACAAAGTACTAGGTTGTACAACCTAAAGTACCATCATTTAATTAAGTTGACACAACCTTTTAATTATGATTATGATAATTATTATTATTATGGCTATTATTTTAGTATTAGGTATCCAACTTAACAGTACACAGCGGCGAGTCAAAGGAAAGAATAAAATTATTTTTTATCCGCTCTTTTTTTCCTTCTTCTTCTATTGCTTTGAGATATTTTTTAGTTCCCTCTATCCAAAGTATGAGTGAGAGAATTTCAATCAATATTTCTTTTTTTTTAGAACCTGTAATAATAATAATGAGGTGCATTTGTTTTCTTCTTCAGGGTCGTACAAACTAAAAAGTATCTTTACGAGGTGTGCCTGCAAGAGAGAGAGGGAGGATTTGGTTCAACCTTGAACTACCATACAATTCCCATACGGTAAAATAAACCTGGCCAATAGCCAAGCTCTGATCATTACTGTGTCCGGAAACAGCCCTATCATGTGACTTTTTAACGTGATCCATGCTCCGGTGTCGTCACCTTATCATTGTCATTCTCCATAGTCGTCGTCAACCGTTGACCAACTCTGGAAATGAAGGTTCCGTTAACCAATTTTCGTTTCAGTCGTCCTTCAGCTAGGCCTGTTATCTATCTATCTTAATTCTCCTCTCTTCCACTCAACATAGGTGCTTTGATATAGCCCTCCTCCTCCTCTCCTTTTCTCGCATTTCCCCTGACAGTAGGTATGGAGATCCCCCGAAACCTTCCCCAATGCTTTTCTCTCTTAACTTCCGCCCGCGTCAGGTTCCTGGATCGATAGTTTCTTGTTCGACATGGTTAATGATTATTGATTGATCAAACCCAGAATATTCTCCGCCTTTCCCTACTTCTTTGTTCGCCGTATGTCCCGCTTCTTATTACCAACTAAATCACCATGATTGTATCGCCTGTATCCGTTGGTTCCAGTATTTTCTTTTCACTGGCCCTCGTCACAATCTCCATTCTAGTTCTACTACTCCTCCGACGCTTCCTTACTTTGCGCTCTACTCCAGCGTACCTAGTCATCCCCGTCTTTCTTGCGCTCGCGCTTCCCGCCAGTGTCGTGCTCTTGGTTCCTATCGATTTAGCTTCGACCTCACGGGATGGGGCGGGGCCTAAAGCAATATGGCTTCCTGATCGCCTCCTTCTAGTCTCCTGGCGTATTGCCTATTGGCTAATATTTGTCCTCACCTGGTATCACTCGCGTGGCTTTCCCTAAGTGCTCTATTCATTTTCCAGAGCTAATTTCCCTTTCACACTCTAGGGCCATTCTCCCTTTACTTGGCGAATATGTTGATTCGGGTTACCGTGACTTGAAAAGTCGCATGAAACATTCTGTCCGGTCGAATGCCCGGTATCAGATAATTGTTCTAGGATGTGCGGCAGTCGGCTTGATATATATCTCCATCCAAAATGGCTTTGACTTTACATCGATCAAGGCCCTCGTCATGGCCCTTGCGTATGTGTGGGGTCTTGTCCTCGCAATCTATCTAATGGGCCACGGCCTAGTTTCTATCCCCCGTACATTATTCCGCAATTCTAATGTCAGTGGTCGGCTACGAAGGCTTCAAGCCCACGCGCCCATGTTGCATGATCGCTTAATGGATGCTATCAATGATCTCGAATGTCTTGAATCACAGGTAGCACAGCTGCAGCGTCGGAAGACAGGCACAGCCCTTGACTTCCAGGACTGGATAGAGGACCTAGCGGAGACATCAACTCCTCCAGAACTTCGAACTGGGCTCCTCGAACCTTCCAGTGGGTCAAACTCAGTTCCTGCCGTGATCACTGAACGCTACCTTGCCGATTTGACGAGACGTCTCCATCGCGCCCGGCATCAGAAAGCCCGTTTTGTTGACGAATGGGACCGCTTGATTCTAACCGCCGCCGATCTCCAAGCAATCATCAACTCGTCTGCTTCGAAAAAACTTGAATTCGGTCATTATCCACAACGGTCCACCCTACTCCCGCAACTCAAGCTTCTAACTCCTTACATGCGCTACCATGCCTATACAAATATCTTCCCTAAAATCAGACTTGGGCTAGGGGCGCTTTTCGCCTTTGCCTCATTCTGCGTGGTCTGGTCAGAAATAGTCAAGTCCTTCGCCCCGCGCTTGTCAGTGGTGACTCTCTCCGTAGTCTCGGGTACAGCACCGATCGGTTTTGGGAGACAGGTGGTAGCTTCGATTTGGTTGCTATACATGTGCTCTGCCGCGTTGGTTGGTGTCAATGACGCCAAAGTCTGGGGCAATCGGGCCCTTGTTCGCCGAAACACGTATGGCGAGAGCGCATGCTGGTATGCGGGGCTGGTCGCCAGATTGACCGTGCCAATCGCATACAACTTCATAACGTTTCTGCCAGTTGAGGTCCGCCAGCGCACCATCTTCTATCGGTTTCTCGGTCAGTGGATTGATCTCACTCCACTTGGGAAGGGATTCGACTACTTTTTCCCCGTCTTCATCTTAATCCCCATCTTAGCCACTATCTTCAATCTCTACGGTCGCGTAAGGAATATCTGTGGTTTTGGCCTGATTGAAGAGGATGATGAAGACCCAGAAAATAACCCTAGCGGCTACGGAATAGGTGGCTGGCGCGAGGGCCGGGACCTAATTGAACGGGAGCTAAATGGCCTCGGGTCTCTGGGACTCTCTGCACGAAGCGGACGGTCACCTCGCCAGTCACCTCCTATTGATAGGGAAGCACACGCATTCTCCTCTTCACGAACCCCCTTAAATGAAACTGTACGACCCTCAAGATCCTCCAGGGCAGCCGTCGCCACGTCCTCCGTCATAGGGGACGACAGTGATGATGAAAACTTCTTCCAATCTTTTGCTCACCGCGTGAAGAACACTTTTGAGACTGCCAGCCGCCCCCAGTGGCTTCAGGGCGAGCCTTTTCAGCTACCCCGATGGATGGGCAGTCAAAACAACAATGGTGAGGGCGACAGTGGCCTTGCAAGATGGTTTGGCGGCCGCCCTGCGAATGGAGGGGTAAGAATATAGGTAGTGAGGAGGTGTCTCCTTCTCACACAGACCTACCTGCTGTATACTTGGTATCACTTGCATTGCGAAGGCGTTTGATTTTTAAGGCATGATCCCCACCTGTAGAAAATAGTCCACCTTACATGATCCACTTAATTGGGGTAATTAGCTGTCTGTAATTAATACATATAGTCTTACATCGATAGATCCAGCTTACAAATCTTATTTTCCACGTTCATACATGAATATATTGGTTAACAGATCCTCGACCTAGTAAGTTAAATTAATCTATACACACCTACCTCCCCTAGTTACTACCGGGTATCTATATGTGTAGGTGGTCCACACTAGTCAGCTTCCGAAGTATTAAAATAGAAAGTGCCATGCGAAGAGTATTTACCTACTACCCTATGGATTTACTGTGTTCCTTTGTATCCGAATATATACCTTTTGTCTCTTAATCATGACCAGCGACATTGGACCTTTTAATGCCATGATGCTTTTGAAGGCACATTGATATTCCATCTAACCAGATATACTTAGCGATATTTACAAAGCAGAGTGGCGGAGGTTCCGGGCCAACATGAAAGATTTAGGACAACTGGCCTAGACTCTCGCATGTAGTAAATATTGTCCTCGTGAAATCTACATCGAATAATTCAAAGCCCACCAAATGTGGCTGGGACATGGCTAGAATGTGGCTCAACCGTGGCTGATGACTGAGACTAACCGATTATGAAAAAAAAAAAGGCCCCAACCTCAAGGCAGTTTGTTTCTCCGCCTTGGGAAGCAAGAAGGCCAGCTTCCATGACGATAGCACCAACTTGGTTGATAATCCATGACCAAGCTGCTTTCACACGCTTCCCAGTCTACCCTGGGCGAGACGTGTGCCTCCTACTTGGAGTATATTACGACCAATCTACCCCCCTCATTGCACAGTTTCCACCATAAATTTGTCACTCTCCTTGTCTCGGATCGAACGTCCGCTCCCTTGCGTTCCCTTGCTTCCCCGCTAGACTGGGCCTCGTATTCAGCCTTGACCGCAGATAAAGGCCCTGTTATCATCTCATTCATCGCCTGTGGGATTGTCCTCGTTGCCATGTCTTGGCGCAACTTCTGGCGCCGTTCCTCTCCCCCCTACAACCCTCCTCCTAACACATCCCACCATGCCGAATCGCCTTATAATTATCTCCGGACGGAGATTGTTGACCCTCCGTCGCGTCCATATGACGACGAGAATGAGCCGGATAAACTTATCCTCGTTCACCGCAAAGTCCCCTATGAACTTCATTTCCCCGCCTACTCGATCAACGATGGGACTCTTAGTGTCGGCCAAGTGAGGAAACGTGCTGCGGAAGTCACACAGACGTCTGACCCCAACCGCATTAAATTACTCTACAAGGGCAAGCTGCTAGACAATGACTCGCTGCCCTGTAGGATGGGGGGCCTTAAACAGGAGTCTGAAGTTATGTGTGTTGTGTCGGAGGTGCAATCGGGAGTGAGAACCCCAAGCGACCTTTCTGAAGCCGATAAGGCTAGCGATTCAGTCCGCCTCGGGGATGTACAAGATAGCTCTGCGCCGAAAAAGAAGAAAAACAAAGGCAAAGGCAAGGGTAAAGGCAAGGGCAAGGGCAAAGGCAAGCCAGCTGATGAGGCCCCGACCACGCTTGTCCCGCCCACACCTCCACAACGGCCCTCCTCCGCCGGACGATCGGGATTACCACCACCAGCGCCCAACCTGAAATCATTGGGCTCCCCTCTTGAGCAAGTCTTTGCCCTCACAGATTATTTCCATAGGGAGCTGCTGCCACTATGCGACGAGTATATTGCCGACCCTCCTGCAGACCCGAAAGCGCGTGATCTTGAATACAAGAAGCTGAGCGAAACTATTTTGGCGCAAGTGATCTTGAAGGCAGATAGCATTGAACCCTCTGGCGATGAATCCCGCAGTGCACGGCGTGCGCTTATCAAGGAAACGCAAACAATTCTCACTAAGCTTGACCTGGCAGCCAAAAATTAAGAGCAACCATGAAGGACTATCGAGCCATTTTATTTACACTTCCTCTTTTCATTTCATTGTCATCTTTTTGTTCTTTATTTGCTGTACATGTAATAAAGATATGCCTGCCTAGGTACGGAAGCGGAAACCACCGGGGGGTGGGGGGTAAATCCCCCTTCCTTCCTTCCCTTTGACCCCTCGGTGGAAACGTGGGTTATAATACTACAGTCGGAATATTATTTGATTCGGGTTAGCAGGGATGGCGAAAGGACAACTGCACGCATGCACATATGGACACTGATATCAGGAACTGTCAATATACTTGGATGGCGTCAGGGATAAATAAATCTTGCTGTAGTATGTTCAAGGATTGATAAATATTGGTAAATTAAGGTTGGGCGTCTGGAGTTGTTTATTTATCATATATATATTCGTTTTTTCTTTTTCCTCCTTTCTCTTGTCATGCTCAAACGTGGGGTAGTCTGTAGTCTGTAGTCTGCTCAGCCCTCTTATTCTTATTTCTAGGGGTTATAATTACATGTAGGAGAATTTTCCCATAGTGGAGTTTACTTGTCCATTGCTGCTATTTAAAAAATAGGAATAATAAGAATGAC
This sequence comes from Aspergillus haitiensis, assembly GCA_027569155.1. NCBI lineage: Eukaryota > Fungi > Ascomycota > Eurotiomycetes > Eurotiales > Aspergillaceae > Aspergillus > Aspergillus haitiensis. The sequence goes on from JAPDEO010000021.1 coordinate 345,143, forward strand.
GATAACAATGCCTGCCACGGGCTGACTCCATCCCCACTTTCGGCAAAAATTGATTAGTATTGGTCGGTTTATACTTTGTTTATACCAACTGATGGAAACAGGAATCCAATCAGTACCTAGCTAGTAGGTAACTATATCAGAATGATGTTTTAGATCTTCATTATCTTCTTATTGGAGGGAGAGGAGGAGTAAATAAGATCTCAGCGATGGATAAAGAAAAGTATAATCAAAATTTTTTCATCAACCTGTCCGCCTGAAATAGTATTGTAGATCACTATCTGTCCTATTAATGGTTGTAAATAACGGCCTCTTGCATTTTAGTCCCAACCCTGTTGTCTGGAACTACTCTGGATATGGCAAAGGATAGACATTTTGGTATTATTAACTGGGGACTGTAGGTAGTTAGTGTGACAGCCTCCTGACTAACCTATCTACAGTACAGTAGTTATCTATCTAGGTATCTAACTACATAGTTATACTCTGTACATTATACAATAATCATGTTCGTAGTTAAGAAAAAGAGGTCAAGTAGAAGAATACGAAGTAACTCCAATAAGGCTACATTTTTAACTAAGTAGTTAATACTTGAGTCATGGCATGTAGTTTACTACCTAAGTATTAAATGATGTGTCATATTTTATATCTGTTACAGAATATGCAATGCATATACTTAAATGGGTTAACTTGGAGCTGACCTTCTCTCAGGAATAATCATATTATTATCAACCCACACCACTGAGCACGCACTCCATGTTAAAAAAGTTAAGATCCCTTTAAGCAACTTGGATAGATCGACAAACCTGCCAGATCTAGATAGATTTAGTTTTAGCCACGAAAGAGCAGGGAGGTGTAGCAAGAGAGATAGGATATGATATGAGCGGTGACCTACCAGGTTCTCTGAGACATCACCTGCAGGAGGCCACTCTCGCCTCCTCATTCTTCGACCGCACATGGTGGCCACCCAAATAGTTCCGGGTTGACGGGAGGGCAGTTGGATGATCCTCTGGGGCCTTTGCTTTTTGCGACCTTGAGACTCCCATTGGTCTCTCCCTGGCTGAGCGAACTGCAATGAAACTTCAAGTTCTAGGCTGTTGCGGTTGGGGGGCGTCCATCGATTGCCCACTGAACTGTCAGCATTGTCGAAACTAGCCACCAACTAGACTCGAGAGAGTTAAGTCGGGGGGGTGATTAGTCTTATGATGGTTAGTTTTTGACTAGGAGGAGGAGGAGTAAGGGTAACTAGCTAACTAACTATTCCCTGTATGAAAGTAATCTCTATCTCCCCTATGTTGCTCTTTTCTATCCTATTCTATTTTATTTTACTTTATTTTTCTTTTTTTCTTTTGGGTTCTCCTTTTGCTTGACACTATTGTAAAAATTTTGTTTTGTTTTGTTTCTTTTTTTTTTTAATGTTTCCACTGGTTTTTAATTATTTACATGGTTGTCATTCTACCTATATTCCTCCCTATTATTTCAATGATTTCATTGGACTCTCACCATTAATGATTACCGATTATTATTATTGGAAACAAAGTCCCTTGTCTCCTCTGTCTCTCTCTCTCTCTCTCTCTCTTTTTTTTTTTTTTTTCTTTTTTTCTTTCTACGACGACAACTACGACTAAGTAGGTATCTACTACTTACTACTTACTAGGCCCTCCGGCCCTCTAATTCTAAGTCCGGCTCGAATCAGCCCGTCCCTCCGCCGCAGCTGCTCTCCATCCACTCCTTTTCCACATCCTTTTCCTTTCTCCTCTCCTCCCCCTCCTCACTTTGCCTTCACTCCACCTAATTTCCTGTCTCCCTCCCGTCTCTCTCTTTCTTTCTCTTTCTTTCGCGCTTCACTCCTCCTGACGACCTTTCCGCCCTTATTCGACAACGACCTTTTTCCTTTTTTTTTTTTGTTTTGCTCTATTTCTCCACTTCCAGTCCTTTTTCCTCCTTTACCAACTTTATTATCTTGCCTGCTGAATATCAGAAATACATCAGCCTCTAACATACATTCATTCCGGAGACACATCCACGGTACCGAACCCGTCGGTCCCTCAATTCTTACCCGGGATCTACCTAGGTCACTTTATTTTTTTTTTTTTTTTCTTTTGCTCTTTGAACTTGAAATAAAGAGCCTACATTCTATTTACATATTACCCTTTTTTTTTGCTTTTACAGGCCATTTCTTGCCATACCTTCTTCCCTACCTCCCGCCTCTCTCCCACCTAATTCTGTGTCGCCTCCCTCCGAATCCCCTCGCATAATACATACACATCATTAGAGTCCTCTGCTTCGTGAGATTCGTTCCAACGCGCTGAGTATTTATGGTCTGTGCGCCTTCTAGGATGGCCTAATTGGCGAAAGAAACTCGTGGCAGTCGTTTCAACTCTTCGCTTGCACCACTCTCCACAATCCAGCAATCACTTATATTCAATAAGTTGGGGTCCAGCTGGTCTGGCCTTCGTTCCACTTCGTTTGCCTGGATCATCTTTTTGGGATGGCGGGAACAGCTACAACAACCTATTCCCCAGATGTTTGGACGTCTAGCGTAGATGCGAGCCAGCACTGGGAATTTTCCGTTCCGATTAGACAGGATGTGAGTCACGCCTTTCCGCAATCGGATCAGCCTTGGTTAGCAATTCTTACCAAGCATCGCTACAATTCCCTCTCCTTCTTTCTCTTCTGCATCACCGCTGGTGCCCATGGCCAGACTGACCTGAAAAATGTGATAGAGCACCGGAAATCGATCTAAATCACGATCGTCCCGTGGAGCTAAGTCTAAAGACCGTGGCTCTAAAGGGTCACGTAGTTCGTCCCTTTCAAGACACGTTTATGCGCACGACCACGCCCCCCGAGGGCGGCAAGATGCTGGTCTCACTCGTCGGGGAAGTGAAGCAGGGAGCGCCCTAGACTCTGTGCCGCACACCAATGGAACCACTCGGAAAACCGACGCGAATGAAAGCATTGGAGTTTTAAATGATGTTGATAACGCAAAGTGGATCCATCGCGACAAACTGGCACGAATTGAAAGCGAGGAACTGCAGGCGATCCTGTTTCATCGTCGGCCTGGAACTGGGAGTATCAGGGCAACACGAGGGAGAAGTCGAGATAAACAGCACAATAGTACAGGCGGATCTGCCATGACTACCCCACCTACAAACGAACAATTGGAGCCGTGGCCAAATCTTCTGGAGGAGCAGCGGAACCATACAGCTTCCCCAACACCGGCCGATGGAGATGGCAAAGTTGATATTATGGATGAAGAGCGTAGGAATTGGGATCTTCGCCGGCCTGAGGAGATCGCCGCTGATATGGTAGAGGATAACGCTTCGAGTATTTACCGTAACCCGGGATTGCGAAAGAGCTCCTCGCGGATACCTATTCCAACCGCGAGTCCAGTTCCTCTTTCTACCGAGTATATCGACCGTGAATTCTCGTCACGTCCGCGGACACTCACGAATGGGGAGGAAGATACCCTCGCGTTCGGGATGCCCCGTAGAGCCAGTGAACCGATCAACGTGGATTCTATCTCGAATTCGACCCCTTCTAGCGATAGCCGACCGGGAAGCCGAGGGATTCAAGCGACTCAAGTGAACGCGACTAAAAAGACGCCCGTGAAAGCTACCCCTGGCTCGACAAATAGAAAAACATCTGCCCCTCCTGCTACACGAAAGGCAACACCCCGTAGTCGAACAACGTCTAACAATAACAATAACAACTCCTCCCAGCGTCCGACGACAAGGGGAGGAGACAATCGCCCTCCAACGGCAGTTAACCGTCCTGAAGGAGATCCACCATGGCTGGCGACCATGTATAAGCCTGATCCTCGTCTACCTCCCGATCAGCAAATCCTACCCACACATGCGCGAAAGATGCTGCAAGAACAGTGGGCTAAGGAGGGTAAATCTCCTACTACATATGATCGTGAATTTGAACCTCTCGCGATTGCACCAGACCCACCAACGACGAAGAAAGAAAAACAAGAGGAAACAGAAGAAAAGATCGAGGAGAAACAGACACCAGCGCTGCCATCGCCGCCGCTTCCAGTGAAGCCGGAAGAACTTGGATTGAGTCCTTTGCCTAAGAGCCCCGACTCGGGCACGCGACCAAGCACTAGTACAGGGTATAGTCCTATGCCTAAAGTACAAGATACTCCGCCAATTGGATTGACTCCGAAGTACAATCAAACCACTATCACAGCACAATCTCCACCTGACGATAAGGCTGACAAGGGTTGTGGTTGCTGCATTGTAATGTGAGGTACCCATTTTTTTTTATCATCATTTTTTTTTTTTCTTGATTGCCTCACCTTTTTTTTTTAATTCTACCATAACATATTGTCATTTTGAAAGATACCTCTTAAAATTCGTTACTGGGTTTCCCATGTTATACCCGACCTTTCTTATATTCTTTTATTTTTTCTCTTATTTTTTCCCCTTCTCGTCTTTGTTTGTTTCTTCAGCGTGTCGGGTTGGTCGGTGTTTTTTCATTTTTTGTTTTGCTTCCTCCTTCTCTCCTTTAGAATTTTTTCTCTCATTTTTTGTCATTATCTACCTTTTCATTCCTTTGCTTCCTTCCCTATCTTCTTCTTCAACTGCCTTAACTACCTCATCTCTTCCCTCCCAAACGAGTTTCAGATCAACTCGGACAGATTGTGTTCATGCTTTATTGTCCTGGTGCAAGTCCTTTGATGACTTTCACGATGCACACTTTCTTCCTATTCCCTTGTGATCAGCTTATCAGGCTGCATTCTTCGCATCAAGGTAGTGATCGTTCATTTGATCTTACAGCACCCACATGATAGGTTGGGTTAGGGTGCTTATTCATAGGTAGCCATCAACAATCTAACAAATAAAGAACCAAACAAGAGCATATTTAATAATACAGTAGGTTGTATATAGCCATGTATTTGTAATGAAAAAAGTGGTTAACAATGAGATCATATCACATGACCCGACTAGTTCCATGGCGTAATTTCTTACATAATACGCCACTGCACGCGGCAAGAAACTTCCAGGCTTCCTGAGTCTGACAAACCAATGGTTAATCTCGGACTTGTCTCCTACTTAAGTTGTATCAATAATAATTATTATTTACCTAGCTATAAATCACAAACCCCGCCCTCCCCAATCCACCATCCTCTCGGAAAACCAGTCCTATCCATCCATCCATCCCAACCTTTACCTCCACAGTCGTCCCGTCCCCTCTCCGGACGTAAGACAACAGTTGCCCACCATAGCGTCCATATTCCGCCGTCTCTTTGGGTCCTTTGCACCCGCTACCGCCATCGACATGTCCGCCGCAAAAACCAAAGCGCAATCCCTTATCAACGATAATGGCGTAATTGTGTTTTCTAAGTCTTATTGTCCTTATTGCAAGGCTAGTAAGGATCTCTTGACTGAGCTGGGTGCTAAGTATGAGGCGTTGGAGTTGGATAAGATTGGTATGTGTTTCTCTCTCTCTCTCTCTCTCTTTTTTCTCCCTTTCTTACTGCCTTATTTCCGATCTACATTCTTATAAAATAATATGTAAACTAATTATGGGAATTTTTTTTTTTTTTTTTTTTTTCTTTTTTAGACGAAGGATCCGCCATCCAAGACGCTCTCGCCGAAATCACAGGTCAACGTACCGTCCCTAATATCTTCATCGGTCAGAAACATATCGGTGGAAACTCGGATCTACAGAGCAAGAAAGATCAGCTACCTGCTTTGTTGAAGGATGCTGGGGCTCTTCTTTAGATAGATACCTAGGCAGATTACCACTGTTAATTAATCCTTCTATATACCGATGCTATGCTATGTGCTTTAGAGGTCCTACCTATGCTTGATATATAAATAAATATATATATACATTATCATATTTTATCGGACTCCTCTAGCTTTTTTTATTTGGAGGTTTGGTATCTATTTCTTTTCTTTTTTTTTCTAATGGTAGGGTAGGGATGGGATGGGTGGTGGTTGCTAGGGTAGTATTGAGGTAAATAACCTCGGTATTACCTAGTCCTATACGTAGGTAATAATGCATGTAGGTATACATGTATGTATGTATGTATGTATGTATGTGCATGGACGTCGACTTGCGTGATTTAGAGAAAACAAGTTTTCTCGGCTTGGCTATAGTCCCACTATAGATTATATTCCATACCATAGGTAAGGTAGTTTATTGTTTATCGTACAAGGAAGGAACAAGTGATAGAAAGAGAAGAGAGACGGTTATTATTATACCCTTTTTCCTTAAAAATACATTAACCGTATGTAGTTAGGTAGTTATACACCTATAGAACGTCCAGCGTGCCCACCGGCCGCTCGACAATCCCCATCACCCCCTCCACAACACTCTGTCTCGCCCGCTCACTCGAGACAGTCTTCCCAGCCAAATAATTCAACCACACTAACCGACTGATTCGCTCATCCTGCACCCGACCCATGTGTCGCAGCGGTTGCTTCTCGTCGGCCTGGAACAGCGCATCCAATTCACCATGAGGGCCACGGACTAGCAGCAGCGTTTGTCCCTTGGCCACATTCTTCTTCGGACCGCTGCTAAACAGACTCTTGAACTCATTCACCGCAACTCCAAACGATTCATCCTTGAATTCTCCAGCGGCGGCAGCAGCAGAAGCATCGGCACCAGCCGCCCTCGCTTGCGTCTGTGCAACAAGATTGGCTTTTTGCGCCCGCGCCGTCAACCCCCTCACGAAGCCGTCGCGCAAATGCAAAAAGTCGGTATTTCGCGTCGGGACGATCCGAAACGCTGTGCGTAATCCGTTCTCTCGAAGAATCGCATCCCAGGCAGCGTCCCCTTGCTCGGGATCTAGTAGTAGCTCCTTTAATTTCTCTCGTTCCGTCGAAACCAGCGATGTCGCAGCCGTAGCTCCCACGGGGTTGGAGATGATTACCACCTCATTGTGGTTAGCAGCACTATCGCCACTACCGGCAGTAGTAGTGCTATTACTGCTAGCGACCAATGGTTGCGTCGGCGGACTCACAGCCGTGTGAACCAGTCGTCGTTGGAGTTCCGAGATGTCGCTCTTGGCGACGTACAATCCGACCACGTAAACTTGAATCTTGAGGAACGAGACAGATCGAATTCCCAGTCCAAGTAATTGGTATTCCTCCTCCCCATCTTTCGTAGCAGTAGCACCTCCGCCACTGAGCGACTTCGGAAGCCGTATCGTATTCGGGAAATGAGGAACAGATGATGTGCCCGTTTCGACCAATTCCGTACCTTCCTCGCCCTTGATGCGGATGATACTGGGATTAGGTGTGAACCCAGTCGGGCCGTCCAGTTTCATTGTAGATTTTTCTTTCCCGTTCCCGTTTTCCTTAGCACTGTTGCTGTTGTTGTTCTCGTCAAGTCCAAACAGATCGAGCTTGATCACGCCGAACATGGCGACAGCACAGACGACGATCCCCGCCGCGGAGATGACCATGGAGCGGCGGTAAGAGGCAATTTCCTGTTCGTGGGTGCGAGCATTATTGCTGCTGCTTCGGAGAGGGTTAGGATTGGCCGTGAAGGAGGAGGAAGAACGAAAACCATGTGCTGTGGAGAAGTATCGAGATCGGAGACGGAGAGGGTTGAGGGATGACGATAATGATGACGTTGCGATGGGATGGCGTCGAATGCATTGAGCGCAAGTGCGCAAAGAACGTGATATTGAGCTTTGCATTGTGATTTTCTATTTATGCCTCTCCCTCCTTCTTTTCCTTCTTTTTTCTTGTTCTTGTTGGGTTGGGAGGTGGTGATGATGGAAATCTTTTATGGTGTGATCGATGACGGACACGGCGGAGATGGTCGGCTTGCACGTGATGGTGGTGGGTTTAGGGAGGAGGAAGGATAAACTACATATTTAATGACTGGATTATTAATTTACTGTAATTAAGAAAGATAAATGAAAGCATCTAAGAGGAGGTCACTCCGGCTATGCAATACATTGTAATTTTGTATGGCTTCAGGCAGTATTCAAATTAGTAAATGTTCAATAAAAAATGATCCCACAAACTTCAAAGCATACGTTTGGGGCCTTTTTTTTTTTTTTTTTTTTTCTTTTTTTGTGAAAGCAGACTTGGCAAAGATCTTGTCTATCTCTCGAATAGGTATTTGCTTTACATATTAGTGATGTAGATGCCATCGATTGAAGCAGCTCATGTCGAGAGTTGTGCACAGGAGATGAGTTATTCTTTCCCTGGTAGATATCCATGCATATTTGTGCCTTCCAGATTTTGAATTAATAAGTGTCCTTTTTTACTGGTGTATAAGAAGGAGACAAATGGAAGACAAGAGAAGATAACAATTGATGGCTCATTGTTCTTAGTCTGTCTATGTTGTTGAAAGGGCGCGAGATCCACATTAGTTGTCAGTTTTCTTGATTTCAAACCTGCGTTCCACTGGGTTTACTTTCCCTTCCAGCAAAGTATTATCTGATATAAGAACAGTGGTCTCTTGCCCCATCATTTCCCTCCCCGTTCATTCTGGATTTCATTCCACCTCCGTTGATTCTTTTCAAAAAATAACAAGTGGAGGAAATATGGCAAACTCAAAGGCAAAACCATGGATCGAAACCCCTCTCATTGAATCTGCTGCATTGTCCAAAATCGCAGGGTGGTAAGAAAACAAACCATCACCCCTTTGATGCTGAGTAGCCACTTCAAAATCATGATCTAAGCATTCTTATAGTAGAATTTTTCTCAAGCTGGACCTGTTACAGCCCTCCGGGTCCTTCAAATCAAGGTAGGCTCATATAACGACCCCTTCAGAATAGAGATATCTCACTGAACTTTCTCTTCTCCCTGACAGAGGCATCGGAAACCTCATCCGTAGTGCTATCCTAGACCCGGAAAACAAGGGAAAGGACCTCCATTTCTACAGCTCATCTGGAGGTAATGCCGGATTAGCTGCGGTGATCGCGGCCCGGGACCTAGGTTGTCCATGTACCGTTATCGTGCCACACAGCACCAAGCCGCTGATGGTGGACAAACTACGCAAGGCTGGCGCAACAAATGTCATCCAGCATGGTGCGAGCTGGTTCGAAGCCGACACTTATCTCCGGGAGAATTTCATCGACAGGCAATGCGGTCCGGAACATCCTGAGGAGACATCGACGACAAGAAAAAACATATATGTCCCTCCCTTTGACCACCCCGAGATCTGGAGAGGTGTGGAAACCATAGTGTCGGAGATTGCGACCCAGTTACCATCACTATCGCCACTAGATGATGGAACGAAGAGAGCCTTTCCGGCGGATGTGATCATCTGCAGCGTTGGTGGGGGGGGCCTTTTCAACGGGGTCATTGGAGGATTGCGGAATTATCTCCTTTCCACTCGGGGTGAGGAGGAAGAGACTAGTCTACCCAAGGTCCATGTGCTCGCTGTTGAGACAACCGGAGCAGACTCCCTAGCCCTTTCATTGCGCAGTGGTAGTCTTCAATCCCTTCCGGCTATCACATCGCTTGCGACGTCTCTCGGTGCCCTTCAGGTGGCTCCACAGACCCTACAGAATGCGCAGTATCCCCCGCCTGGAGTGCAGGTGACGAGTGTGGTTGGTTCAGATGCAGAAGCGGCGCAGGGTGTGGTGTGTCTGGCGGATGAGATGCGCTTACAAGTTGAATTGGCATGTGGGATTAGTGTTCAAGTCGGAGTATCACCGTCACGACTCAGAGAATCCGTACCTGATCTGAACTCACAAAGTCGAGTGGTGATTGTTGTTTGTGGCGGAAGTAATATTACAGCAGAGATGATTGCAGAGTATCGTCAAAAATTACAGAATGGATGGAATTAGGCATCTCTCGTTTCGACCAATTCTCATCAATATTGATTTACATTATCATTAATATCAACATACCTAGGAGTTTCAAAAGCTAGCGATACTACAAATATATATATTTTAGCCTTCGTGAACTTCTTTTTATCTCCTCTGTCTGGAGAATCCTAGGGTTTACACAAAATTGGTAAAACTATATATACTTCTAACCCTTTTGGAAAAAAAAAAAAAAAAGGAAAAGAAATAGTGGTAGGCACGCCAACCTACTAAGGTACAACGCAACAACTCAACGACTATCCCACCCCGGACCCGATTAGCAAACCTCAATAATAAGCCACCTACCCATCATATCTACTACCTACCTACCGAGGCAGCAAAGACATCTCGAACCCTAGGTATAGCAACTAGGTAACTAGGAAATGAATCCTGCCATCCTGCCTTACCTTACCTTACCTTACCCTACTACACCTATATCCTTCCGTCTTCTTCCGGTTCTACATACTACTACCTACCTGCTTGTTTACGAACAGGGACTGAGCTATCTCCCCTCCCCTCTTCACCGTTTCCCTACCCCCTTTTTCTCAAAAAAAAAAAAAAAAAAGGAAGGAAAGGAAAGGCAAGGAAAATAGCAAATAATGCATCATATATAACGGTTAGAATATTTTTTATTTATCATTATGATATATTTATGAAATACAACCCGAAAAGAGAACACATTCCCTTAGCATAAGATAATATTACTCGACTAGAGAAGTCAATCAAATCTCGATATGATAGTAAGTAGTGCTAGGGGAGGAAGAAAATGTAATAAAATAAAAACCAATACAATAAAAGGTAGACTTGAGTATTTCCGTGAGGAGCCGACAAGAGCGCACGCAGGAAAAGGTCTTAAATCGCACGAGACATATACAAGGTAACTCAGTCTTGTGTTAATCTGGGGACCTTGATACTTGTATAAAAAAGATTTTCATGTGGTACTTTGTCAAGGCCTACTACCACACTACCCTTCATAGGTATATACAAAACATGATTCAAAAAAAAAAAAAAAAAAAAAATCATTCTGGCCTAGATAGGGAATAAAGATAACAATAGACCTGCCCTTCCCGCGGCTAAGTCTGAGAAAATACCTAAAATCAAGCCAATCTGGTTCACCAGGAATTGCAAACCCCGATTGAGGTTGTTGGTCTCCTTCAACTAAGAAGACGCCGGCGACGAAAACGAAAAAAGGAAGTGGTCCCAGAGGGGGTCGAACCCTCGACTTTGACGTTATTAGCATCACACTCTAACCAACTGAGTTATGGGACCTTGATTGGATGGTCGCTGCCAAAGGTTTGGCTTCAAGAATCTTATCATAAGGAAGTAGAAAATTTCAATGATAGAGATACCAGAGCATATTCAGGCCTGTCTTATAGGTCGCTCGGCTACCTATGTGCATCTTGCTCGCAGGTATGCTGGTGGACCGTGACATTTTGCTCCTCACCCCGATCTTAACCACTACCAGCTTCCAAGTTTCTATACCCCCCTTCCAGATCCGTAAGACTGAAAGAACCCTGGTCGTGAATTCTCCAGCTGTTACAAATGTCTACGATCAAAGGATGGGGACCTGAAGACTATGTACTACTAATACTGGTCCTTCTACGAGCGACTACAAAAGAAACAAGTAAATTGGGTTCAGGAATCAATTCCTATGTAGAATCAACTACATAATTAAGTCTAATCCTGCCATATCTTTCATCATAAGGGCTTTTCGGAAATCATTAAGGCATTTCAAAGAGATAAAACGCTTATTTCTTGCCGGCCTTCTGGGCAGCCTTGGTGACCTTTCCGGTACCACCAGCGGACTTCTCGACGGCCTTGATGACACCGACAGCAACGGTCTGGCGCATGTCACGGACGGCGAAACGACCGAGGGGAGGGTATTCAGTGAAGGCCTCAACGCACATGGGCTTGGAAGGAATCATCTTGACGATGGCGGCATCACCAGACTTGATGAACTTGGGGGAAGATTCAACGGACTTTCCGGTACGGCGATCAATCTTCTCAAGGAGCTCGGCAAACTTGCAAGCAATGTGGGCAGTGTGGCAGTCAAGGACGGGGGCGTAACCAGCACCGACCTGACCGGGGTGGTTGAGAACGATGACCTGGGCGGTGAAAGAAGCGGCACCCATGGGGGGGTCGTTCTTGGAGTCACCGGCAACGTTACCACGACGGATTTCCTTAACGGAAACGTTCTTCACGTTGAAACCAACGTTGTCACCGGGGAGACCCTCCTTGAGCTGCTGGTGGTGCATTTCAACGGACTTGACTTCAGTGGTGACGTTGGCGGGAGCGAAGGTGACGACCATGCCGGGGGAGATAACACCGGTCTCGACACGGCCGACGGGAACTGTTCCGATACCAGAGATCTTGTAGACATCCTGGAGGGGAAGACGGAGGGGCTTGTTGGCGGGGCGGACAGGGGGCTCGATGGCATCGATGGCCTCGAGGAGGGTCTTACCAGTGACCTTGCCGGCCTTGGTCTCCTTCTCCCAACCCTTGTACCAGGGGCAGGCGGGGGAGGGCTCGAGCATGTTGTCACCGTTGAAACCGGAGATGGGGACGAAAGGAACGGCCTTGGGGTTGTAGCCGACCTTCTTGATGAAGTTGGAGGTCTCCTTGACGATCTCGTTGTAACGATCCTCAGACCACTTGCAGGTGTCCATCTTGTTGAGAGCAACAATGAGCTGACGGACACCGAGGGTGAAAGCAAGCAGAGCGTGCTCACGGGTCTGGCCATCCTTGGAGATACCAGCCTCGAATTCACCAGTACCGGAAGCAATGATGAGGATAGCGCAATCGGCCTGGGAAGTACCAGTGATCATGTTCTTGATGAAATCACGGTGACCGGGGGCATCTGGATGGGATACGGTTAGGTATTGAATCCATGTAGGAGACAAGAGAGGGTAACAACTTACCAATGACGGTGACCTCATACTTGCCAGTCTGGAACTTCCAGAGGGCAATATCGATGGTGATACCACGCTCACGCTCGGACTTGAGCTTGTCAAGAACCCAAGCGTACTTGAAGGAACCCTTACCGAGTTCGGCGGCTTCCTTCTCGAACTTCTCAATGGTACGCTGGTCGATACCACCGCACTTGTAGATCAAGTGACCTAGAGCAGAATGTGTAAGCGTTGGGAAGGTCCAAGCAGAGTATAGGGGGCAGCAGTCGGCTTACCAGTAGTGGTGGACTTGCCGGAATCGACGTGGCCGATAACGACGATGTTGATGTGAGTCTTATCCTCCTTACTGTTGGTTGAAGAGACATATTAGCACACTATTCAATCATCATCGATGGATAAGACGATGGAATGGAGGAGAGGATGGAAATCTCTGATGAGAAGAAAAGTCTGCACATGACTTACCCCATTGTGACGGTTGGGATGTGATTTTATTTTTGTCTAAAAAAAAAAAAAACTTGCTCAGATACTACGGCTGAATGCGTAGAGGTGCTGAGGAGAAGGTTAGTAAAGGAGAGAAGAAGAGAAGAGGTCAAGGAGCAGGGAGGGAGGGAAGATATACGTACTGAAGCGGACGAGGAGGGAAGAAGAAAGAAAATTTTGTGGGAGGGGGAGGAGGGGAAATCCTTATATGGAGGGGCAAGCGAGAAGACGACTAAGCGGGCGGGCTCAAACCCTTGGCTGGCCGTATATATCATTGGACATGGAGGGGTAAATGCCCCACTACCTGGTGCGGGACCAGCGCAAAATCTTCACGGCGGAGCCCATCTTTTTTGTTTTCTTTCAAAGCCCAGCTGTTGCTGATCCCACGTTTCCTTGGTTCCCTCGTCTCGGAGCACCAATCTAAGTCTCCACCTCAACCATGATTTGCTACTGAAAATTTTTTATTTTATGTTGTTGTCCTCAACGGGCGACTTCCTAAAGTTCCTACTGCCTCTACGGTGGATTTTTGGACTGAAATACTGGGCATCAACGCAGCGAAAGGTGGGTTGGTGGTTGTATCATGTTGGACATGTTTATAATGAACCCCGCGGCGGTTCAATTTCCTCACTTTCTATTCGCTCGTTAAGGAGCAGGTTGGAACGGCCGAGTGGCGCCGCCTGATCCACAATGAGACTTGAGCTGCAAGGTCAACGATGCCAAAAAAAAAAAAAAAAAGAAAACGTAGACAATGATAAACCAATGTAAAAATCAAAATTGCAGTAGGTGAATGTGAATCAAACTAGGAGAGGAAAAAAAATTTTTTTTTCTTTTTTTTTTTTGCCCCTCCTTCGTTGCCTAAGTGACATAAGTGGGATGATTCAATGCCCCTCATCTACTTTTAATTTTCTGTTCTTCTTTCCAAATTCGGTGAATTGAAGGAGTCATCCATTATAAGGTAGACACCCTTCACTTCTAATCTCTTTCGAGGAAGCATGAGAAAGGAAAAAGGTTCAAAAAATGTATAGAATAAAATGAAATAGTAATATATTGGCCTAAGAAGGCCGTAGGGAAGGAAACAAAAAAAATGTTTGGTAGACACACGCAAGCTTACCATGGTTGGGTCCAGTCCAACCGGGATCCTTTCTAGCCGTCGCTAAGAAAAAATTTTTTTTTGCGGCTTGATCTCGTAGCTTCAATTATAGTGGCTAAGAAACCATAAATCAGTATTCATAAAAGTATACATCCTTTATTATTATAGAGGTTTAAAGTGTTGAGGGATGTCTTGCCAAGCTCTAGACTCACTAAAACAGAAACAGAAAAAAAAAAAAAAAAAAGGGAGATGGAGGGGGAAAATCAACAAATAATTATTTAATGACAAGGAGCAAACACCATCACGTCACAATGAAGATAAGTAATAACGATTACCAGAAAAATCCAAATGTATATATGATTTAAAAAAAAAAAACCCAGAATAAGTCATATGACAGCCAACACCAACCATTCCATTTTTTATCCAATTCGCCTTGTTCTCCTTTGCTTGAATATCATAAATCAGCCAGCAAGTTGAGACCCTCCACAGAGGGCCTCAGTTTTCTCTCCACCTAGCACCACATGTAGTACACTATCAAACTCAAATCAGCATCTTCGACAATCTGCAAGGCATCCATTTGAGCTGGTTCCCCCTACCTTCAAGAATGTAGTCATCGGTTCGTCTGCACTTCGAATTTGGAGCTGGAAAAAGTATGCACGTTCGCCATTGCAGTTCTCTGCGGGGCATTGAGCTGCAGGTGCACCCAATGTCAGCTTTCACCTTGAGGTTCTTGAGCCAAACAAAAAAAAAATGAAACCAACTTACTAGGCATGCTATCCGCATTCTCAAATTCTGCCTTGCCCCCAAACACATCCTCGACTTCCTTTTGTTTCATCTGAGTTTTCTCATACCAGGCTTCCTCCAACACGTATTGGTAAGGACATGCTCGACATTCAAATCGATTGATCCCCACTGGATATTTGGTCGAAGGGTCTGCGCGGGATATCGTCAGCGCATTGCTGCAGTTTGGACAGACTAGAATGGACAGAGAGACGCTGTTAGCTTCCTCTACAGTAGAAGAAATGCAGGTATACAAACTAACATGTCAAGGGCATCCTAAATCGCTCTTTATGTTTTGTTAAAGGAGAACAGGAGAAGAAGAAAAAAAAAAAGTAGGAAGATTCGTTGATTAGGACTAGAATAGAATCATTCAGTTCAATTCAAGAATGAACAAGAGTTGTATGTATTATTTCATCATAGAGCATTCCACTAATGTACCAAAGTAATGTTGATCCCGAGAAGCTCCCGTCGCAAGGGAGAAGTCCATGCGATGATGTTCAATTTGACACACCTTATCGGCCAACAACAATGTCATTGGCGGGGTACAGCCGGAAAAAAAAAACGTACAAATACAGACCGCCTTGTCCAGATCATGCCCCTCTCGTTGCCTGGGGTGTCGGTATTCTATGTATAGATCCGATCCGATAACGCGCGCCGATTGGACGCGGAGCGGGGGATTCAGCGGAACGGTAGAACCTGTCATCCGGCCACCTATCCGCCGCGGGAGACATGCATGTCAAGGCGGCATCTCTGCTCACCAGCGGGAAGATCAAGAGCTAGAATATCTTCTAGGTCAGGTACAGGAGTTTACAGGTTATTTGCTATGTATGTATTGCCTAGGGGCCGTTTATGAGGGTTTACAAGACCCTGAGTGGCACCAAATTGTCATTCAATTCCTCATGTTTTCACTGGCTCACTCTCTTGTTTTCCATCTATAGCGCGGTGTTTACAATCCCCCCTTCTGTCAACAGCCCAATAATATCTACGTTAGCCCGCTCACCCGGCGGCTAAACCGGATCAACCTCAAACTAGGTATCCATCTCATTCTCCAAATATCTCGGTTCCATACGAAAAGAAAAAGACAAAAGATCCTCTACGAAGATTAACAACGGACCCCGACCTCATTCAATCTTTCTCCGAAACGAATTCAAATACCCGGTAGACAACAATGGCAGACGAAGTGAGCAGGAGCTCCCTAATCTTTCTCCTTTAAGTCACACCCATCCACTAACTCAACCAGGGTGCATCTCCCCGCGAGTTGGTCGTTGAGGCCTGCCGTCGCGATCAACCGCATTTAATAGAACAAGTGATGCAAGCACTAGAAGATAAATCCAATGAAGAGGTGGCATCTTTCTTTAACGAAGTGACAGACTCAATGGGCAATCATGCCCTTCATATCTGTGCCTCATATGGAAGCTGTATGTGCCGTCCTCACCTAACCTGATTTAGTTTCTCGATTTGCCCTTGCCTTTTTGTTTCATGTCTTCTTAAATATAGAGAGAGGGAGGGAGAGAAAAGTAAAGGAACGCACTAACAAGCGATCAACGCTACCACATATATAGATGATACCATGGACTCCTTATTCGACATCCAATACTTCGAATGCGACCCCCTCACACGCCTCGATAAAGACACCCCCCTCCATGTCGCCGTTCGCTACGCTAACGAAAAGGACTCCGAGCTCGGCCTCGAAATGATCAAAATGATGTGCGATGCCGGTTGTGACCCGCGCGTCCGGAACAAGCATGGTCAAAAACCTGCCGACCTGGTCTATAACAAACCGGAGATCAAGTCCGTGCTCCAGCAAGCAGAATATATTCTGGCTGAGGGTTTAAGAGAGGACGACGGGAATGGTTCCGAACATGATAGTGCCAGTGACAGCGAGTGAAACGCAGGGGCAGGCCAAGGAGAGCAAGACAAGAGAAGAAAAAAAAAGGATTAAACAAATTACAAGCATAAGCATATTGATTTAAATTTTTTTTCCCTCCCCGGCTTTCCTTTATAGACTTATTTCTACGACTGATGATACGATTACGTTTTATAGTTTTGGTCTTCCCTTTTTTCTACTGTTCATACTACTATTCTCCCTTGTTGTATAGATTGATGTTTTACCCTCTTCCTTCTATAGCTGGGAGTTGAGAGTATGGGTCAGCTACAATATCCAATATTTTATCTATTTCATTATTATTACCAATTGATATTTTTTTTTCTTTTCTTTTTTTCTGATACGAGCTGATAGACATTTGTATGGGAATGAATGATAACTCAGGTTGTTGTGTTAATTGAAACTAGTCTAGATTAAGAATGAGAAGTTATTGTCCAAGCAGCTTCCAACGAGCCTCTTTATTTGTTTTTTTCTCTTGGATTGGGATATATATGTGACCATCATTATTCACTTGATCTCTATATCTTGGTAGTCATTCTCTCTTCCGGTGTTCAGATATAACATACCGTATAATACTAGGGACTGGAAGTATCACCAGCAGCAGCAGCACCATCATCATCATCATTATTATCATCACTATCATCACTATCATTAAAAGAACTAACGTCGATGTTATTAGCGCGGCTGTGTTATCAAATAGAAAAAGGTGTCGGATCGAACTGAAAATGAAGGATCACAGCAGAGAGCGTGGCCAACAGTATACTAAAGAAAGTTGCCCAAATACCAAGAGTGCATGCATGTAGGCTGCGCGCACGACATCCCACTCATAGCTGCCATTCCTCCATGTAATGCTTAGCAGATGGTTGAAGGCTTCTAGGCATATATTTTTGATAGTCCTGGGTGCCGCTAATATGGTATTGCGCTTGACCCGGATATTATTTCGGAGGCTCTCGATTTCCTTATGTAGGTTGTGCCAGCTAATCTTGCTTGCTATTTTAAGAATTGTTTGGTTCTCTGTTGAGCGCCGAGCTTCTTGGTAAGATGTCCACGCCCTTGGCACTACCTATTCGTCCTTGATAGCAACTTGGCGCATAATCTTGACAGCCTAGATGGGCTTCAACCAGATAGCCTAGTGCTCAAGCTGTACGCTAGACATTGTTTTTATTAACCGCAAGACGAATTCGATATAATATTTCGCAGTTCATCTGCCTTTGGTTTTCCTGCCGTGGGATAAGCCAATCAGTCAGGTCTTGGATTGAAGCCTTTCGTCTCAATTTGACAGCGGAGATTCACATAGCAATCTTAGTTGCCGCGAGGGGGGGGGCAAGTAAGTGTAGTCCTCTTGGTCGGCAATATAAAGTCACAATATCTCTACTAGATCATAAATCAAGCGGGAGGCAGGCAATCTGGTTGACCCTTATTCTACTGGGGAGAGCAATCACAATTTTATTCATGTGTGAAGTTATTGATCATTCACCCCTCACTCTACCCTCCCTACGCCCGATGGTAGCCTTGTTTGAATAGTAAAGGTGCCCAAAAACACCTTGTTATTATGTCCTTTATCCTAATGAAGGCCCCATCACTGCTTTGAGGAGTCACAGCACCTGACAAGATATAGAGATGTGATTTTTCTCTTAAGAGATACCTAGTACCTACATTGAAACACCACTGTGGATCTACAGCATTCTGTAGTGGAGAGTGTGTTTAATATATAATCCGATTTATACTGGCTCGAAGCTATCAAAATGGGAAAAATTAGTAATGATATCCGTACTAATTTTGACCTCTTAGATTCCCGATTAGGAAGGAGCTCAAGTTCAACGTAAAATAGCGCCAAAGATAGAAGTAGGCCAAAATACCATGGTTGAACAGAAGAGCAAATTACGCCTCCATCTGATACCAATTCAGCCTTTCTGTTCTGTCCATGCAAGCGAGGTGATTTGCGTTAAGAGGTGCCATCATCCAACACGTGATAATCTTCGTGTTCTTTCCTCCCGTTTATCAAAACAATCAATATCTTCTTCCCTCCCACATTAATTTGTTCAACTGAAAAATGCCCTCCGCCGGAGGGTTTCCACTCCCTCCCGAGATTGTTCTAGAGATTGCGAAGTACCTAGACACAAAAGATCTTGTAAACTTCACACAAGTCGATGAGCAGTATGCCTGGATCGTCATCGACTCGCCTACAGTTAGTAAGACTGCATCGGTCAAACTGGTCGCTGCGGTTATGTCCGGACACGTGGCTCTCGTCCAGAAACAACTCAACGACGGAGCAGACCCCTGTGCCAGACACGGGGAAGACACAGTATTACACTTTGCCGTTTGCTATGGACACGCGGCCGTTGCCGAGTTACTCATTGATGCCGGGGCAGACATGATGGCCCGGAACTCAACCGGCCTTACGCCGTTAGAGTTTGCTATTGTGACAGGAAACTATCAGGTCGGGGAGTCGCTACTTCAGAAAGGGGCGGAACTTTCAGATGCGACTATTGGTGAATTGAAACGGACAGCGCTACATGTGGCTGCTATGAGAGGGTATTCACACCTAACAAGGTTACTCATTGAGAGGCAATCCGTTGCTCTGATTCATGCGATTGATGTGTGTGGGCATACACCCCTGCATCTAGCGGCCTCGATGGGGCATCTTGATGTCGTGCGGATGCTCCTTGGTGCTGGAGCCAAGAGCTCCGCCCTAGATAAAGACGGGGACAGCCCATTGCACCTTGCTACTGGCGGTGAGTATTCTGATATTGTACAGGAAATGCTTGGGGCAGGAGTCAGTCCCGACCTTCGAGGCTGTGAAGGAAGTACGGCACTGCATTACGCAGCTTTGCTAGGTCATCTCGAAATTGCCCACCTTCTATTAAAAGCAGGAGCAGATGTATCTGCTCAAGACGACAATGGGAGGACTCCTTTGTGGCAAGCTAGCAGTGCTGGTTATGGAGATGTGGTACAATTGCTCCTGGCTCAGGGAGGTGATCCTTCTACGTCTGATCATGAACATACAACGCCATTGCAGGTGGCTGTTATTTCAAACGCGTCGTCGATTGGAGGCCTTCTTCTAGATGCAGGGGCACAAGTGGATGTGGCAAACGATAAGGGCCAGACACCACTGCACTGGGCTTCTCAAGGACATAAGGACGCCGTGCAGCTTTTGCTTAATCACGGGGCCGGGGTAAATGCTGTGACACATTCCGGATGGACTCCGCTTCATTATGCAATCAGCAACGGCCACTCTGAAATTGCCATGTCTCTACTAGAATCTGGCGCTTCTATCGATATGCAAACTCACGAGGCAGAATTAGCTCTACATATGGCCGCGCAAGAGGGACTTGAAGATATACTGCCATTGCTTCTTTGCCCGGACAATGGAGTGGATCTCCCCACCAAAAGTGGTAGTACTGCATTACACTTTGCTGCCACAAATGGCCACGATAGGATCGCCAAGATACTTTTGGATGCCGGAGCTGGGTTAAATATCCAGGACAAGAAGGGATACACTGCATTATATTATGCAGCGTATAAAGGCAGCACAACAATAGCAAAGATGCTTCTTGATAATGGTGCTATAATAGACCAGACTATCAATGAAGCCTTTCTTGAAGCTGTAGGGGCGGGATATGAGCCAATGGTGAAGTTGCTTATCGACCAAGGTATTAGCCTGTCCACAAAAGACGAGTCCGGGTATACAGCACTGCATAAGGCAGTCCTGGGCAGTCAAAATAGTATAGTTGAATTGCTTCTAGATTCTGGGGCAGATATTGCTGCCCGAGACCTTATAGGGAAAACAGCATTACTTCATGCTGCTGCTGAAGGCGAAGAGGCTATCGTTAAGATGCTGCTGGATGAAGGAGATTCGGGGCAAACACAAGATTATGATGGGTGGACAGCATTGCATTGGGCGGTTTCTAATGACCATGAGGACACTATTAGGGTAATTCTGGACGCTGGACTTTATCCCGGCATTAGCTCGCTTGACGCTCAGACGCCGCTTGATTTGGCAGAAGCGGGCCAGGCATCAGAGTCCGTCGTGCTACTTCTCCGAGAGGCTTCTGAGGCGCACGATATAGCAAGCCTCGGTCAATAAAGAGTCAGGCTGTAACTAAGGAACTAATATCATGCCAGGTCAGGTTGCGATGTTGACGCTCAGCATTGCCGATAAATACTGCGTTGCGCCTGTTATTTAGAACTGAAAGTAGAAATAGGACTTAGATCAAAGAAAGGGTAATGTTGGATACTAACCTATAATTAGTTCTTGATGAACACTTTTAGATATTAAAATATTAGTTCTTCCATTCTGAGTGAATTATTACTAATAACAGGTATAGATTGATCTCTACCAGGTAGGTTCTAGATAGCAAATCGCAGTGTTAATCCTATAGATCATTTCTATCTAGCTGTATATCCCCACCTGAGATAGATTGACTGGGAAGAGTAATCTAGCCGCATGCCACCTTTGTTTTTTTTTTTTTTGCACCTTATAACTAGGAAGGGGAGGTGGGCGTAACTGATCAATCATAGGAAATATCTCTTTAACTTTAAATCTTAGAGGCACAGGAGTAGAATACTTAGGTACTCAAGGGCAGCAAATAAAAAGGGCAACCAATGAGGATGACTTCTGTTTAGTTGGCATTTAGTCGGTAGAGGGATGGAGAGTCAAACTAACAATAGTCATGATCTTGAATAGAATTGAATTAACACTTTATCATACCTAGGTATCAAACAACTCCTTGCCTTGAGCCAACAGAACCTTGAAATAGCGCTAGATCATTATATCAAAGAGGAGTACCTACCACATAGGCCGCCTATTCGAGTCTATACAAAGCTACCAGGAAGCAAAGGAACTCAAAATAATACAATTCATCGAATCGTGAATCGTTATCATCCTCGAAAACTTCATGTCCCCGACCTTATTGCCCGTCTGACTCTTCCTCATCTCGATCCTGCGCCTGGTTTGCATCTTCGGGCCTCCGCAGACCTAAGCTCCTCGATAACCGAAATTCAAAATTATCCACCTTTTCTCGCTCCGCCGGAGTAATATCGTCGTCATCGGCCAGATCTTGGAAACCGTACACCTCTCGCACCAGGCCCGCCACCCCCTTCGCCCCAACTTCGACCTTACCCCGCGGACCGACCATGTACTCGATCACTTCATCTCCGCCGTCCAGCTCGCGGTTTCGGATCAGATACCCCTCCTTGCAAAGCCGTTGAAGCAGTCGATCGGTTCGGTCAATCGCGGTATACGTATCCGCATTCGTCCGTTTGAGGTATCGTTCTAGCTTTTGTTCCTGAAGAGTGCCGCCATTGAGGAGAATTACGGCAATGATAAATGTGTATAACCCGGTGTACGAACTTTCTAGTGGCGCTCTCGTCGGCCGTAGAATTTCTTGTTTTCGATATGTGGATGGCAGCGTGCTCGTCAAAATCCAGGATTTATTGCTAGATGATGGCTTTTCGACCTTTTGCGCGGCTACATTACACCCAGTCAGTCAGTCAGTCACGCCCCCATCTTAACAGCCGAGTTATTGCGATGACGGGGTAAAAAGAGGAGCCCAACTCACCCCTCCGCTGTTGGATCGTCACTTTCTCCTTCACTGGTAATTCAGTCATCTGCATCCCGAAATTCTGTTTCAGGACCTTTTGCGCCGCCTCAAACACACTCTTGAACTGGCGCGATCCTTGCTCTCCAAACACCTTGTTGGTAATATCGACCCTCCGTATTGGTTGTCGTGAATATTCACTCGAAAGCGCCAATCGAACCAGCTTCTTGACCATCACGTCCATGCTACTGGGGGCGCGGATCCCGGGCTCGTCTACCTCATCATCGCTGTCGGGTGTTTCTCTTGCACGCATCCGGCGGTGATTCAACGGAGTTCGAGTCTCCGGAGAAGAGCTGCTCGCCTCTTCTGGAGAGCTTTCAGGCTCTGGTTCCTAAATAATTGACGAAAAACGTTTCATTTTAGATTTTATACGACTTGAAGAAATCGGCATTTTGGTGTCAAATTTCATTGAACACAAAAAGTGTAGAGATAACATACTGCTCGTCGTTTCCTGACTAGAGGCATTCTATGAATATTACCGTCTTTCTCTTCTTCCTTTTTCTTTTCTTTTTTCTCTCTTTTTTTTTGACTTCTTTTAGTTAGTGATTAATACAAGAGGAATATTGGCTGGTATGGATGGCCGGTGCTGTTGGTCCTCTAAAAGCTATTAGACGCGCTCAACGCGACGATAAGGCAGATGTGGGACTGTGTTTAATCCAGATCGGGAATAATTATCACATGCCTCTTGGCGTTATCACATGCCAGAATTAAAATAAAAAAAGGAACAAAAATCAGCAAGGAAACGTCTAATAGATATTTTTTGTGCTTCTGCAATAACAAAGAAAACAATGACTTCTTGCTAATCATGAATGGTAGAAATCATCGAAATTTAGTAATGATCTAAAAGTGGGCACAAATAGCAGGCTGATAGACAGTCATTGGGCAGTTTATTTAGTACTACTTAACGTTGGAAGTAAGAGCTCTGAAGAGACATTCAAGGATACGTCATTTGAGGCCGAATTAGAGGAAAAGGGTTTGAACGGGGAGAGGTCGTGGTATGCATCTAGATGCAGTCTGTCCCTGGGGAAATTGAGGGGAGATATTGAGAGAATTCAAGCACAAGGTGACGTTTAGGGAAAAAAAAAAAGGGTCATGGGCCAGGATGAGGTAAGAAGAGACAATTAGAGAAGGAAAATAAATAAAGGAAAGCACCAAGTAAAAAGAAAATTCTAAAACCGTAACACCTGAAGAAACTCAAAAGAAAACACAAGTGAAAAATAGGCCCCGATTTTATTTCGCGGTTTTGTCATTGACCATATCCTTGACCTGCACTTTCTTCTTCTGGAGAAGAGAGCTTAGGTAGGCCAGCGATTCTGAAGACAAAAGTAGACTGGTGGTGACAATTGCTTTGCCGCTAGCGAGTATTCCATCGCCTCCGCATTTTTTATACTCAGAACCATAGGTTTCGAACACATGGCTCTTCACATCTCCAGCAACACGTATCGGGAAATAAGCCCCATCGTAGATCGTTTCCTTGAGCTTTCCGGTAGATTCTTTGATGAGCGGAAAGGTTGAGTCCACTTTGTTCAGTCCCTCATCACCAAATGTGTCCACACGAGCGATATAAGGCGCAACATAGCCGTACGGCTTCTCCAGGTATGGGAAATAGGGCTTCGCGAGGGAATAGCCTTGGTCGGCATATTCTAGCGATTTTGCGCCATACTTATTGGTTTTGAAAACGGTGATCGAATCAGAAACAATAGGGTAGGAAGTCAAATGCTACCCAAAAAGCAGCGTCAGCAGGCACTCGGAGAGTAGATATCAATCAAAGATAAGAGGATGGCCTACTTCCAAGAAGTGGAACTGAACGTTCGCACCGTTGATAGAGTTTTCACCCATGTTATGGTTCTCGACGTGAGGCATATGCTACTAGATAGACCTGGAATGAGTATGTGTTGATAGTGGGGGTGAGTAGTATAGACAAAGATCTGAAAACATACCAAGACACTATAGAGGTATATAGGCGAAGCCAAGGATGGTCGCGAAAATAAAATAAAAAAAAAAAGGGGGGAGGAGCAGTGATGGTGACGGTGAGTCAAGCGAGTGTCACAACTTAAGCAGGAAATGGAGGGGTTGAATGATGTGTTGGATCGAAGAGTGATAGGGAAATGACAAAAGGATGAGTTAGACGGATCCGGAGGGAAGGTAGAGGTGAACCACAGATACGAGAAGGTAGATAGAACTTTAAAGTAGGTTCGGGTTGATAAACAGAGGAGCTGCGGGTCTCAAATAGAAATTCATCCTGTAACTAAGGGGAAAAAAGTACATGTAAAACTATTTAGAAATATCTATATATACTTTTTTTTTTCTGGTCCTATCTTTTTTCTGGTGCAGTTGAAGCTGGTGTTGGCAGCATGTGATTGCGGGCCTATACCTACTTCTGCTAACACATACCCTGCAATAATAATGGATGGCGCCCGTTATCCTGCAGGCGAGAAGTACACGGGCACACCACTTCCGGTCCATCGGCATCATCATCATATCATCGGATTCATATTTTGAGGTGATCTAGGCCTAGAGAGACGCTGGAAAGACTAATTCGTTTCATTCCCCCCCGAAAGCATGTCTCGAAATTGACAGGGGGCCAAACAGGGGACCGGATTCATGGATTTACACCGATGACGAGCGACTGGGCTTTCCTCCCAAAGCCTGTGTGAGACAAGGGTGCCTGGGACCATGGGAAGGTTGAGCCAAAGGCCATCATAAGGAACAAGATAAGAGTGGAATGACTGATCGGAACCTACCTTCCAAACTGATGATGAAGATTGCGTTATCGGTGTGGCAAAGGGAGGCGTTGGGTGAGAAATCGCATCATGACAGGCGTGGAAATTCTATAGTACGAAGTCACTAGCTCATAGTAATAATAATGATATTAGCCTGGGACCTAGCTTTTGAAGCTAGACTAGTTTGCCCGCTACTTAATAGTAGTTAATTGGTTTTGTTTGATGATTTTCCAGCATGTGATTGCGGGTCCTGTCCTCCCACTTTCCCGTCGAGTCCAGAATACACAGAGTGCGCACTTACATCCCGACTTTTCTCTCGGGATGCCTTTATCAAGAGGTAATATATATCACCGTCAATTCCTACTATACTTTGCGCTCTATTTTTGGGTCAGATGGTTCTGTTCTTATTTTCTCTTCCCAGGGAAACTGTTCCTTATCAGAGAGCGGCTATTCCTGTGACAAGCAATGCATTGATAATCCCAAAAAACTTTCTCTCAAGGCCATAACCTTTCTCACCCCTCTTGCCATTCATCCAGTTTAGTAATTTCACTGGCCGATCCCCCTGCTGGTCCTGTGAAGGCTTTGCGCCTGGGCCCCTTGGGTGTTGGAGGTGCATTTGAAACCACACTCCATCCACACCTCTTTTTGATTCCTACATCTTCTACTCCACTAGCAGTTGGCCTAAGCACGATTAAAACTAGCTATATTACTATCGGAATAATTTTTTTAATGGTCGTCCCTTCCTTGCATTCTCGAGATAATGTTATTTAGTTTATCTGGTTTTTACTCAACCGCTGTCATTTCCTACTGGGAGCGGTTTCGACGATGCTACACGGTTATCTAACGCTTTATATAATAAGATTGGTGGTTACAAGGAAGCTAAAATGTTTGTTTGAACAACTTAACTCTACTTCAATTGGAAAGAGGGCGAAACAGATGTTGAGAGCGTTCCATTTATTTTTTTTTTTTTTTTAAAAAAGTGCCCTTATCAAAGACTTACATCATATGTAGTAGCGAGGAGACTTGGAACAGTCGCAAGAACTTCTCGGAAACGTGCATAACATATATCTTCAAAGTTATCCACCACTACATAATTATCTGAACAACCATGAGCAACTTGTGATCCAGGGAAGGGGAAAAAGGGAAAAAAAAAAAAAAAAGGCAAAAAAAAGCAGAAAAGAAACAAAGAAACAAAGAGAGAGAGGGAGACAAAGAAAAGTAAAAAGTACAAATTAGAATAGTGAGGAGGAATTAACCCCTGCCTCTCGTGTTCAATTTGACGTAGAGAAAAAAAAAATACTTCCAATGGTAAAATTGATATTAAAAACTCTAAATGGATTAAAAGGTCTAGACCAAGAAAAAATTTATCTCATACGAAGCTCTTGTGTGAGTATGCAATTATCATTACGTGCTTAAGAGACATAAACACTTATTCCGCCCAATCTAACAGTCACTGAAGTAGGTAGCCTGTAGATATGGATTTCTGGACCAGTTCGGAATACCACCAGGGAATCCTTCGTAACTCACCCGCTGGCCCCGCTGGCTATCGCGCATATTAGAGCGCTCCCCTCCCCCTCCTTCCCCATCACATCTACTGTAGATCCGAAAACGTACGTCACCTACCAATGAGGCACGAAGAAGATGGTTGTCTACGGCTACGTAACATCCCCGCGCCTCCTTAGCTCTTTCTCATCGGTCCGCCCCCCTGTTTGTGCCATTTAAGTGGATCCATCGATTGACATTCCCTGCTGGCTTTGCAAAGACATGACCGAAAAAGTAAAGTCTGTGCGTCCGGAACACCTTTGCAAAACAAGAGATTGGATTGCTTCGCTCCAGTCAAGGACTCGACATGTTCGGTAATTACCTACCTATTGAATCCGTGCAGACCGATGATGAGAGGGATATACTTGATAGGAAGGTTGAGCCTGTAGTGCATCTGGATTAAAAGCATGGAGAAACAGGTCGGAGTCGTCAGTTCCATATTCCCCCGTGGCTGAAAATATTCCGTGATTGGTCAATGGTGTTTGTGGCGACATTTGACAATTAGAAGATGGCACAGGGCGTCAGAGGCGCGTGTCGGTGATGGTACAATGTGCGACCGCAAGTAACAAAAACTCATGCTAATAGAAAAAGGGTAACATCAGGTTAAGAGAAGATAAAAAAAATTGTTCATATTTTCCATTTCATTTCGAGGTAGACGCCGGTTCTGAGTGGCATCCTTTCATATAAAAAAATGGTCAAGTCCTCGACTTGTACATCGATACACTCCCAATTCTCCTTCCAGTCATGGTATACTTCCTGTGATCCCATGCTCATGAACCGAACGTGCTCGATGCTTTTTTTACCCTTAGCCTCATCTAAGACCTTGCGCGCTCAAACGACATAACGCCCCAAATTAACCCGTTTAGAAACCTATTGCCTGTTAGCATCACGAGGGCGAAAGTGGATCTCCCGATGGAAACAGAATTGTACATACGTAGAGGAGTGAAGAACCACCTGTTCTTGCCGCTGGTGTATCGGTCCTCGAGAGCCTTCTTAACGGTCTTCTTGGCGTCCTCACGGAGGGAGACTTCCTTGAAGGTATCGGCGGAGACAACACCCTTAAGACCCTCAAGTTCGAGAGTGTAACGGGTGGGCATCAAGTGGTTGTAGTTGACGACCTTGATGAAAGGCTTGATCTTGCTGCGCTTCTCAACGGTCTTCTTACCCATACGGCGGGTGACCTTGAGGGGGTAGCGCTCGATACCGGCGACAATGGCGTAGGAGAAGGGATGAGCCTTGGAGCCAGAGTCCTGAGGCTGGACAATGACAACCTGTAGAATCGCAAAAAGGGGCCCTCGTCAGCATCCGGCGTTAAAAATTCCTTCCTAATAAAAGTCCTTGTGTATGCCTGCTCTTTCCGCCCCAGAATTTCCCAATGAATCCATTTCAAAATTCCTGTCGCATTTGCTCGTATATTTCCTCGCACACACAAACTCTCTGTATCGCCCAAAAAAATCAAGTAGGATGTCTTTGTCGTACCTTCTTACCGGCGTAACGGCCACGGGTGATGATGGCCACACGGCCCACTTTCATGACTATCGCAACATCCTGTCAGCTGGGGGTCGAAGACGAAAATTACAACGAGATGGAGATGGTAATCAACTAACACTTCATTGTGAAAGTCCCGGCGGCAACAAGGTCGATGGGGTGGTTGTCGATGTACTTCGGTCGAGTAGATGAGGTTCTCCGCGTTCGACGTTCTTTTTTTCGCTTGGGAAGTGCACGGGTGAGGGTTCAGGGCAAAAGGATTTGTGTGCCGAGCTCTCATTGGCTATATTACCGATAACTCTACACTATACTGTTTTTGGTAAATTTCTCCAAACAGTCTAGCTCCCGAAGCTTCGGAGATTCGGAGAAACCTGACGAAGCGTGGGATCGTCGGTTGTTTACTAGACAACCAGACAACTGCTGGTTGCTATGAAGGAAGCTTTGATGTGGACGATGTAGATTGGGCCATTGTAGATTGATGCCCCATGAGCTACCAATCCTACAACTCCTAACTCCACCTATCTGTTTTCCTGATCTACAACGGAGGAGCCTGTTCATCAATATATGATCCTACCCCTACCCCGGAGCTTGTTCATCTGTTCTTAGTCTTCACAGCCCTGTTGCATTGTATTTTGTCCTTTGTTGCCTTCCCCCTCCACCCTTCGCCTTTGTCTATCCTAGCAAGCGCTTTGTTCGTTTTGTCCTTTTTTTTTTTTTTTTTGCCAGTCGTCATTTGTTTATTCATTTTGCTGTGTGTTTTGTTTTCCCATCATTTCCCAGCCAAACCTATTCATTGTATGTTGGGAGTTGTCTTTTTATTTTTCCTATTCGGCCTTTACGAATTGATATGCCCTTACGCCTTTAACGATAACTCTGCTACACATCCCAATTATCTCTCCAACCAAGTTTTTCCTTGCATGAAACACCTACAAAATATCCACATATCGAGCAAAGCAGATTCAAATTTCGCTATGCCTTCCCATACTCGCGATGGTTCTCGTGATAGGGAGCTGGTCCTCAGACATCAGCCGGTGCCAATGTATGTTCGAACAAGCTCCCAAGGCAATCATTTTCTCTCTCGTGAGCTCTATTAGACTGACAATCAGACCTTGGAAACAAAGGTGGGATAGTTCAGACCCGGAGAGGGCACCGCCCCCATTGCCATTGAATCCCGGGTCTCCCAGCACTACCAAGGCCAATGTTTCTCCCGGCATCCAGGCGATGGCGGCAAACTTTACAGAGAAAGCGCGCGAGAACTCTCCCAGCCCATATACCACCAATCCCATGCCTCCAAAGTCACCAGAGAAGTCCCTTATCAAGGGCCAGTTCCACAAGCGTATGCAATCGCTACAGAACACCGATACTCGTTCTGAGTTCCTCAATTACCTTGAGAATAGGTCACCCGAGCGACCACTGCGAGCATCAGTGCTAGATCAGAGTTCGAAGCAGCTTGAAAAATGTCTTCCAAAGTCTGGAAGTTCAGCACCAGATCAGCTGGACTCTGACCAGGACCATTCGAACTTGCTAATTTCTAACCGTTATCTCTCTAGGCCGATTTTTGGCGAAAGCACACCTCCTTCCGCCACTATGCTGGCTTTGCAGACTATGCAACTACCCCCTGAAAATGAGCCACTACCTAAGGGTGGTGACACGGACCCTTTCCCAGAGCCACTGCGACCCAAGAACTACAGCCTTGAATCATTGTCGTCTCAAATACATAGCCTCACAGATATCGCTAGTAACCTCCAGCGCGAGATGGCTCAATTAAGTCGAAGGAGCAAAGACAACGCTACAGATTTGATCAGCCTCAAAGCTGCAACTAATGCTAGAGACGAGGACATTCGAAAAAGCCTCCGTGATTTGTCCTCAAACTTGGCTGCCAAGTTTTTGGATGCTGATGCTGCCACAAGGTGGGATATCAGTGCTCTCCTGGGTTCTGAAAACAGTATTAACAACAGGGAACCGGATAGTTCTCCGAGCTCGAAGAAAGGTCATTCAGCTCCACGAATGCAAAGCCCTAGTCCCTTCATTGCAGCCATGGAACGAGAATTTTGTGCATCTCCAGGGCCAATTTCTGATGGCTCCGCCAGTATCGCTCTTTTGGAGAAAGTTCTGCGCGAGATGGCCACAAAGGAAGGGCAGGAGAAGCTTGTGGAGCTTGTCAATGAACTAAAAGCGCGCCCAACGCCCGAGAGGTCCGAGAAGTCCGAGAAAGTCGTCGACGATTCGATCACAAAGATGCTCGAAGAAATTCTCAATCTCGTTAAACATGAATCTGGCAATAAAGCTTTGGTACGTTCACGAGCTGGCGGTGCCAATAATTTTCCTCTGCAGGCAAACACGGACATGAATGCAACTCGATCAAGATCTCTCGACCCAGAACAAGTATACGCTCCTGACATGGAAGTCATTCACGGAACCCGGGCCGTGGAACGTCCCGCTACACAGCCGCTAGATAGTCGTGTGACGGACGAAATGCTCGAAATCATGAAACGGGTAAGGAGTAGTGTCATCGAGGGAGGCGGAATGACCAATGAAGTAAAGGCTTTGGTACGAGAGCTGCGAGGCGAAGTTCTTGGTATGGGACGGAATCTAGCTCGAAAACTCGAAGAAGCCGAGCATGTCCGATCGATAGAGGATAAACCTCAGGCTCCTGGAAAAGAAGATATTGCCCACATTGTTGATAGCTGTTTGCATGAGCTGCGAGGGCAATTAGCCTCCATCGTAAGCGAGAGCAAGCGGCATTCATCTACACTCTCTGAATTCCGGGCAGCTATGGATGGCGCCGAGATTTATTCGATTGTCAAGAAGGCTGTCGACAACTCCCACATGTCTTTGCCCCGTGAGCCCGAAGGGGCTCGAATGGAGAAGGAAGATATCCTCGAAGCAGTCCGAGAAGCATGGGAAACTTACAAGCCTGAAATTGAACTACAAAATTTTGGGCTTGAACGGGACGAAATTCTCGAGTGTCTCAGCGAAGGTCTCAAAGCATATCAGCCAGAATACGAGCAAGCCGTTACATACGACCAAGTTTTGGCAGCCGTCCAAGCCGGGATGCAACAGTTTGAGCAACCACCCACCATTACAAAAGCTGAAATTATGCAGACGATCCAGGAATGTTTCGAAAACTCTCAACCTCCATCTGTAGATGAGAAATTGGTCGCGATTCGGGAAGAAATACTGCAGGCAGTAACCGAATCCGCTGCCTCTCAGAGCGCACTCACTCAGAATTCTTTTGATTCAGGTTTGGGGCGGGATGAGATCCTAAGCGCTGTTTCGAATGGCATTGAGGCTCATTTCGCCGCCGCCAAAGAGATGGAACATCCTCATATCACAAAGGAAGACGTCTCCAATGCAATTAACGAAGCATTTTTCGCTCAACAGTCTGCTTTGACCACCAACAGTGCACCAGTCATTTCTCGTGACGAAATAATCGCAGCGATTGCTGAAGGTCTAGAGAAGCAAAACTCAATTCCAAGAGAGATTGAACTCAACAAAGATGACCTGATGGAGGCTATTTCGGGCGGCCTACAGGAAGCAACTACTGCGGCCAACGAAACTGTCAAGGAGCAGATCCTGGAGCGACTTCATGAGCAACTTGAGGTTATGAAGGAGGAGCTGAGGCAGACTTCTTCCACGAATGGCAGCGAAACCGAACAAGTTCTTGAATCTATTAAACAGAGTATTTCCGCTGTCCGACAGGACTTGGAAGGCTACACCGCCGCCGCTTCAGACGAGACCACGAAACATGATATAATGGACACGGTGAAGGAAGGATTCCGGCTACTCCAGGCGGATCTAGAAAAGACTATCACCGAGACATCTCTCACGCAACAATCTGGAACCAACCCAGACACGCCAGAGCTTTTGGACGCTATGGAGAAAGAGTTTGAGCATCTTCGACAAACATTGAGCTCCTTGCTCATCCGGAACAACGTGTCAAGTGACAAGGAAGAAATACTTGACGCAATTCGTGATATTTCAGATGCTCAGAAGACCCCCCAAGGTGAAAATATCCCCCAGGTGATCAAGGATGAATTCGAAAGTCTACGCAATTCGATGAATTTGAGCCTTGTACGTGCTGAACCGACCAGTGACAAGGACGAAATCATTACTGCTCTTCGCGAAAGCCTCGAGAATTTCCGGAATGATACTATGCAACCAAAAGATACCGATGACACTCTGCTATCTGCTACGGGAACACTCATGGATGCATTCAATGAGGGAGTTGGCACGATTCGAGATGATCTACATAAGCTTCTAGAGCGGCCAGCACCGCCGGAATTCGACCATTCTGAGCTTCTGGATACCCTCAAAGACGGACTTAGCAGTCTGAAGGCAGATCTAGAAGCCTTACGCCAAGCTCGTCAGGAACACGAGCACCAAGATACTGAGCATCAACATTCGGATCATCTGGTCTCCGAAGAAGGTGCATCGCGTGGGGGTGAACTGATGCTTGCTGGTGAAGCCAACATGAACAGCGATTTAGAAGGACTGAAATCCCTCATCTCTCAGATCCAAGTTAAGGTGGATGGTATAGAATCTGTTCCACGGGCTACAGGATTCCCCGAAGATGCGGTGAAGAGAGAGGACCTGGATGAAATCCTTCTCGGCTTGCATGAGCTTCAAGAGACTGTAGCGGGAATTGCAGCTCGCGAAAGCCCTACGGATGAGACAGTGGCTAAGAAGGAGGACATGGACGCAATTGAGACTCTTCTCCGGAACACCAAGTCCCAGCTCGACGAGATGAAATTTCCAGTTCCTGATGAGATTGCAAGAGCCGAGCAGCTCAGCAACTTGGAAAGCATTGCCAAGGAGACGAAGGAAGCGGTAGCTGAGCTATTCGCCCGTTTAGAGACCGATTGCCCAACGAAATCCGAAATCGGTACATTGGAGACTCTAATGAAGGATATGTGGATTGCCCTTGATGAGTTGAAGGGCAAGCCTACCGAGAACGAAGAAGAAGCTGATTCCGAGAAATTGGTTAAATCCGACCTTCAAACTGTCGAAGCCATGATATTCGAAGTCAAAACCCAAGTGGATGAGCTCAAGCTACCTGACATTGAGACATTGCCAACAAAGAGTGAAATTCAAGATCTGTCTGTTCTCATCACTGAATTCCGAGAAAAGGCTGAAGCTGAAAATGAATTGACTGGGCAAGGGTTCGAGGCACGAAAGATTGAGCACGCAGGATTAGCAGAAAAGATCGACGAGGCCAGGTCTGTCGTTGAGGAGCTCGGAGAGGAACTGAAGAGTAAGCTAGATGGAAGCAGCGAAGGCCTTTCGGAACTGAAACAGCTGTTGGAGGGTCTTGCTGCTTCTGCAGAGGGATTTACGACCGTGGAAAACGTCAACGAGCTTACCGAGTTGATTAACCGAGAATTTGAACGTGCCCGCGGAGAGCAGGATGCGACTAAACTCGAAAAAGAGGAAAGAGATGCTGCTGCCCTCATCAAACAGGACGAGACTCGAGCAGCTATTATCGTTGAGCTGAGCGAAAAGATCGATGAAAAGCTGGGCGAGGTGATCGCAAAGTATGATGATATTCAGGTGTCTATTGAGTCCAAATTTTCTGAAGCTGCAGAACACAACAACGAGCATCTTGAGGCAGTCACGAATACAAGAGCCCTCGCTGAAGACATCAAATTCGTCATTGGCTCTATGGGAAATAGTGTAAACGAAGCCTGCGAAAGGATGAGTGAGGATGCAAAAACATTCTTCGAGAGAGTTGATGTCTCTTACAGCAAAATGGAAGAGATGCATAATGAGGTCAAGACCCAGCAGGAGCAAGCTCGATCCGATATCGAGCGAGCCGCTGCCGCCACCGATCGCGTTGAGAGCAAATTACATGAATTCCACCCCCAGGTTTTGGAATCCATTCAAGAGATTCTCTCCATTGTTGGCCAGCATTACAATCATTCCCAACAAACTGCGCAGGACTTGAAAATGGACCTGTCTATACTTCCCTCGACGATTCCACAAATGCTCCCTGCATTGCCACCGCCTGAGCCTGAGAAATACGATGATAGTCAGGTCCAGGAGAAGCTCAATAGCCTTCTAGACCATACAAAGAGCAC
Organism: Aspergillus haitiensis; assembly: GCA_027569155.1. Classification (NCBI taxonomy): domain Eukaryota; kingdom Fungi; phylum Ascomycota; class Eurotiomycetes; order Eurotiales; family Aspergillaceae; genus Aspergillus; species Aspergillus haitiensis. The sequence goes on from JAPDEO010000021.1 coordinate 379,495, forward strand.
TCAAGTCCAGGACGCTTTGAACGTTCTAATTGAACGAGTTACAAATGACCAGGTACACGAAAAGCTTGACCAGCTCTTAAGCCATACGACAAGCACGAACGGCCAGGTTTATGAGAAGTTAAACGAACTCCTCGGTCATGCCACAAGCGCTGGAGGACCCATCCATGATAAGCTCGATACCCTCATTGACCATGCTACGAATAACGACCACTCGGTTACACAAATGATGAAGTTGGATGAAATGCACAAAGATATCATGGAGACGTCTCGCAAGATGAACGAAATGCTTGCCACACAAACCGCAATCGTAGCTGAGGAGAACGAGAGAAGACGGAGAGAGGCCGAGGAAGCCGCTATTGCCCTCGAGAGGAGGAACGCGCAGAGAGAACAGGTTGAGGCAGAGATACTTACTCTGAACGAGGAAAAGGACTCTTTGCTGTCAATGATCCAAAAATTGACGCTGGAGAAGGAAGATCTCGCTGCCCAAAATGCTAAGCTCAACAAGGAGGTTTCTGCTCTAGAAATGGCACTCGAGCTCCGTCACGAGGAGATGCAAGTAATGGAAGAGCGGGCCGATAGTCTTGAGAAACGCATCTTGGAAGGTGTCCTTGACCATGCTCGGAGTGTTCTCCTCAGCCGTCCTAACAGCATCAACATGAAAAAGATGCGCACTGCCCGAGCACGTGGAGTCAGTTCTTCAAGCACGGCAACAACCCCCAAGGAGAGTCGTAATATCCTTGGTAGTAGCGTTGGGTTAGCCTTGAAGAAACGTGCCTCCCCCGCTCCACAGGGAGGCTCCACCGTTTCATCCAATACGGGCAAAGAGCGAAGAATCCTCAGTCTCAGTAATGTTACAGGGAATCGGAATGTTACCGGCCGGCAGTCTAGTGGAACTAGCGGGTTTACAAATTTAAAGCGCAGTCAGTCGGTCAAGTCCAACTTCTCTCACCGGAAAGCATCTTGGGGCGGTCGAAGCTCGGTGGCCAACAAGGAGAATGAAGCATTCTTAGAGGAGGAGGAGAATCAAAGCGACATTGAAAGCGAAACCGGCACAGAGAGGAGGACAAGCTACACAGGAACTTACGCGGAAAGTATGGCATACGGACCAGGAGGTGTTGTCCCCGCCAGCAGGCGTGTCAGCACTACAAGCACGACTAATGGGGCCGTTGTTACGATTCCGCAGTCAGGTTCGCAAGATATAGATGACGGGGAGACGCTCAACCAACCGGAGAACAACGGGAGTGAGCCCATGGACGCAAACGACATGAACCAGGTGGCTAGACTCGATCACAGTGGGCAGATTGAAGACGAACTGCTTGGCGAGGATGAGGCGAAGCTCGTGCTTTACAGACCTCAGGACAGCGGACTCGGGACGGAGATCACGAGCACAGGGGATTAATTAAGCCCCGAAGCCTACGAAGCCTGAATGATCTACTGAGCTATGTTCATGACCTAGCTGATGACCGCATGCCGTCTGGGAAATTAGTTTTACGGTAATATCACCGATCCTTACCTCTCTACATGACCACCTGGTTCAAGCACGCTCCCTTTCTTTTTGGCCCTCGAGGGGCTGTCTGTGGTGGAATGATTTCCTTTGTACTTTCCTTTGTCTAATAACGTGTTGATTTTTTGTTATTCTCTTCGAGGCCTGACTGAGCCCGGGGATAGGACATAGCTGTTTTATTTTTATGGACTGCAGGTTAGCTCGTAGATATGAAAGAATGATGTATGATTTCTCCTCTAAATCTCTAAGAATTACTTTGTAGATGTGTAATCACGAGATACATGAGGTCATGCCTCGGCTGAGTCAGCTGTTTTCCCCAACGGGTCCAACTCAACCGACAAATCAGGCATTTCCAGGCACACGACCAGCCTCAGGCTGCCTGCCGCATGGGCCCAAACGAATCAACGACAATTCAGAGGAAGAATAATTCAAGTCCACGATGTGCATCATCCCCTTGCAGACTCCCTATTCGACCTAGTTCGTTTCCTCTAGTTATTAATATCCCGAGATATTTGACAGACCGCCGTCTCCATCGTCCCCAATCGTGCAATCAATCACCCCAAGCTCAAGCTCCCGTCCACCTCCCCCCCAGGCACTACTATTTTCACCCCCGAGATGGCCGCTTTCTAGTCTCTCTCCAAGAGTCCTCCCCCGCTCAAGTGTGCCTCCTCCTAATCCTTTTTGGGTTTTAGGAACTGGTCTTATATTCTCACTTCCCCCCTCGGGAGACTTCTTTTTTCTTTCCGCTCATCTTATTTTTATTTCACCCACTTTTCGTGATATCTAGAATCTCCTTACCTGGAGAAGCAGTAGGCTCGGTATGCTGGACCCTTTCCCGCCTCCTCCGGGATGGCTGCGGGACCTTGTTGAGCCTTGGGCCTTGTCTCTCAACGTCCCTGTGATCTCAGATCACATACATGAGATCCTGGCTTCGTTCGTTGGCTACCTCCTCATTCATCTCGTTGTTTCCCCGTGGCTCTCTGCTCGCCTCTTTCCGCAGTACTATCCCAACTTCAACAAACGTACCAAGCTCAACTGGGATATTCATGTGGTTTCATTCGTCCAAAGCACATTCATCAACGCCGTCGCCTTGTGGGTGATCATTACTGATGAGGAACGCAAGTCCATGTCTACCGGTGAACGTGTCTTCGGATATACCGGGTCATGTGCTTTAATCGAAGCCTTTGCTGTGGGTTACTTTATTTATGACCTGTATGTCAGTACTGTCTACGTCAATATGTTTGGTATTGGCATGTTGTTCCATGCTATTTGTGCTCTGTGGGTGTTTAGTTTTGGCTTCGTACGTAACCCCCCTTCCCGAGTTGAAGACTAGAAAAGGGGAGAGAAGGAAGAGAGAGATGATATTATATCTAACACATGATAAAGAGACCATTTGTCACCTTCTACTCCCCAGTCTTTATCCTCTACGAGCTTTCCAGCCCCTTCCTCAATATCCACTGGTTCCTCGACAAGGTCAACAAGACCGGTTCTTCTCTTCAATGGTATAACGGCATGGCCCTTCTTTTCACCTTCTTCTGTTGTCGCCTTGTCTGGGGAACCTGGCAATCTGCCCTTGTTTACATGGACATGTGGGCTGCCCTGCAACAAACCTGGTCCGCTACCGCCGGCTCCTCATCCACTATCGACATTACAACACAAGTTTTTCTCCCTCGGGCAGGTGCTGCCGCACAAACTGAAATATCTAAGTACGCTCAATACACCGCGGGAGGTGTTCCCGCCTGGCTTGTCCTTACCTATGTCATCTCAAACCTTATTCTCAATTGTCTGAATTACTACTGGTTCTCGAAGATGATTGAGACAGTTATGAAGCGTTTCCGAACCCCTGCTAGCGACGAAAAGAGCAATAGTAAGAAGGAACCTGAGGATCTCGCATCCCAGGCTGTTCTTGATGCTGCTGCGACATTAGGTGAGGAAGAAGGAAGTCTTTTCCTCGGCGATGATACCACCGCTGCTTCCGGTGTCAATGCTGGCACCAAGGAACATCTAAGACAGAGGAAGGCCTAACCTAAGGTCGTTCACCTCCTCCCTCTTCCCTCTCTTGCTCTCGTGGTAAGAAAGAATGAAAGAAACCAATCAAATGGAAGAAACTATCACCCCATCTGTCTATCTAGATAAAGATACGCTGCTTAACCGGCGAATGCAATTTCATGGGACCTGCAATTTTTACTCACCATGGAAACATGATGACCTTTGTGGGGTTTGATAGTGGATTGAAACAAGAGACCAGGCGTCAAGATTGCTTGTTGGTTTTTTCTTTTTTTTTCTTTTTCCTCAATTTTTTCTATAATCCTTGTTCTTAAGCCTGCTTACATTATATCATGGGTTTTTCTTCTCTCTTCTCTCTTCCTCAATCTATAGGAAAGTCCAGAAACTAATTTTATTATCTCCTATTATTTCATGCATGTTATTGGTCTATTCTCGTTCATTCTCTCTCCCTCTCCTTTCTCTACCCGCTTTATCCATTCTTCTACTTTCTAGAGAAAACTTTAGACTTTTATCCTCAATTCCTCCCCCACCCAAAACAAAGCGTAACTCCGCTTGCTTTATTTGGATACCTATCTACCTGCCTACCTACCTACCTATTACTGCAGCAGCAGCTACTACTACTACCTACATGCATGTTGTTACTATGACTTGGATATGAAATGGTGGGAGAATTTAAAAGTAATATAAATCAAGAATATGCAGGTTTTTCACGCCATTCTTTATCAGTTCATTGCTATACGGAGGCATCTTGGTCTTTTTCGCGGCCTATTTTCTTTTGGGAGGGGGGTGGAAGGGGGAAACCAATACCATGCCATCCTACGATTAGGTAGTATAAGGAGAGATTTTTTTTCAGAAAAAAAAAGAACTTATACTCTTAATGGCGCCAATTTTTGTATAGTTATTCAGTTTGGTAGAAATACTGCAGCCACCATTTTTTGATGCTGCAAATCTAATGGTTTTATCACAAATAGATTATAATTTTTTTTTTTTGATATTATACGTATGTTTATACGGCTTGACTTTGGTTTGACTACTGAATGTGATCCCTACTGTCTTCTTGTTTTCAATTTTCACACAACTGTAGACATCCATACATACACAGAGAGAGAAACTAAATGCCTGGGTAAGGCAAGAAGAAACAGAATAATGAAAAGGTGAAATTATTAAGGAAGGCGAAAAAGAGAGAAAATAGAAGAAAACCGTTCCAAACTTAAAACACCAGATGAGCGCCTTTCAAAAGCCAATAAAGTCTTTCCAGTCATCACACCAAATAACTATAAGAGACAAGAAAACATAGATATGGATGTTGGGTCGAAGAAGGGTGGATATTTAAAACAACAAGGACGCTCACCGTCCCATGACTGCCTCTGGCTTCGCCAGCATATATCGCACTGCCTCACGGGCAACTGGTGTATCCCAAGCGCTATCGGTTCCTCCGCGTCGGAACTCCGGTCCACTACCATCCTCGCCGCCCCCTCGGGTAGATTCGCCGAGGATTGTTTCCAGGTCTCTGCGCTGCGAATTGATCCAGCGACGAACAAAGGTTGCTGGGTCTTTGCTAAGGGCAGTGTAAAAAGAGTGTTTTGCGCGAGAGTGTGTTAGAGCTTGGACAATCAAAGCTAACTGGTCATCTAGAGTAGCAATCTGACGCATCCCGGCGGTATATTGTGGGTTCTGCGTTAAAGCCATCATCTTAGAGCGGAGAGGGTCTTCAACGGCAACTTGGATATCATAGATGGTGGGTGTGGGATCCTTGTGAAAATCTTCATCAACTCTAATGGTATATGGGAGCTTGATAGGATCGATAGGACTGGTGTGCGGACCAATACTCTCGGGAATCTGGGGGAAAAACATCTGATCGCGACCGAAGATCTAGAGAAAGGTTTATTAGCAACATTTGGGTCTCGCTATGAGCAATAGGGGAGGAAGCTAACCGATCGTAAACGGTGATCACAGCGCACTAGCCGCTTCTCCTCGTCCTCCTGTAGTCCCATAGCACGAATGTAGTCCCAGATACCGAGAACGATTCCACTTCTAGTTTCTTCTTCCACATCTAGAACTTCGGCAAGCTCCTTGCTTAATTTGAACCGCTCCGGGGTCTCATCACGAACCAGACTAATCGTGACATTCAGGTTCTCCTGCGATGATCGAGAAAACTGCAAGGAATCAAAATCCGCCGCTGGGGGAAGGGTGACAGTATTCGGGGGTAGTTGAGGCTTCGTCCAGTTGACAGGCTTCACTTCCTCTGGAGTAGCGGTGGCAGGCTTATCAAAATCGATCGTGATTGCTTTGAAGAACTGCGAGAAGCGTTGCTTCGACCGCTTCGCTGCGGTTTTCTTCGCGTCGGGACCATCATGATCCATCGCATCGCCATTCGTTTTGGAATCGCCTTCCTCATCATCACTCGCCGGACCGGTCGGGTCGTTATCATCATCCAACAGTCGGCCTTCGATTCGTACCTTATACCGTCCAGAGCCGGGGTTGCCGCCGGGAACTGACCCGTTCTGGCCATTGGGATTCTGCCACGGCTGGTTTTCCACCGTGTTCGAGACCCAAATGCGCATGGTCCGATATTTCTTCACAGTCTTACTGATTGAATCCTGAATGTCCAATCGCTTCCGCACAATGGCCGCGTCTAGTCGCTTCTCCAATTCACGTAAATTCTTGTACTGTTGGACACCCTCTCCAATGACAACATCCTCTACGCCATCAGGGATATTCTTGTCTGTGGGTTTGCGGCTGCGACGAATAGCAGCGTCATTCGGGTGCGGCATGTTGCGCTGGGGCGGGATGTATTGAGGGGGCACAGGGTGTTGAGCCATTGGCACTGGCATTGCAGGGCCTGGACGCGACATAATATCCAAGTATTAGATATTTAAAGTTAAATCTAACATGAATAGAAGGGAGATTCGGGGACGATGAGATGGAATCTAGGGGTGATGATGGCAAGACAAACCTGGAGCTGGAGGGCCGCGACGAGGCGTGGCAGGAGAGCGTTGGGCGGCCTGGGGAAAGCCACGTCCGTAGTTAGGCGGCATTGGTGCGTTCATAGCCCGAGGGCAGTACAAGTAGAAATATAATCGGGGCCCGCAAGGGGTGGGAACTGCGATAGGAGAGTTATGGACAGGGAATGAGTGTATGCCGACGGAGGGAAAGTCTTGAATGGAGGAATCCAAGGTCGAAAGTCAGCGATTCTTTCGCCGCGATCGCACTTTCCCCTTTTGGGACAGCCCAACCTTACACCATAAATTACAGTTGTAGTTGTAACGATCTTCTTTTTCTCCTCCACGTAAGAAAGGGAAAAGAAAAACAAACTACTCTCAATAGAAAGAAGGGGAAAAGGAAGAAGGAAAAAAAAGAATTACAGTATATGAGTCCATTGATGCATGCCTCTACCGTTATATCATCTCCTAAAACAGAGAAAAGAAATCAAAACTGCCCCGGTTCGACTTACTCCAGCTGCGATGCTTGATTAGTGTACAACTCCTCCACAACATTGCTAAGCTTGGCAATTGTCTCCAGGGCAGCATCGTATGCCTGGTCACGCTCTGTCTCGTCGTAAACAATCAAACATCCGGCACCCTGGTCGAGCACACCGATAATTACTTTATCTAGAATCATCTGGGATAGCTTCCTTTCCACCTGCTGGGTGTCCAACCCGACCATCTTAGCAATGTGATCTAGTTCAACCCTGCTGAATGGCTCGATAACTTTGATGAGGTTTTGCTCCAGCATGGCATCGTACAGTCGGCGCAGATGATTTCGAATGAATGCGTCGCTCCCTAGTTCGAATCGATAGCTCGAGAGAGCTTTTTCGTACTCTTCCAGGGATCGGTTGGCATGGGCACGCGCCACCGCTTTCATAGCTTCAAGTCGCGGACTGGCATATTTCTGGGCCTGCTTCGAGCCCAAGAGGTTTGTCACATCATCCACGAGATTGAGCATGATCTTACAGAGCAGCATGTATTGGAGCGTCGCTGTCGCCTTTTCGCCTTCGTCTAGGGAACTGTATCCTTCAAGAGCCTCGATAAAGTAGGAATACGAGGTGTTAAAATCTTTGTCTTCTGCATGTAGCATGCCGCTCTGCATATCCAAACCAGCTTGTAGGTTCGGAGGTGTGTATACAGAAGCAGCAGAAGTCCGAGCAGCAGTTAAGGCAGCGCGTGCCTTAGCCTGGTTACCTAGTGCATGGTACACACGCGACTCAAGCAGCTGCACCTCAACCAACATGAGTTTGTCATCTAGTCGTTTTAGTTCGCGGAGGAGGGAGTTGATTAGATTAAGAGCATCGTAGTAACTTTGCTTCTGCATATATATAGTCACAAGCCTGGTTTCGAGGTTCTGTCGGAGGAATGATCGTCGCTCAGTAACTGCCCAGTCGATGCAAGACTTGATGACAGTGGCTTGAATGTCGAGGGTGTTTGGAATCTCACTGAAGAGGTCTAGAAGCTGGCGGACTACAAACGAGGACAACAATTAGTCTCTCTCTCTCTCTCTCTCTCTCACGGTCTAGAGCATGTGTCCATCAAGCGCTACTTACCCAGCTTAGCCGTCTTCGCTTTCGCAAATGATGAGAATGTATCCCGGCTTGTTTTGATCAAGTCTGCGATCTCCTGCGGCTTCTTTTCATCCCGGTAGAGCTCTCCCAATCCCACCAACGCATTTTCGTAATCCCGCGACGAGGTTTCAGATGATCCAGGACCTTGAGAGAGAATCTCCTTGTAAATAGTTTCAGCCTTGGAGGCGTCCGTCTTTGCAAGAGCCCGAGCTTCCTCTATCCGCTGAGCGGCCTGGGAAGAGGGCGCCATGACTAAGCTTGTTGTGGACGAAGAGGGGTGCGAGGGGTGTCTAAAATTTAAAGGGAGGAAGTATATTATCTGGACCAAGAAATGATTAAGACAGAAGAGTCCTTAGTGAGGATTGGATGAAGGGGAGGAGGAGGGTCTGGATGGAACAGATGTATCGTCACCAAGTTGGCTGTTGGAGCTTCAATCCATTGACTGCTGGAAGGTCCTTACCTAATCCGACCTGCCTGAGGCCCCAGCTCACCGCCTAAGGCTTGGCACTACCAAATTAATATGTTAAAAAAATATTATAGAGAGGAAAAAAAAAAAAAAAAAAAAAGATATAGTCTTTATTCCTTCAACCTGTTGTTCCTCTTTCTTTCCCCCTCCTTATATTTTATTTTGTTTCGGAGATTTGACTTCAGCAGAAGAGTCATGGTTAGTTCAAAAAAAAAAAAACCTTTGTCCCTCCCCTATAAGGTAAAATTTACATCAATCACTAATTAATCAAGTAGAAAATTAAAGCTCTTTCACGAGCCACAGCCTCACAGCAGGCACCGGGCTCTTCTGTAGTACGTCAACCTCGAAACATAGATCCCTCTCAGCATCCATTCGAACGTGCTCGGGAATATACGAGAGCCCTCAATGCTGTCAAACTCGAGCGTCTATTTGCCGCCCCCTTCTTGGGCCAAATGGGAGAGGGTCATGTTGATGGAGTGTATACCATGGCCAAGGATCCAGGCTCATTGGAACGATTTGCGAGTGGTAGCGGTGATGGTGTTGTTAAGGTCTGGGATTTGACTACTCGTGGTGAGGTTTGGAATACGCAAGCGCATGAAAACATCGTGAAGGGAGTGTGTTGGACCCCTAATCGGAAATTACTCTCGTGCGCCGCGGATAAAACCATTAAATTGTTCGACCCATATAACTCCTCATCCGACGCACCTCCTATGGCGACATATTTGGGCCACAGTGCCTTTACCAGTCTCACCCATCACAGGCATCTTCCCAACTTTGCTGCGTCATCTTCTCAGATCTCAATCTACGATCTCTCCCGACCGTCCTCAACGCCCTCGCAAACACTCCACTGGCCCACAAGTGTCGACACAATCACATCGGTTGCCTTCAACCAAACTGAGACTTCAATTCTCGCATCCACTGCTATTGACCGTTCCATCATTTTGTATGACCTTCGCACCTCATCACCTCTGCATAAGCTTGTTCTCAGACTAGCATCCAATTCCCTTTCCTGGAACCCAATGGAGGCATTTAACTTTGCCGTGGCCAATGAAGACCACAACGTCTACCTTTTCGACATGAGAAAAATGGATCGTGCCCTGAACGTGCTGAAGGACCATGTCGCGGCCGTGATGGATGTGGACTTCAGTCCTACGGGTGAGGAGCTTGTTACTGCATCTTATGATAAGACCGTGCGCTTATGGAATCGGGCGACGGGCCATTCTCGTGACATTTACCACACTCAACGGATGCAACGGTACGTCCACTTTTCCTCACTCTAGTGAATTCCTATTCAGAACGAACCCTACTAACCTGATATCATAGTGTATTCTCCGCCAAGTTCACGCCTGACAACAAGTACATCTTGTCTGGGTCGGACGATGGTAACATTCGACTCTGGCGCGCTAATGCATCCGACCGTAGCGGCATCAAGAGCGCCCGACAAAGAACCAAACTGGAGTACGACCAGGCTCTCGTCCAGAGATACTCACACATGCCGGAAATCAAACGGATCAAGCGACAACGTCACGTGCCACGAACTATCAAGAAGGCTCGGGAGATCAAGGCCGAGGAGCTGTCGGCGATTAAGAGACGTCAAGAGAATGTTCGCAAACATAGCAAGAAGGGTGCTTTGCCACCTCGACGCAGCGAGCGTGAGAAGATGATCTTGACCTCTGAGCAATAATCACGACTATCCCTTGATTGCAGCGTAGCCAAGGGAAGTATTAACATATGCTCCACCCATACGTCGGTACATACACCCGAACGCGCACTACAAGGTTCAGGCGGAGATGTTTGGTTTGTCACAGATTACCCTTCCATTGCTATGGATTCGCATCAAGTTCATGGAATGATTATACACTATCTTGGACAATGACAAATAATTATCCGTCCTTAAGATCACCAGGATCAAGTCATATATGTATCTACACATTTTCGCTTCGTCATTGCATGTCACTGGTCCTTCTTGTTCGAAACCTGCGGCACCGCAGCATCGATCCCGGCGAGGTATCGGGCAATTCGTTGGAGGCCTACCGGTAGCACCGCATACCAATTGACAAGCGCAGCATATGCCGGCAGCCTGATTACACCGCTTACCCCCTTATCTATCGTGGCAACAATCTCTTGGGCGACATGATTGGGCTCAAGGACGGGCGCAAGGAAGCTATTTGGCGTTTTCACGAACTGGAACAGTGGCGTTGAGACCTGTCCTATTTCTACCAACACAGTTTTTATCCTATTTTCGTTGCCGGAAGTCCGAAGCTCCGCCTCAAGCGTCCGATGAAAGGCACTCAGGCCCGCCTTGCTAGCCGAGTAGTCGGCGAGACCTGCAGCGCTCAGTTGACCCAGGACGGAGCTAACATTCACAATGGTACCCCCATTCTCAGTGGATAGCATGCGAGGAATGAATAACTGACAAGTATGGAAGGCGGCGAGTAGGTTGGTCTGGATAGTTTTCTCAAAGGCTTCAGTAGAGAGGGAAAGGATTGATTGTCCATTGATTCGGGCGGCGGCACAGTTAACCAGCACTGTTGGTGTACCCAGCTAGACAAGAAGAAACAAATATAATTAATTTCCCAAATATTTCTTCCACCTTTCCCCTTCGCCAAATAACCCTTTAATCGAACAAAAACAAAAACAAAAAGAAAGAGAAAGAAAGAAAAGAAACTTACATCCCTCTCCACCCTCCCAACCACCTCCTCCACCACCTCCCTCCTCCCAACATCACATTGATAATACTCCACCGATCCACCACCATCACCAACGCGCAACAAGCCCTCCTTCTCCCAAAGAGCCCTCATCTCACCCTCCCCCCTAACATCCAACACCGCGACACTCACACCCCTCAACGCATAAATCCTTGCGAGCAACAAGCCCAGCCCGCTCGCGCCACCGGTGATCACGACGACCTCATCATCAAGATCGACGGTACGCGGAACACCATAGGCGATGCGGTCCGAGATGACGCCTGCGATGGCTAGGAGGGTGAGGCAGGAGGCGTAGGTAGAGGCAATTAGGAAGGAAGGGTGGGTATAGGGAGTTGCTTGGGCGCGGAGGCAGAGGACGCCGATCCAGGCGATAAAGGGGTGGAGGAGGGTGAGACGGAGGGAGTGGAGGAGGAGGTCAACGGTGAGGTGTTTGTACCAGGGTTGTTCCGGGCTCGAGTTGGAGGTGGTTTTGCTGCTTGTGTGGAGGAGGGGAGGGGGAGATGAAAGTGGTGATGGTGGTGGCATTGTGGGGTTAATAGGTAAGTTTGTTATTCTTTTTTTTTGCCTTTTTTTTAGTAGCGTAGCATTTATACTAGTATTAGTCGGGGTTGAGGAGAGGTCGATCGAAGAGAAGGGGAAAGGAAAGGAAGAAGAAGGATCATATCGGAAGGATGTAATAGTTAATGACTACTGGCGCTTAAAGCTTGGGAGGACTGGGATCCATCCAAGGATGTTGTGGAGAGGTTCACGCTCCGTAAATATAGAGATGCGCTAGACTGTATTTGGAATTATAGTAATAGTACTTACCTCTTCCTCATTGACTTTATAACACGGAAGAAAAGTTGCTTCTTTATATTATTATATTGATTCACGTTAGGCTATAATAGTCACTCGTTAGTATTTATTTGACTAGTTGTTAAAACAACCCAAGCTTGCTACCTACAGTCTTTCAAGGTGTCAATTTTCAATTTTTGAGCAAGATACTCCATATCTATCTAGGTCTAAATATGACCATGTTATTGAGGCATTAGAACTTGAAACCCTTTTTTTAACCTGAACTATATATAACGACATTGCTTTCAATCCAAATCGTAGTCCGTTTCTTGGACATACTTGTAGGTTGCATCTTGAAATAGGGATAACAGGAAGCTTATTCGCTCTGTTCGGGCATCATTTTGCCCAAATTCCTGTGACCGTTGCTCATGCTCGTCCTTAAGGCAATCTGAAGCTTTTTCTATAATTCTAACGAGCCTCTCATCGTCGCTTAACCAACTAACAAATCGCCCGAGGCTCTGAAACTGAGTTTGATCTGTGGTCATTGCTGGAGCCGCCAACTCCAGGCAGTCTAATACTTGAGGAGAGCCTAGAAGCTTTTTGAATTGCTCCACGATTGCAGCGTAATTGATATTTGCTCGATCAATAGGAGGGGCTAAGTGTGCAATTGAATAGCATAGAAAATGGTAGTGTTTGGTGATGGTAGGGGTTTTGTCCCACTTCCGCATTACACAATCACAGAGTATTATTTCAAGGTATTTTATACACGCTGCTGTGAGTGAGGTATGTGCGTCCTTTATATTTATCTGGAGGATATCGTGATATGCCCACTGCCTCCGAGGTTGAGTTAGAAAATCTCTGATAGAAGAGTGAAAAAGGTGTAAACAGCCATCTCTAATGCTGACGATATCCCCGCAAAGGTCTAGAATCCTCAGGCCTAACCGCGGTGTCAAGTAGTCCTCGATAAGATATTCATCAGGTGGTGATGTAGTAGCCATGGAATCTGCAGCAAGTAAATGTTGACATTCGTCAAGGCTCAACGGACGTTGAGAGACCAAGAGAAATCCCAGAGTCTTTCGTGCAAAACATATCTCAGACTCATCCAGCGTTTGTAAAAGTCCCTGGAACAAGTCTTCATATACCGTTTGGAGACTGCGGGGCAAAGTAACGAGTCTTTTGAGCGCGTCAGGTATTCCAATCGACTTCTTCAAATGATCAATCATGGACTTGAGCCAAAGGAAGTTCCCATCCACTTGGTTTCGAATAATCATCAAGACCTTATCCCTTAGCTTGGGCAACTGAAGGACATCAGATCGAGATATCTCGGCATCAATAACTATGTCAATGTCGGCCTTTGTTAACGCGGGGTGCAATTCAAGTATGTGCTGGAGGAAGTCAAGCGCTCGGAAAGCGCGCTGACGCCCAAGCAGAATGAAGCGAAAATTGGAATGGTCCTGAAGAAAATCATGAAGCCCTTGGGCTAGGTCGTGGATATCATCCTTTACTTGGTCAACACCATCGATAATGCAATAAACTGGCTCTACAAGAAGACCGGCAATCCAATGAAACATCATCCACAAGTCAGACGTTGTAGGCTGGCCTCTCGGTATGAGTTCATAGAGAATAGAGACTGCTCGTAACTTAGGAGTAACTTCCAATAGCTGCCATATGAGGGAACGCAGTAAATCGCTTGACTTTTGCAGCCTAGCTTGCATACCCGAGAATGCAAAAAATAGCCCATGCACTTTTCGATTCCAAAGGTTTTCAACCATAGATGAAGCAAGAACAGATTTGCCACAACCTGGAGGACCGCTAATGCAGATGAGGCCTTCTAATGGAGAGGGAGAGAGGAGTGAATCCCATCTTGTGAATGTTGGGTTAGACCAGATCCAGTCACAGGTTCCTGGGAGCCGAATTCGGACTTGCTCCTGCTGAATTTCTCGAGGGTTCGGTGGCTTTAACCACCTTTCACATTCAACTTGCATATCTAAGAGACGATATCTTTCAGTTTCTAGTATTCATTAGTGAAGATAAATTTGACAGTCAGAAGCTTCTATAGTTACCCTCTTCGGTCTTCTTTAGCAATTTTGTATTCTCAGACATATCTTGGTTGACTATTTCCGGCTTTTGAGAGACTACTACATATCATGGTTAGCAATTTCTAATTGGAAGTTGAGTATGATAGGATATTCATGGCATACTAGAATCTAGCGTCTGAGCCACCACAGGGGGCAGAACATCTACATCATACGGCCCAATTTGCCAGAGGAGTTCTTTACCATAAGCTGACGCAACTGCAGCAGCGCGCTTCCGCCATCTATCATTTCTATGAGAGTCAGAGTAGGAGCTGATCCCTCGGATAACAAGGCATGGAAGGTTGAATAATCCTGCCGCCTCCGTTTCAAAGCACAATATTGAACTATCATAGCACTGATCAATCTTGTCTCTTTCAATTCCACTTTCGACAACTATATCTCCAGATGCGATGATTCCATAATGAATGAATGGCGTAGAAGGACAACAGCGGGGTGTCCGATGGATCAGCTCTTGTGTATCACAGAAATCACATGTGTCTGCCTTGGGATCATGGTCGTATTCCGCGCGATATAGTCGATCGGGGACATTTTTCTCGGCTGGGTATGCATATTCTTCGCCCAATTGGTCAAGGATATCAGACATGCTGCTCATTGGGTTCTTGGGTCTAGAATGGTATGCTCTCAATATATCAACTGCCGCGAGAATCTTGCAGGGCGGGAGACAAAACCAATCTTCCCTTTCGATCAACTTGTTATCCAGTAGCTTGCCATAGTCAAATTGCACAACGCCTTTATAGTGCCCTATGGGGTAGCTTATGACGACATCGCCTAGACGAATATCTTTATTTGGCCCTGGCACACCTCCACCAATGCCCACGAGGAGAGCGAATTTGATATTCTTGAACGTGCGACGCATGTTTTCGGCCACGATAGCGGTCGCACAGATGCCTGTCTGCTCTAATGGTAAGCAGGCCATTGCGATTTTATGGTCGCCTATTCTGCCCAAATGGTAGATATTTGTGTCTTCCTCAGGGGTGTATTGAGGGGGCCCATATTCTTCGTCCAGCATGGTAATTCCCACGATGAACTCTTCATTCGATGTAGAGATCCACCCAATAGTGTATTCATCGCTCGAAGGGGGAGAAGACGGCATGATAAGCGTTGCGATCTATTCTCAAACTCAAATTAGCCTCGTCAGACACTGTGATTTTAATCGCTATCTAACTCCTACCTTGAAAATAAACGCAGAAGTAGAAGTTATTCTCTTTTTGCTGTCTAAAATATTTTCATATGCTGCTGGAGGAATAGCCACCTAGGTGGTAGTTTCTTAGATACAGAAAAATATATATGCCAGCGAATATTCATGGTCATTGCGCCATAAGAGCTCTGCGTAGTTTTATGAAGGATTGAGATTGGTTCAGCTGGTCATCATGAAGCGCCTGGTGAAACTGATACGACCCAAAAATATCTACATAAAGCGCTTACATCTCACGGCGCCTATAAAGGTTGGATTTTGATCATCAAGTTAATGTCCGCAATTGACTAGCTAATTTAAGTATAGGATACACGGACAATAGATAAGTGATGATGATTTGCGGAGTGCGGAGTCCTCCGTTCAGGATCTCCAACTCTCTCCACCTTAAATGAGCAATGGAGTATAGTTTCACTTCCCCACCATCCAATATCAGTGATAAGACTAATCTATTCAGCCTCGCTATGTATCTTATTAATATAATCAATGTATCTCGCCATCCTCTCACTTAAGCTCCTCCTTTCTGCTTCATAACCTCTCCCAACAAGATAATTCAGTTCAACTGATATATCACCATGCCTCCTCCCAACCTCACCCCCGCAATCAAAACAATCCAAGGCGTCCGACTTGCGAGACGATCTTCCTCCTCTAATCTAGACATAGAAACCTTCACCATTGCCCAAGCCAACGGGATCATCACAAGCGTCGTCCCCTCTTCATCGCCAGCCCCCTCAACCACAACTACACCACCATTAGCCCTCCCCGCGCTCGTCCACCCACATATCCACCTCGACAAAGCCTTCATCCACAGCTCCCCCTCCTACCAGCATCTCCTCCCATCCACAGGCACCTTCAGCGAAGCCCTCACCTCCACCACGACCGCCAAATCGGCCTTCACAACGACAGACCTCCTCCACCGCGGCGAATGGCTGCTGTCCGACTCCGTCTCCGCTGGTGTAACCGCCATGCGCGCCTTCGTTGAAGTCGATCACACAGTCCAACACACCTGTCTCGCAGCCGCGAGCATCCTCAAGGCCAACTGGGAAGATATCTGCACCATCCAACTCGTCTGTTTCGCCCAGGACCCCATCTTCTCCACCCCTCACGCACCTGAGAATCTCTCCTTCCTCGAATCAGCCCTAACCACCTCCCCTTATGCACCAGACATCGACGTTATCGGCACAACACCCTACGTTGAAACGTCCCTTGAGGCCGCAAAGGAGAATATCCGCTGGGCCGTGCAGCGCGCCTTAGCACTCGATAAACATCTCGATTTTCATCTCGATTATAATCTCCGTCCTGAGAGCGAACCGCTGATTTGGTTCGTCCTCCAGACTCTGAAGGAGTCTCGGTGGACTGTCGAGAGAACCTCAAAACGTGTTATGCTCGGTCACTGTACGAGGTTGACTTTGTTGACTGATCAGGAGTGGTTGAGGATCGCGGATGAAATCCATCGCTATCGACTTCCGGTTAGTTTTGTCGGTTTGCCAACCAGTGATCTTTATATGGCTGCGCCTCCTCCGTCTTCGGGTTCAAGCGCTTGCGGTGTTTGCGGTGGGGGTGCTGGCGGGGGCAAGGGAACTGTTAGAGGTACACTGCATGTTCCGGATTTGATTCGCCGATATGGATTAGATGTTGTGATGGGTGTGAACAATGTCGGGAATGCGTTTACACCGTGGGGCTCGGCGGATCCGCTATCGTTGGCTTGTTTGGGGGTCGGGATTTATCAAACTGGGACGCAGAGCGACGCCGCCTTGTTGTTTGAGTGTGTTTCTACGAGGGCTAGGGCGGCTATTGGCTTGTCCGCCCCGGGAGACGAATCAAGGACCGAAGTGAAAGAAGGTGATTGTGCTGATCTCCTGCTTTTGTATGATGTCGATGATACGGGCTGTGGAGTGTCACGACCGAGAAAGAGTGTTGCGGAGGTGGTGTGGGATCCTCCATCGAGGATCTCGAGGGTGGTTGTCTCTCGGGGTAGAGCGAAGATCCCTCCGTTAGGGGCCTGTCCTGATACTACATTTGACTTCGTGGAGGGATCATAATGGCTTGATGCAATCCAAATATACGTATATTTCGAATTAACAATAGAAAAACAACTTCTCCTGAAAGAGAATAAAAGAGTAAAAAGAAACGCTGGCATTGATGGGGGTTTTTTTTTCACAACTCCGTTTCCTCCCAAAGTAATATCACAGTATAGTAAGCATTGGACCCAGGAGTTCTATCAAGGTAAGCATTCAGAGGGAAAAAAAAAAAAAAAAAAAAAAAAAAAAAGATGACAAGAGAAACAATGATGATGATACTGATACACCCGCAAATCCTAACTATGCAAAACCAAAGTAAAATATTAGACGAAAAAGGGGTTAGTGCATGATAGCACTTGGTAAGAAAAGGAAAGAAAGAAGGGAAAAAAAAAAGCCCACTTTGCAGCTCTTCGTTCAAGCCTATGTTGGTGCAGGTGCGGGAACATACAATGAATAACTGAAGGTAGGGCAAGCCGTGTCCTCCTGGAGAATATCCAGGTCCTCAGCGTTCATAGAGAGCTGTATTCCGTTTCCAGCTCGTGGGTAGAGACGGTGGTCTTCAAACTCGTATTCTGACTCTTCATCAGAAGACTCATAATAACGGTTCCTTCGTGCAGATGAGGTCGTCAGCTCTGCGCTTTGCTTTTCTGTTTCTCCATCACCAGTGGTAGATGTGGGATTCGTGGAATTAGCAGACGTGGGATCGTTTGTTGAGACAGACGGAGAAGGAGTTAGCGTAGGGGCTGAAATCGCCGCATCAGGGAAAGTAGTCGCTGCTGCGGCCGTTCCAGGGTTAAACGAAAAGTTTGACGACTGCAAAGTTTTAAGGTTCTCAGGGAAGATGGGAAAGGTCGGTTGACGGTCCGATATGTTGATCACGAGCTCGACCAAGGTCGCGTGCGAGAGACTTGAAAGAAATCCTCTTCGTTCGGCTGCAGAGAAGCGCTCGCCCCCTACTTCGCTACTGGGTAGCTTAACTGGTGCATGGACTGGGGGGCCGGTGGTTAAGCTAGGATTGCTTCGGACAACCGTTGGATGAAGAATGGTAATTTCCACTGGGTTGCATTCTCGGCAAACCCATTCCTTCTCCTTCACGGTTACTGCCTCGTTTTCAATCGGAGGATCGTGGCATCGTTGATGCCAAGCGCGATTGCACCCGTCGCAAAATACAATGGCGTTGCTTCGGGGACTATGGCCTCTTTGGCAGTAAGTGCAATTGGTGTTTACATCTCTGCCCTTGCGGAAGACGCGTTTACGTTTCGTAGGGTGTTTATCTAAAACACCGGCTTGGTTGCCTATCTCCTTGGCTATCACCGGAGACGATGTAGGTGGAGGTGCATAAAGGCTTGGTCGGTTAATCTGCCGGCCTGATTTCGTCTGGGTTACTGTCAGCGCGACGTCTGATTCGTCCGTGTCAGAGTCCCCTGCTCGGATGATGCCTTCACCATCGCTGTCATCTCCACGCCTGCGCTTTCTAGAACGCTTGTTCACCCCTGCGCCACTTCTCCGTTGACGAGAACTAGAAGGACGTTTACTTGGCTTGACCGGGGCTATCGCTGGGAGCGATGGTCTTGCGGGAACAGGAGCCGGCGCGGTAACTATAGCGGCTGTGGTAGCGACAATAGTTGTGTTGGGATGAATAGCGGTGGCAGTGGGAGCAATAGCAGGTGCGATTCTGGGGGGAACAGCAGCGACAGTCGTGTTGGCCGAGGTTGGCGCTGAAGCTAGGGCGGGTGCTGTTGCTGCTGCTGTTGAGACTGGTGCTGAGACTGGTGCTGAGACTGGTGCTGAGACTGGTGCTGAGACTGGTGCTGAGACTGGTGCTGAGACTGGTGCTGAGACTGGTGCTGAGACTGGCGCTGAGACTGGCGCTGAGACTGGCGCTGAGACTGGTGCTGGTGTTGGTGCCGTTCCTGCTGCTGGAGCTGGAACTGGTGCTGGAGCTGGAACTGGTGCTGAGACTAGTGCAGGGGCTGGCGCAGGGACTGGCGCTGAGACTGGTGCTGGTGCTGGAGCTGGGATTGGTGCTGGGGCTGGTGCTGTTGCTGCTGCTGGAGCTGGGACTGATGCTGGAGCTGATACCGGCGTTGAATCCGGTGTCGAAATTGGGATTGGAGTTAAAGTTGAAGCTGAGGCAGAGACTGGAGCCGGAGCCAGAGCTGGTAGGAGCGGTCGAGGTGCTAAAGGTACAGATGGCAGTGGTGTAGGTTTGGGTGTTCTACGTATCTTTGGTCGTGGCGGTGACTGCTGCCGACCAGCTGTCGACGCACCAGAAGACGAGGCACCCGCTGGTTTAGGGGCGATATTAACCAGACCTGCATTCTTTGCCTGTGCTTGGGGAGCAGGATCGAGCGGAGTGGGGGTAGTAACACTATGTTGGGTGACAGCGGGTGTTGCCGCTCGGTTTGGGTATGCAAACGGAGGCGTTGGAAGGTCAATTAGAGTTGAAGAAACCCTCATCTTGCCCAAAGTCTGGATGCTTTGACCGATTAAAGCTCGGTGGATCGTGGCAGACCTCTAACTGACTAGGCGTTGACCTTCATATCTCTTCTGCTAGTGCTTATACTGGTGCTGGTCCTGGTGTCCCTTGATATGATCGACCAGCCGTGCCTGGGGCACAGTGGTGGAGGCCGCAAGTTGGGGGATCTGGACTTTATTCGAGAGAACTACCAACGAGCGGTCGGTATTTGACGCCTTAAGTCTCGAGTTTGCTCCAAGGCAGGTTGGAAGCGGAGGGGCTGATGATGTGAGGGAAGCTGGTGTGGTAACTGAAGTTCTGTGTGTCGGTGGCGTTGTCTCTATAGACACCGACGAAGGAGCAGCCCCATTTTGCAGGGAAATGCCCCCCGAAACCAGTCCGTTGAACTTCTTCTGCGACAGCAAGGGGGTCTAAGTAGAAAGGCGAGAAGATATCCCACGCTTTACGCAGGACTCGTTGTTGTCGTTGTCAACGGCGAACATCGTGAACCGATCCAAGGAATTTATATGCAAGTCACGTGAAGACAACGAATTCCCCCGCGCAAGACTCGATTCCATTCCACAGTCTTAGACCATTCAGGATGCCCAATGCCACCATTTTTTGGTTTTCTTAAAACCGCACGATACTCTGCATTTATTCAAGATATCTTTGGTTGGAGGCTTGCTTTGTTGGTGGCTTAGTAAAAACAACTCTTCATCTTCCAAGTTTTACTACTCATGCGTCTCCAAGGGCAGCCACTCCCGCGTCTTTAACGGACCCTTCCTCAATGAATAAATATACAAATGAATTGGATGGTTTAAATTCTATCGGGGTTTCTATGACACTACACCGTCCTTCTTCAACTGTACAATGTCCTCTTCCCCGAGATCAAGTATTTCCCCGAGGATTTCGTCGGTGTGTTGGCCGAGAGTTGGTGGCGGTGTTCGAACGCCAGGGGTGGCATGCGAATATTTAATGGGGGTATTCACTAATTTGATAGGACCGCAAGAAGGGTGGTCGACTTCTGTAACCATCCCGCGTGCTTGGACTATATGATAAACATTAATATTACCGAATAATGCTTGATACTGGTGGCTGGGAGTCTTACCGTGGGCGTGATTTAGTGTCCCCTGGATGTCATTGACGGCCGCATAGGGCATACCGCTACCTTCCAGGATCTCCAGCCACTCCTGTGTGGTCTTTTGCTTCACACGCTCTCCGATCAAGCCATCAATTTCTTCCCGATGCTTTACTCGATCTCGGTTGGTTAAGAAGCGAGGATCTTCCTTCCACTCGGGGTATCCTAGTCGATCGCACAAGACGCCAAACAACCTATCATTCCCACCGCCAAATAAGATATCGCCATCGGCAGTTTTGTAGCTTCGGTAGGGTACGATGGAAGCTGTAGCAGTTAGTGCCTGGGAAGTGCCAACCTTTTTTTCTTCATCTTAGGGGGGGGGTCCTTACGATGAGCGGTTCCCCACCGTCCGGAATCCTTCTTCCCACTGATCAGAGCTGAACTAGCAATGTTTGCCAACGTTGCGACCTGGCAGTCACTTAAACAGGCGTCAATATGCTGACCCTTGCCTGTCCTGGCTCGGGCAAGTAGAGCTGCCATGATTGCATTTGATGTATACAGCCCCGTCGTCAGGTCAGTGACAGCCACGCCAACCTTAACGGGATCCCCCTCCCGGTTCCCAGTAATATGCATCAATCCCATCTCGGCTTCCACCATAACATCATAGCCCGCACGGTCGCTATATGGGCCTGTCTGACCATATCCGGTAATGCTCGCGTAGATCAACTTGGGATTGATTGTTCGCAGTGTCTCGTAATCCAGGTTGTATTTTTTGAGGCTACCGGGGAGGTAGTTTTCGACTAGGACATCGCACTCCTTCACGAGCCGGTGGAGAATATCGACACCAGACTTGTGGGCAAAGGAAAGTCCAATGGACTTCTTGTTACGGTTTACCTATTGTGCGAGTCAACTAACCAGCTCCCGTTGTACTTATATGATATTTGATCCGGCTCAATCTCATCACATACAGCTAGATAGTAGGCACTCTCCCCGGGGCCCTCTGTTCCATCCTTGTATGTGGCATATGGCGGACCCCAAGCCCTAGTGTCATCTCCGCGCACAGGATGTTCGACTTTGATCACATCGGCGCTGATTTATTTACCTCTCGGATTAGCCTGGATCAGATTGGCAGTAGAGCTAGCTACCCTTTTAGTCAAGCGATTGCGTTAGAACGAACCCTAAGTCTCCTAAAATTTGAGTACAATACGGCTGTCAATGAGCAGTTGTTAGTATATTGCAAACCCCGGTTTTCAGAAAGAGAAGAGGAAAAAGCAATCAGGTTAGGGAGAAGAGAAAAGACTCACCCCAGCCAGAACTCTGGTCATGTCAAGCACGCGAACACCTTGCAATGGTAGCGTGCCATCTGTGGGAACTGGAGAAGAATAATGTCGCCATTGTGTCGAAGATCTAAGAAAGAAGGAGGAGCTACTGTGTTGTGGTTTGTAGAGAAGTGTAGGGCGCTTGGCCAGTAACGCCCGTTGTAACTTGAAAGGAGGATTCATGGCGGACGGAGCAATTGACTGACTTGAGCATAAGAAAGAAAGGGAAGGGAAAAAAGAAGTCAAGTGTTACGCAGCTCCAATCCGTCTACTTATCTACATACAGGAGATCCAAGTCCCAGAATGGAGAAGCGCGAGAAAAGAGGGAAGAAAGCTCTCTGATTCGGGGGCATCACCGACCAAAAAGCCGAGGTCACCCCCAATCAGTCCGCACTTCCGCTACGGATTCCTGTTTCTTTTCCACCTCTCTTCCGCTCACCACATCCCCTTCTAACCGAACTATTCTCTCTCTCTCTGATTGTCTCGCCATGTTTACTGGTCTTGTTGAAAAGATTGGGAGTGAGTAATTTGCTCCATGGACTTCCTTGTCTCTGCTGTCCTTCCTTCTTTCTTTTCCTTTCTTCCTGAACACCCCACTAAATCCCATCCTTAGCCGTTTCGTCCTTGGAACCCCTCGATACCTCATCAAGCGGGGGTGGGGGTACCTCATTGACCATCACCGATTGTGAAGAGATTCTGACAGATGTTCATCTTGGGGATAGCATCAGTGTAAATGGTATTTAGCTCTTTTGTTTATCTCCCCTTTCTTTCGCTCCCACCTACACATACGTCCCTTTTCGCTCTCTCTTTTCCCCCAAATAATTCTTCCTCAATCCTTCCCCTCACCCCTCACCTTCACACACCTCATACCTCAACACAACTACAATTATAATCATCATCATCTATTTAATATCGCCATACAACTCTAGCAAAAGAATAGTATTAACTTGATATGAAATATTCCTTCCCTTAAAAAAATTCAGGAACCTGCCTAACTGTAACCGCCTTCGAACCAACCTGGTTCAAAGTCGGCGTTGCCCCCGAAACCCTTCGTCGCACAAACCTAGGTTCCCTCACAAAAGACTCTAAAGTGAACCTGGAGCGCGCTGTCCTCGGTGAAACCCGTATGGGCGGTCACTTCGTTCAGGGCCACGTCGACACCATCGCTAAAATCCTCTCCGTCACGCCTGATCAGAATGCATTGGTGTTCCGGTTGCAGCCGCGCGACAGAGGTGTTATGCGCTACATAGTAGAAAAGGGATACGTCACGCTTGACGGGGCGAGTTTGACCGTTACGAACGTGAAGGATGGGTTGGGCGAAGATGATGGGTATTTTGAGGTCATGCTAATTGCTTATACGCAGGAGAAGATTGTGACGGCAGCGAAGAGGGAGGGCGAGTGGGTGAATGTGGAGATTGATATTGTGGGCAAGTATGTGGAAAAGAGTGTGCAAGGGTATTTTGCTGGTACGGCTGGCGGTGATATGAGTATGTTGGATAAGATGGTAGGGAGGATTGTGGAGGAGAAGCTGAAGGGGAGATAGAGACCAACCAAACTACTTGACACACCCATCTACATAGGTGAAAAGGGAGAATTTCTTTTAAAAAGAAGAAGGGGAAAAAGGGAAAATAATGAATGTTACTACGATAAATAAACGATCAAGTCCAGTATTCAGTATTAAATCTGGGTATAATTTGACATTAAAACAGATGAGTTTTTCTAGCGTAATAACAAAAAAAGATAAAAGAAAGGGTGTATGAGAAGAAACAAGAAAAGATAAAGAAAAGCAAATATAGCCCGCCTGTGAATGAATTCGTTCGTCGAAGAGTGTATGTAGTATGTTGTCCCTTTATAATGAAAGCATGTATGTAACCTAGGTCTAGATCTAACAAAAGTTAGTTGACAGCCCGGGACCCAACTCTGTAACTCGGAAGAGATAAGGCCGATTTAAATTGTTGAATTTGAGATCGGAGCGGCTTTGAGCTTCGCGAATACTTAGATTCGCGTCTTAGGAAGAGTGCGGATAATCAAGGGTGGATGGCATGGATAGGAACATCATTGCAAAGGCACAGTTTCCCTTCTACTCGTGCTTGTCGAGGATCAGAGACATGTATGTTCTGGGCGGGGGGTGGGGGGATAAAAATTCGCTTTTCGTTCGGTAGATGGTGAGATGGAAGGAGGGGAGTTGACGTCTCATTTATTCATCATCCATAGACTCGTCCTCATCTTCTTCTGATTCGTCTTCGTCGCTTTCCTCCTTCCCTGCACCAACCTCGACACCTCCATCTTCATCATCAAAGTCATCACTGAGCCATTCCTCGTCCATATCGACATCCTCGTCATCGTCATCCTCAACCTCTTTACCTTCAGCACGGGCCTTGGCTTTCTCCTGCTTCTTCCTCTCGACATTCTCCTTTTGGAGTCTCTTCCTCTCGTCCTTCTCCTTCTTTCTCTTATCCCAGCTCTTTTCTTGAGCTACAACTTCTTGATCGGATTTTTTGATATAGTCGTGCCACATGACCTTGCCTTCGCACACCCCTTCCTCGACCTTAAGTAATCGGAGCTTCAGGCGCGGACCCAACTCAACTAATTTGACGGCACGTTTCTCAACCTCCGGAGCTTTGGTCTTTTTGTGAACATTCTCTCCGGACCTCATGCGTTGCATCTCCCGCTTCGTCAGAACCTTTCTTCTAGTAGTCCCTGCGACCTCAACTTCCGCATCGGTATCCAGCTCCGTTTCACTAGCGGAGGTGTAGCCCGCGGCAGAGGGATCTAGTAAGTACTCGGCAGCGTCTTCCAATTTTCCTAGATTAGGAACCGCTGACTTGTTCTTTTCCTTGTTCCGTATTTCTTTCGGGTCCAGCCGACGAATTCGCTTCGATATTCCTGTTTTCCTCGTTGTGATTGCGTAGTGTCGTAAGTTTAGCACATAGGAGCCGTCTTCTTCGGGTTTGGTAGATGTTTCTCGGTTCAGTAACATCACACGGCGAATAGAGGTAAGAGGGGTAGCTTGGGGGTTAATCGGGGGGAAAAGAGATTGAAAGACTGTGGTGGTGAGGCTTTCTAAACGTTTGGGAACCTTGGAGTTCTCATCTGCATCTGGTGAGGCAAAGTTGTTCATCACAAGAAGGGGGGGCGTTTTATGGTCTTGGCCACCACCTCGGGGACGCTTCAATGCCTTCTCAACGTCTCGACACAAAGAGTAATTTTCCACTTTGAAGTTGAGAGTTGGGCCGCGCGGCGTAAGAGCCAAGCGCATGTTAGTGTTTCCAGTTTCTGATTTGGAAAATAGAAGGAGATGTGTAACACCCAGAGGGCCAGCCATCGTGGTGAAATCCCTCAATCGATTTGATTTCCGTTCCTACAAGTGATTCACTTGTCAGATGCAAACAATAGATATAATATATAAAATAAAATATATATGATGAAGCTAACTGGGTCCAGGTGACAAACTAACCTTTAGGCGAACAGCCGTATCTGGCTCCATCATTAATCGAACATCCTTCACCAACTGGCTAACACTGGTACCAACTCGAGAGCCTCCCACACGGATGACCATGGATTTGGGAGCTCTGTTCATTGACGAGGCGGTGGCCTTGCCATTGGCAGGGCCCTTTGGCACCTGCACATGGGTGCGCTTCTTAGTACGTGCCTTTGCCATTTTCCTGGAAGAAAGTAAGGGAGGTTATTCCTTAGCTTTCGTTTTGGAGGTTTTTTTTTTTTTTTTTTCTCCCGAACCAAAAGGAAAGAAAAAATAGATAAAGTTAGACTCCGCGGAGCAGAGCCGGATCAACTATTATTCCACCCCCTCTTAATTTTTTTTTTTTTTTAATTTAATTTCATCTCTTAGATCTTCAGCATATTCAACCACGAGAGATAAAAGAAAAGGCCCCCCGATCTTGATCAAACCTGCATCATGTCGGCTCTCAAGAAACGCAAGATCACCCGCCAGGAAATGGAAGAGCACAGTGACGCCGAGTCTTCCAGCTCCCATGAATCTTCTGCTGAGAAGAACGAAGATGTTACAGATGAAGCCACCACTCCCTCCACCCAGGCACCTAAAACATTCAAAGAGCTAGGGATCATCGACCAACTCTGCGAGGCCTGCGAAACAATGGGGTACAAGGCGCCAACTCCCATCCAAGCTGAGGCGATTCCTCTTGCCCTTCAAGGTCGCGATGTTATCGGCCTCGCAGAGACTGGAAGTGGAAAGACAGCAGCTTTTGCACTTCCAATTCTACAATGTATACATCCACAACTCTCACTATCTTGGCCCGAAAAAAACAATTTTAAAAATAATAAATATATATATACATATCTATCTATACAGACACAATGACTAATCAATCGATATCTAGCCCTCATGGAAAATCCCCAATCCCTCTTCGGTCTGGTCCTGGCACCCACCCGAGAACTGGCCTACCAAATCTCACAATCCTTCGAAGCCCTCGGTTCGACCATCGGTGTTCGCTGCGCCGTCATCGTCGGTGGAATGGACATGGTCTCCCAATCGATCGCCCTCGGCAAGAAGCCTCACATTGTCGTCGCTACCCCAGGCCGCCTCCTCGATCACCTCGAAAACACGAAGGGCTTCTCCCTCCGCAATCTCAAGTACCTCGCCATCGATGAAGCCGATCGTCTCCTAGACATGGACTTTGGTGACTCCATCGACAAGATCCTCAAGGTCCTCCCACGCTCCCGTCGTACCTATCTCTTCTCCGCAACCCTCAGCTCCAAGGTCGAATCTCTACAACGTGCCTCTCTCTCCAACCCCCTCCGTGTCTCCGTCTCCTCAAACAAATACCAAACCGTCTCCACCCTCCAACAATCCTACCTCTGCATCCCCCACAAACACAAAAACCTCTACCTCGTTTACCTCCTTAACGAATTCGCCGGCCAGTCCGCCATCATCTTCACCACAACCGTCCACGAAACCCAACGCGTAGCCTTTATGCTCCGTGCTCTCGGCTTCGGAGCCATCCCCCTCCATGGCCAACTCTCCCAGTCCGCCCGACTCGGCGCCCTCGGTAAATTCCGCTCCCGTAGTCGTGATATCCTCGTCGCCACAGACGTCGCCGCCCGTGGTCTCGATATCCCCTCCGTCGATGTCGTCTTGAACTTTGATCTCCCAACCGATAGCAAAACTTATATCCACCGTGTAGGTCGAACAGCCCGTGCCGGTAAGAGTGGTGTCGCCATCAGCTTTGTCACCCAGTACGATATCGAAGTGTGGATGCGCATTGAGTGGGCGCTCGGAAAGAAGCTGAAGGAGTACGATGTTGACAAGGATGAGGTCATGGTCTTAGCGGAGCGGGTCGCAGAGGCCCAGCGACAGGCGATTATGCAAATGAAGAGTTTTGACGAAAAGAGAGGTAGTAGAGGGAAGAAATTCGGCAAGGGAAAACGATCTCGGGATGAGATGGATCAGGAAGAGGGCTAGTTAACTAATAACACCTAAATCAATTACGGATATATAGATTTCCCCATATTTGCTTGTCCATCAGTTTCTTTAGTATTTAAGGCGTTGCTTTTTTTTTTTTGGTTTGGATTTCTTGTTCTCCCCTTCGCTTCGTTGATTAATGATTGAACAATACCCAAATAAAAAGCCGAGTATTTAAATCCTCTCTCATACCATGTAGCATATAATTATTAAGTCTCTGAAAGTCTCAATATGACCAGAGAAGGAGGAGAAACTATATCATTACCAAGGTGTCTTTCGGAAGGAAATCGATAGACTAAATGTCGTCAAATTCGTAACACTTCATATTACCTCTATGACAGGAATAGCTGAATGTAGAACCAAACGTAAGTCGCTAGGTGTTGGAGGGGAAATTGATTAAAAAAAAAAGAAACAATAAAAAAAAAGAAGAAAGAAATTTCGGGTCTCCCCGCCTTGTTATGCTCCCTCGTACACTTTTTGCAATGATTGATTGCCAACTTTAGTTCCTGTCGGGTGAATTTTCGTTTTCGTTTTTATTTTTCATTTTTTTTGGAGAATGTCTTAAATGGCCTCGCTACTACCAGCATCACGAACTGCGTTGGAGACGCGTGTAGCAAGGTCATCCGCTTCAGAGCGGCTCGCGGCCTCCGCGTAGACACGAACAGCGTCCTCGGTGCCACTTGCACGGGCAAAGCTTCGTCCCTTGTTGTAACGGGATTGTAGAGACTCGATCTTAGCCTGGAGGCCTGGGGGTGATGAAAGCTTACGCTCGGCATCATATGCCTTGAAGATGGAGCGGTCAGCAACCTCCACGCGGACAAGACGAGATGGGAGGTCAGTATAAGTGGCGAGCCACTCCTTGGGTGTCCAACCCTTGTGGGCAAGAATGGCCTCAACGAGGAGCATATCGCTAAGAGCATCGCCGACAGCTTGGTTAATAAGGTCAGTAAGAGCTTGAAGGCATTCCAGAGATCGCTGTTGGGCCGGGGACTGGGGCTCTGAGTTTTTGATGGTTTTTAGAGCGGTCTCGGAGAATGTAATTGTACCGTGTCCATTGGCCTCAAAGTATACTCCTACGTCGAACCGCAAAGCGGCATGGTGAAGGTGCTTCACGCCGGTGTTGGTGCAAACTGAAGGGAGCTTGAGCACTTTTTCGATGTAGTCTGTGCTCGAACCATTGGCATACGCAGTTTGAACAACGCCAATCTTAAGCTTGTTGGCAATTCCTGCGTTGCGGGCAAGGTCGCCGATAAAGGACGCTGCAAGAGTAGCAATCCTGTCACCATCAAGCAAACGGAAAACATTACTCTCGTCGACATAATAGTAAATCAGACGGTCAGCATCACCATCTAGCGAGGCACAACGATCAAGCACGCCGGCCTTAGAAGATGGTGGGGCACGTTGCTTCGTCTTGACATAATCGGCACCACACTAACAGGAGCGGTTAGTACCGGGGTACATTTGACAAATGTTGTGAGGTCAGAGAAGGTATTACCTCAAAGTTCAGGCTGTCGGGATTGATCACATCGTCGTTGACAACCTTAATGTCGAGTCCACTCTCAGCGCTAGGCAAATACTTGATAAGTTCCCTCAGCTTTGGACCACCGACACCGTTCGCGCAGTCTACAGTCAGGGAGCCCTGAATCTTGACTCCTCGCATAACTCGCTTGAAAGCCTGTGCAAGTTTCTCGTAGTAACCTTGTTCGGTAGGCTCTCCATACTCGTACTGTGTTCCGAGTGTGTTTTTGCAGCGAACAACGTAGTGGAGCTGAGGGGTGGTCATATATTTCAGGTCGAGGAACTCCACCTCTGTAGCAGTGAGAGCGGAATTAAGAACGCCCACAAGGCGCGATCCAGAAGCACGGGTATCCCGGGCAAACACAACGCGGGCTGGGTTTTCCATGCTAACGTCAATCTCCCTGATGAGCTCCTCGTATACGTCGCCGATAGATTCCAACGGGGCATTTGCGAGTCTTGTGGCATAGGTTTCCCATTCCGCCTATTCCAAAGATTAGATGCTGTTTAATTTCCTCAATCAGAATTTCCCAATCGTACCTCCAACATTTCACCCTAGTCCAATGAGTTAGCAAGGTTTGATCAACATGTATCGATGCACCAGACTATATGTACTCACCATTGGATCAATCAACTTCACACCATTGTCCTCTGCAGGATTGTGACTGGCAGTAACCATCACACCAACCCATTGTCCACTGAGTTTCTTGGAGCGTAGACCAGCAAGCAATCCAACAGAAAAGACAACAGTGTTAAGGAGGTCACTAAAAATATGCGTTGGTCAAAGCGTAAACAAACAGAGATTGGCGGGGTATTGTGGGTGCGGGGGTAATTAATCCTCCCAGGGGATTGGGGTCATAGAGGGGAAATAAATGTAAATAAACATATGAAATAAAATTAAACAAGGAGGATATAAAAGGGGTAACCTACGCCTTCATACGAAACTGCAAATGGGAGCGAGAGGATTGATTAGCTTCGAGTGATCAAGATGCAGAACGGGCGTATGACCTACCCCCGCAGTGCCGTACTGGAAGACCTTCCCCTCTGGCTTTACATACTGCAAAGCCGCATCTGAAATAGCTTTCTTGATGGCCGGAGAAGCCATTGTGGCGCAAATCGAGACAAGAAGATGAGTTTTGAAGAAGAATATAGAAAGCTGGGCCTGCAAGGGAAAGGGGGGGAATGGTTGAGCAGGAAATTAAGGAGGGGGAAGAAAAGAAAAGAAAAAAGGCTACGACAAGAGGTGAGACAACCCGCCCAGCACAGGCTTAGCTTCCAATGAGGGGGGGAATCTGTTACATGTACTGCCACAAAAACCAAAGAGAATGGAGAAGAATGGATCCCCGAGCGGTGAGCCGAGTTAAGGAGCATTTAACACTTCCGACCAGACCACTCCTAGTGACTTGTCCTGCTCAACACGGGTTGCCGATTGGGACGAATCACACCAGGGAGAGGGCGAGTCTGAGATGCAGCACGGGTTACTGGTCAATGAATACACAGCTAACTATCGAAATTGTTGGGTAGTTATCAGAGCATTATCAGAGGTGAGGTCCTGGATAGCTAGGAAGGAGAAGTATGGCCGCGAAAATTGATTTCTACGATCGGCTTTTTTTTTTTTCTCAGTATTGATTGATTAATTAATATAGAACTTTGATTTTGCAAGGCTGACATGGTGGGAAAGCATTGTACGGCTTATCCGATCATCTGAACGCCTCACCCAGGCCAGCTGATGTCCGACCGTAAATAGAGCTAGAAGGATTCGTAATCGTTTACCAATAGGGCCGTTGAATGCTTCCAACGAGTTTAGGCCTTCCACCGCTCTCCACTTTTTACATCATCTTGAGCATCCTTGATGAGGAATCTGACAGGGGAGTTCAGGTCAGTTTTCTGGAAATTTCTAGAGTAAGCGGGGGAATAGTGTAAACTTACAGGTACCACCAGGCGCACGGGATGACTGTGCCTAGATGCCATAAACTATGAGCATCGATCAGTGCGTGCCAGGGCGGAAAGTCTAGCAACTCAAGGCTCATGGCCAGCACGATCCAAAGCACGATAAATGCAGGCCATAGTGTCCATGCCTTTCCGGTTTTCTGATACCGAATAACGCTGAAGGATATCCAGAGTACATTTTGAATCATCCCAACCACGATATTGGCAATCATGTTGTAGGTGTAATCCCAGGACCAGAAGCTCAGATAGCATACGTGCATAACGTAGAGAAGTACGCACAGTGTAGTCCAGAGCCGACGCAAGCTCGCTTTATACTGGGGCTTCTCTTGGTCGAGACGGAAGATCCTAATCATAGCCAAGTATAAGCCGTACAGAACATTGGCGCCCGCTCCGAAATAATCCAGTTTCTCGGTCAGAGCGAAATCTCGGGTATGGAATAGCATGCTAAAGGTCCAGCATGCGAGTCCACAATATCCAAAAGCCATGTAGTATTTTCGAAGAGAATACTCTGGCGAGATCGACTCTTGAATCCAAGACATTCCAAGCCAATGGGCACCGAAGTTCAGGAACGAGAAGAGGACAGAGAACAGCTCCTGCATGCCGAGAATTCGGCGAAATGGCCATTTTCCGTGAAATTGGGCGACTGGGCTTAACATCGGAGGATCACGAGCAACTCGTCGGTCTGTTACGACATGCTGACAGGTATAATCGCATTCGGCGGGACACGTCCACAGCATCAAGCGGAGATGCAGTGCTAGACACCTTCCAATTTAGAGACCATTCAGAGTATTGAAGGGGAGTCAAAGAAGGGGGAAAGCATACGGATCCCCGAGTTTCCATCTTTACAGTTCTCAGCCTCGCATATCTATTTTCTCCGTTAAAATAACTTCAGGCTGTCTGGTACAGCATGAGTAGAGTACCTTGACACATTCTTTAAATTCAGGGAGACGGTCACCCAGGGAGGCGGTCGACTTCCCAATGTAGGTCGCAAATAATAGGAAAAGAAGGTAAACCCAAAATTTCCTTCTAGATGGCCCCAGGATCATATTGTGTTCTGTGTAGAACAAGACTTCAAACTTGAACGCGTAAAGTTAAGGAGGCGGCCACGCAATACCGAAGGGGGAGCAGAAGCAAACTGACAGCATGGGCGGAGTAACATCTTGGCATTTAACCAAGCACAGAGAAGTCGCCATAGTTCTGTTTAAAGCTGCTAACATGGGCATAGACGTTTTAACTGTGTCGATTACCTTACTACCATCAAGATCTTGCCTTGAGGCTTTTTTTCATGACTTTCCTCCATCATATTTCTCAGTGTACAAACTCTTCTGCTTAATAGAGTCAAGGATCAACTAGCTACCCAAGTGACCTGCCGATAACTCTATAATTTGCTCGTGTATCTCCTTCGTTGCCAACCTAGCTGTATGCAGCTGCTATCATAATAGTTTCCACCCAAAGTAGATATAGAAGCTTGACTGTTAATAATAGTGCCCTTGCTTACAGATGGATGTAATCGTGCTTCATACTCCATACATGCATCATATCCAAATTAACCCTAATCAGCTGTTAGGGTCATCACATCACGTGAAGATAAAGCCAATCTAAGTTCTCCAGTTATAGGCTAGTCTATAATAGGTATAGCTTAATGGGGCCCAATGGTCGGAGGAGAAATTCCTAATGAGGGAAAAAAAAACTAAAAAAAAAAAATAAGAGAGAGAGAGAGAGTTGGAAAAGAGTGATCTCTTGGATTTGAAGAACTTCCGCCTTCCTCTTTACATATATACTTTATATTTCTACATTCCATATTTTTTTTTTTTCCTTTAAAAATTCTTTCCTCTTCCTCTTTTTGATACTATTTTTCTTCAAATTTTGTTCATTACTTCAGATTCAAAGGCCTACCGTCAAAATGAGTGAAAATGAGATGGTCGCAGAGGCTACCGGTATCAGCAGCAGCGCTGATCGCATGGTAGGCATGGATCATGCTGAAGTGCGCTACTTTACAAGGTACGAGAAGAGAAATTCTTTGTATTGTTCTTAATTGTGCTAACCAAAATGGTAGCTATGACCATCATGGTAAATATATCAGATAAAATCTATGTTGCTATTTGTCGCAGCTGCTAATGTCAAAACCCCGCTTAGGCATTCATGAGGAAATGCTTGTGAGTTAATTTCTGAAATCGCACCACCTGCCCTTTACTATGCTAATCCAGGTATTTTGTTGTCCTTTAGAAAGATGATGTTCGCACCCGATCATATCGCGATTCTATCTACCAAAACCGCCATATTTTCAAGGATAAGGTTGTTCTTGACGTTGGGTGCGGAACTGGTATTCTCAGCATGTATGTTGCCGGTTTCAAAATTCTTGGGTATTGAAAGCTCTAACGAACTCGTTGAATAGGTTTGCTGCGAAGGCCGGTGCCAAACACGTAATTGGTGTGGATATGTCGTCAATCATCGAAAAGGCCCGTGAGATTGTTGCAGTCAATGGTCTCTCCAACAAAATTACCCTTCTCCAAGGAAAGATGGAGGAGGTCGTCCTCCCCTTCCCCAAAATTGATATTATCATCTCCGAGTGGATGGGCTATTTCCTTCTCTACGAGAGCATGTTGGATACTGTCCTCTATGCTCGCGATCGGTACCTCGTCGAGGGTGGTAAAATCTTTCCCGACAAGGCTACAATGTACCTGGCTGCTATTGAGGATGGT
Source organism: Aspergillus haitiensis (assembly GCA_027569155.1). Taxonomy (NCBI): domain Eukaryota; kingdom Fungi; phylum Ascomycota; class Eurotiomycetes; order Eurotiales; family Aspergillaceae; genus Aspergillus; species Aspergillus haitiensis. The sequence goes on from JAPDEO010000021.1 coordinate 413,283, forward strand.
GAATACAAAGATGACAAGATCGGATGTAAGCGCGCAGTTTGCTTTGCTCTATTGGGGCCATTGCTAGTCTCAATTCGCTAATTAGCCAACAGTCTGGGACAACGTGTACGGGTTTGACTATAGCCCTATGAAGGAGATCGCCCTCACAGAGCCTCTCGTTGATACCGTTGAGCTCAAAGCTCTCGTCACCGACCCTTGCCCCATTATTACTTTTGACCTTTATACAGTAACCAAGGCCGACCTAGTGTTCAAGGTCCCATACTCGCTTCCTGTTAAGCGCAGCGACTTCGTTCACGCCATCATTGCTTGGTTCGATATCGAGTTTGGCGCCTGCCACAAGCCGATCACTTTCTCTACTGGCCCCCACGCGAAATACACACACTGGAAGCAGACTGTTCTCTACTTGCGTGACGTCCTGACTGTTGAGGAGGAAGAATGTGTGACTGGTACTCTCGAGAACAAGCCAAACGACAAGAATAAGCGTGATCTCGATATTCATCTTACATACAAGCTCGAAACTACAGACCAAACACGGTATACCGAGGGCGACTGCTTCTACAAGATGTGAGAAAATCTATTATTCCTTTATTATAAAGAATTAAATGCTAATTTCATGCAAGGTGCTAAACAATCCGTTAATTCTATCTATTGGTTATTCCACCATTATTTATGGACTCGAGTAATGATCTGTCAAGAAAAGAGAGCAAGTCGATATTGTGGGCCGCATAGCATTGATGGTAGTTCATGTGTATGGAAATTTGGTTGTTGATCATGACCTCTTTTTTCTTTTCCTTTTCTTTTCCCTTAAATTTTTCCCCTTTTTTTCTTTTGGATCTTTTTTTTCTTCCCTTTATTCAAATGTTCTGGCGTTGTTTCCGGAAGGCATGGGAATGGCATCATTTTTCGGCGTGAACAGAGAGATGATTTTCTCAAAAGACAAGTGTGAAGCTCCTCAAATTTCCTCAGGTAGATACCCAGAGTCGATGCTCAGTCTAGCCACCTCCAACATTCTCGTTCTGTTCAGCTTCATGCTCATTATCTTTAATTACATTCTCTGCGTGTAATTAATGCTTTTTTGATCGGGCATAATAAGATCATACATAAACAAGCAAGCATACTATCTAGATACTCACTTATATTCAAGGTCCTGGTACAGGTTACAGCAAATACTTGACACACATTCAGTGTATCCCAAGTTTTACAGTTGTATCCCCGTGGTTAAAGGCCATAATCAATTTCAACATTCTCTTCAATCTTCTTCTGGAGGCTAGGAATAATTAATGAAGGGCTGATAGTGTGGAGTATAGAACCCAATGACATTACTGAGAATAAATAACAGTAAAAATATATAACTAATTTGTATGAATATATTATATATTATGTATAATTACATCTAATCGGGTAAAGAAAGCTCGGGATGAATATCGATATAACCGTCAACCCGATGTCGCATGACACGTGTAGCACGTGATGTGCTCTTGATTCTGTGGGGTAAAGGTGTTTGTAAAAAGGCGATCGTCCCTATGCAGAGTACTAAATACAAAAGTATTTCTTTCTAAATCTGCTGCAGATAATTCATACGTATAGCGCAAGTATGAACAGAATTCCTTCCCCCAGGCTTCTGAGATCCCTGAAGCGTGTTAGGTATGCTCTCTCTGCCCCCTTCCTCCTTCGAGATCATCAATTGATAAGATCTAGTGTATCAAAGTATACCCTGTTGGTAAGTTATTGGAGAATTGAACTACTTACAATATGAATATGAACCGACCATGGAGGAAGTGCCTTCGAGTTTTTTTCTTTTTTTTTTTTTTCTTTTCTTTTTTTTATTCCTTTTTTAATCATTCTCCTTCTAGACGCCTGGCTCTCGGGTTCTTTCCACAGGTCTCAGACCCCTGACCATCCACGCGTCATCTCGCGTTTCACAATATCGAGCTGCTTTTCCTTCATTCACGGTGAAGACATACTCGTCGCTTGCCAATGCAGCCGAAGATGATGTCTTTACCTTCGATGAATCATCATCGTCATCCAGCAGCGAACCTGGTGTTGTTGATGAACGGGTGGTAAGCCTAAATATTTCAAGGCAGGAGTCATCGGTAGCTTCCTTGTAAGTAGAATCAAAGCAAGCAACTTCATTAACTACATTCGTTAAGAACTAATTATCTTATATAGTGGAAAGTTTTGGCTGAGGTAATTGTACCTAAGATATTTTCGTGAATATAATCTAACTAGAATGTTTTCGCCGGGCATAAGGGAGAATTGCCAGTGTCCTAAGTGCATTCACCCAGACACAAGACAGCGGGCTTCCAACACCTTTTCAGTATGCCCATTCTGTAGGCTCCCCTAAGGAGCTAATGGAAAGCTGACCAACCCACACATAGATACCACCAGATGTCAATATCCAGGCAATTAAATATCAGAAAAGAAATATTCATGTACAATGTATGTTATTCTCCCACCTTACGCTTGGAATTTATGATGAATTAACTTTCCCTAATCACAGGGTCTGATGGACACTCCGGTTGGTACCCATACAGATGGCTAGCTCTACATTCCAACAAGAAAGTCAACCGCAAAAACAGGGGTGCACCATTGCGATTCCGGTACTGCCATATTCAATGTATCACCATACGATGTTTCCCTGCTAACACCCATATGTAGAGACTACAAGTCGTATCAATCTGATCAACAGGAGTACCCAACAGTAGCTTATTCAGAAGTCATGGCTGGAGATGCTGGATTACTGGAGTGGCTCGAGAACATCGTAAGTCTTTACACAATGTCTCAAGAGCATCCAATCTAATCATCTGCAGTACGATTGGGGATTCTGCTTCGTCAGTGGAGTTCCTATCAGTCCAGAATCGACAGAGACTCTTTTAAAGCGGATTGCTTTCATCAGACATACCCACTATGGTAAGGCACTACTTCGATATGTCGTGCTGAGTCGTCTACTAACATGATCTAGGTGGGTTTTGGGATTTCACTGCCGACTTGACCTTTAAAGATACTGCATATACCAATGAATTTCTCGGAGCTCATACCGACAACACATACTTTACTGATCCAGCAAGGCTCCAGCTATTCCACCTATTGTCCCATACTGACGGTAGCGGCGGCGCCAGCCTACTAGTAGATGGGTTCCGGGCCGCGGCAACTTTACAAGAAGAGAATCCCGAGCATGCTAGGTATCTTCTATCAACTAAGCATCCTTTCCACGCCAGCGGGAATGATGATATCTGCATTCAGCCCTCGGAACAATTTCCTATTCTTAAGACTCATCAATACCTTCGTGAGCTCTACCAGATCCGCTGGAACAACTATGACCGGGCTCCAAAAAGGGATTGGTGGGTCGACGAGCAGGACATGTGGTATGCTGCCGCACGACATTTCGATGAGATTATCCGTAGGCCTAGCATGGAAATCTGGACGCAGTTGAAGCCGGGAACTGCTCTCAGTAAGCGATCACCCTTCCCCAGCTACCGCAAGAAACCCACTGATAATCCCTTGTAGTTTTTGATAACTGGAGAATGATGCACGGCCGCTCTGAGTTCACCGGGAAGCGAAGGATGTGTGGTGGCTATAGTAAGTAACCCTCTGTTTTATCTCCTCCCTATCGAGAAGCGATGTAGTTCTTGTGACTTCCAGATCTCAATTGTTTCCCTTTCTATGTATCATCTAGCCTCAAAAGATATACTAATTATGGGGTAGTAAACAATGACGACTTTATTTCTCGCTATCGCGTCCTCAAATTTGGCCGAAAAGAGCTCCTCCAGCACCTTGGAAACACAGCAAGGCATCCAACTAACCCTAATCGCTATGTGTAAGCGAATTCCAAGTCTCGCCGTTGTGAGTGAACCAAGAAACAAATATGGGTGGTCATATAGTGTAGAATATCCTCAATATCGACATCTTTGTGCAAGTACCAAGTACGTAGAATAGCCGTACTCGCATAGATTGGAGCTTTCTTGTAATTACCATTTAACTCCCGTGCTCAAGCTGTAAGTGGGTTACTCCTGCTAATAATCAGTCGGAGTTAAAATCGAATAAGGATTTGTAATTATGTCACGTGATGCAGGCAGTACAGCTGACGTTGTTTGGTCGGAGCTCTCAGCAACTCGCCTGAACAGCTCCTGTACACTGAAACTACCTTTCTCCATCCTCTGCACCTCCCCCCATTTACATCTATCCTACTTCTCTTAGAATTGATACTTACCATTTCCCCTTCATTCATATTAATCTTAACTTTCAATCATGTCGACCCTAGAAGATCTTGATGACCTCGAGCGTGAGGAGAGAGAAAAGAAGCAAGATCAAGGAGACGGCGGTGATGGCAAGCAACCCGGTGGAGATGGAGATGCCGAGATGAAAGACGCCGATTCGAAGAAGAAGGATGAGGAAGACGGTCTCCTGGATGATGAGATCCTCCACTCAAGCACAGCGGACATTGTCAAGCGGCGACGGATGCTGGAGAATGAACTCCGTATAATGAAGAGTGAATATCAGCGGCTATCGCACGAGCAGAATACTATGAGGGAAAAGGTCAAGGATAACCAAGAAAAGATTGAGAATAACAAGTAAGGGACCCTAAATTGTTTTGCTTCAACCGGGGGAAGGCCCGCTTGTCCCATTGCATGGAATGGCAAACGGCAGAGTTCCGTTACTTTGACACAAGGTGGAAATTACGATATATTTTGGTTATGCCTATTGTTGTCTACAAGAGAAACGCCGTTGCTGACTTTTTCTTCCCCTCGAAATCCGTAGACAACTACCATACCTCGTCGGAAATGTCGTTGAACTGTTGGACCTGGATGTCGAGGCTGAGGCTGCCGAGGAGGGTGCCAACATTGATTTAGACGCAACTCGAGTGGGCAAATCTGCTGTCATCAAAACATCTACCCGTCAGACAATATATCTTCCCCTCATCGGCCTGGTAGATCATGAGAAGCTCAAGCCTGGTGATCTCATCGGTGTTAATAAGGATTCGTATCTTATCCTGGATACTCTTCCTGCTGAGTATGACAACCGAGTGAAGGCTATGGAAGTCGACGAAAAGCCAACAGAGAAGTACACGGATATTGGAGGGTTGGACAAGCAGATCGAGGAAATTGTTGAAGCCATTGTATTCCCCATGAAGGAAGCGGAGCGGTTCAAGAAGATCGGCATCAAGGCGCCAAAGGGTAGGCTTTTTATCTCAGACTCACATCACCTACCGACTCAATTTTCTAATATCATTTCTCTCTAGGTGCACTGATGTACGGGCCTCCTGGAACTGGTAAGACTTTGCTCGCACGTGCCTGCGCTGCCGAAACAAACGCAACATTCCTCAAACTCGCCGGTCCCCAACTTGTCCAGATGTTCATCGGCGATGGCGCCAAACTCGTCCGTGACTGCTTTGCCCTCGCCAAAGAGAAGGCCCCCTCAATTATCTTCATTGACGAACTGGACGCTGTTGGTACGAAACGTTTCGACTCTGAAAAGTCCGGTGACCGTGAAGTGCAACGAACCATGCTAGAACTCCTCAACCAACTAGACGGCTTTGCTTCCGATGATCGCATCAAGGTTCTTGCTGCCACAAACCGTGTCGATGTGCTCGATCCGGCCCTCCTTCGATCCGGCCGTCTCGATCGCAAGATCGAGTTCCCTCTCCCGAACGAGGAAGCGCGCGCCAATATTCTCCAGATCCACTCCCGCAAGATGTCCGTCGAAAACTCCGTCAACTGGGCTGAGTTAGCCCGTAGCACAGATGAGTTTGGAGGTGCTCAACTGAAGGCTGTCTGCGTTGAGGCTGGTATGATTGCGCTACGTAAGGGGATGAGCAAGGTTGGACATGAACATTACGTCGATGCCATTGCGGAGGTACAAGCCAAGAAGAAGGATACTAATATGGGTATTTATGTTTAATTTATTATATCTTCTTTTTTTTTATTCATAAACTACAAAGGTGGAAAAGAGCTCTCTCTCTCTCTATATACAAACCTCATGACTTAGAGCTCTTGCAATAATTTTGAACCTCCTCCTAGCCTACATGCTCGATCCTCTACCCTTCATTCGCGCCACATCTTCACGTAATCATTTATCTTTTGGTCACATCATTAGATAGAGCATCAATGAACCACGAACAAGCCCATTACATTCTCAAATAAACATTTGAAAAGAGAACGGGAGTTGCGGTTTCTATGTTTATCGTACTTATTAAGAAAATTATGGAGTAACTAGAAGGCAAGTGTAGGTAATTTAAAAGAAAGAAAAATTGCATCATATCATATACATGTGATATACCTCGATCCCAGATCAAGAGGTATGTATGAATAAATATGTAGAGAGATAGAGATACGGGATGGCTGATCATCCGTAAGAGTATCTTACACTATGCAAAAAAAGAAAAAGAAAAGAAACAGAGGTAGGCGAATGATTAAGAGGAAAGAAGAAAGAAATGAAAGACAACTCTGGGCAGGAAAAAGAGAAAGGGAAAAGCAGAAGCAAAAAATAAAAATAAAATAAAATAAAAAAATAATAAGCCCGACAGAGTAGAAAAGGATGTTGTGGGTTCTAAATCCCCATATCTCGTGACTAGGCAGGTGACTAGCAGCATAAATATCACTCATGAATGCGCCATCAACTTGATAGGAATTAGAATGAAATTATAAGGGAGGGAGAGGGAGAATAGTGTTTCAGAGGAATATGTAGATATCAGGGTATACAGCAGGGGTATGTAATGTCCAAAAAGAAAAAAAAAGAAAAAGAATAGACAAGATCCAGCAATATAATGAATGCTAGGGTATGAAAAAGAAAATTTTTGTGAAAAATGTGCAATATCACCAGCAAGAAACATCCGTCAAACGCCCTTTCCTGCGTGCATGTGTGCTAATGTATCTCAAAAAAGGTATAAGGTCAATTGCATGCCAAAATTTCTAGGCAGGAGGAAGCAAAAGGATTAAAAGGTTAATGGTGGAGTTGACCAAAGACAATGAAGAGAGCATACTCCGTTCAGAGAAGACAGAACCAATTTAGAAAAGCTTTTTCAACCCCACAAGGTCAAGGTTCATGGGACGATCTCGCTCCATATGAAACCACCAGTCTCGGCCGCCCTTGTGATTATAATTCCAAGAACCTGTACAGACATCCTTATCCCAAGGAAGGGAGGTGGTCGGTGAGAGACTCATCGGTGTAGGTGGTGTACTTGGCGAAGTTGGACTGGTAATCACCGTGGAACGATTGCTGATACTACCCCAGCCGAATCGCGGAGTCGCAGTTGAGGCTGGGGATTGAGGCTCCTCAGGACATGGGCTCGCGGTTCCTTTCATGTTACTAAAGCAATTCACTCCAACTCCGGCAGCGAAGTTCAAGGATTGGTTTGCGGCTAAAATATGTTTCCAGGAAACCAACCCGCCCTCCGCATCCTGTCCTGCTATATCAGGGCGGAGCACAAATCGAGGGATCGCAACGTCATTGGGACTAGTTTTGGCGCCTATCCTCCCCATATAAGCCGGCATTCTCGAGTCATATACTGTGACAGGGTCATCGTGGTTCCCTGGTACACGAGTTTCCCTTGGCTGCTCTAAGGGGGCTCCCCATGTATTATATTCATCCATTCCCGTGTCAGATTCCTCATCGGATGAACCTTCTAGAGCGTTTTCAGGCACATAGGAGTCCGAATGGTCTGTGATGAGGACCCTCATTCCAGTCTCAGTATCTTTGGCTGCCATATCAATGAACGTCTGGGCTCGTATTCGAGCTGAAGTTAAGTTATTGCCCCCGGGTAATGCCATAGGGCGAGTGGTTACAGAGCCATGAGAGCTTCGAGGGAGGCTATACCGATCTGGTTGAAGTAATGCCTGTCCATATGGAACTGGTTGGCAAACGGCTTGGAGAACGCCTGGCGGCTCGATATCTGATGGCGCTCGTAGTGCTTCTAGTCGGGGGAAACCGGCATGAAGGATACTTTGAGCAAGATGAGAATTGGGCGTCTCCGTATGTCGCGCAGGCTTGACAAATGGTGCAAAGTCGAGCCGGCTGAGGGCTGTGTTTGGGTTAGGGCAGGCAACGTCCCAATGCAAATATTTGAGACTTGAGGATGCTAGCAACGGTTGAAAGACGATACCATCTGTGTCCAGGGTTGGACATTTGTCGGTTTGGACAATCTTGAACCGCTCTAGGTTCCGTAAGGAGGCTAATATTTTCGACACAACCAGTAAGGATTCAATATTAGGCTCAATCAAGACGAGCGATTTGAGCGTAAACGAGTCCGGTCGCGAGGTATACTGTGTTAGACCTGCATCAGTGATGCCCGGTAGGTTTTCCAGTCGAAGCGATTCAAGGGGCGGTAAACACAACAGAGCGCTGCTAGCAAATGCATCGGCATCAAAATTGGAGATGCACAAATGGCGCAACGATGGCAGGAGATCAATCATTCGTAAAAATAAGCTTGGCTCAAGAGCACCGGTTCTATTCAAGCCGTAAAGTGCCAATGTCTCGAGGTTGGTCCACGACACATGGTAGTTGAGGAATTCAAACATCTGCAAAGGACCGAGGCTACCAGGACAGGCAGTGTCGCGTGGGGAAAGCTCGGAAACCTCTGGGGCTTCGCACAAGATCCAGCAATGCTCCTTCAGCTTCCGCCGTGTTGATAAAGCATGCGTGAGGCGATCGAACTCGTGATTGTAAGGAATAGTCAGTCCTAGGAGTCGTTCTAGGTTTGGGCACACCATCACAACAGATGCAACCAAATCTCGGTACTCTTGCCACTGGGTGCTATGTTTGTTTGAGGTAAACAGGAGGTCTATCTGTGGGACGCGAAGCTCGAGGACAAGATTGGCCAGCAATTTCCTCTCGCGCAGTGTACGTCTTAGCAACTTTAGTCGGCTTCCTCGTTTCATTTTATACTTCTTCAGCTGGGCTGGGGAATCATTCCCGATTATCTGAATGCTGTTGTAACTAATTGTAGAGGATTAGGGGGGAAAAAAAAATTCCAAAGTTAGTATGTGATTTTACTGGGAGCCTTTCTGCCTACAAAAAAAGGATTGGCAGAGCTAGCACCTGGGAGAAGAATTCACACTCACAGTCGAGCTCGAACGGCTTTTTCCCAAGGGCGGCAGGTAAGAGATAGGGCATATAAATCGCGTTGGAAGCATGTCATACATCCTGACTGCTGAGGGCCAATGTGCAAGAACTGGAGCTGATTTAGGATATTTTCGTAGACCTCCTGCGGCACTCGTTTGAAGATAGACTCTAATATCTTATCCAGTGAGGCAGCAGAATCACACATCCGATATGAGCCCGACGACGTAGGAGAGTAGGAGGTAGGAGCGGTGGAGACGGTATAATTGCTCTTGAAGGATGAGAGGGAGGAAGTTCGAGAGGAAATTGGCTGCGCCGACACAGCATAGCCTGAATCCTTGTAGCTATGCATGACTGGGGTTTGATACGGAGCCGTCGCAGGTCCATTTTCAGGCATACTGGCAACGATATTCATATTGAATACTCCTTGTGCATCGAGCGATCATGTAGACAGGGTGTTCAGGTGAGTAGAGAACAGAGGGGAGCGGACAAAGGGGAGGAAGGGGGGTTGCTGGTGTGAAGTTAGGGGCAAGAACAGCGATGGTATGAAATTCGGAGAGGAAAAAGCTTGTATCAACTCTGGTATGTCGGTAAAGAGAGCAATCAAAGACCTGAAGAAGCAGATTGAAGCCCCAAGGTATGTAATAAGGTAGTTACACGTTTCAGCGACAGAGGAATAGTTGTTGCGCAAGGGTTGGCAGTCGATCTTTTTTGCCTTGTCTGTGTATACTCAGACACAAAGGATTACGAGGGGGGGGAGAGAAAGGGAAAAAAATAAAATAATAAAATAAAATAAAATAATAACACGAATGATAATTAAAAAAAAAAAATAAATAAATAAAAAGTCAAAATAAAATAGAATAAATAAATGAAAAGAAGATTTACTAAAATCAAGAAGAAGCAACAGGGCTATTTTAAGAATTATGTCTAGGACATGAGGGAAAACAGTGAGTGAACCTTGGATTAGTCTGGCTTTCCCCCTCTCCCCTCCTCCCTCCTCTCTCTCCTTTCCTAAGAGACTAACATGAATTATCATGATAAATTGCTCAATGAGAACATGGAACCAACTGGTCCGCCATTTCTCTATTGAGTTAGAGAAGCAGGACTAACATGAAAGGGCACGGCATCTGAGGGGCCGATCATCTCCACAGAAGAAGGCATTAGGCTCTTGGACTGGGTCTTGCATTCTTTACCCCCTCATGCAGGAACATGTCAGCAACTCGTGCTTGAAAGGTCACTAATCAGTGGGACACGGAGAATAAGACTTTGTATCCCCCCACTAACTTCCTAGGTTAGAAACCAATATCATAGAATGAGGGAGGGGGGCGGGGGCCAGAGAGAAAGAAGAGGATCGCGCGGTGCATGAGAAAAAGGGGACCATGATTTGATTTGTTCGTCGATATGCAAAAGGAGGAAACTCTTAGTCGTGGTGGGAAACTAAATCTGTTAGTTTGCGAGTTAGTTTCTCTAGAGAGGGACGGGCAACAACCTAAATCAGTAAAGATACTCTTGTGAATTGGGATATTATTGGAGTGGAAAAATACTTCTCCAGATTCAGATTTCAGAGTCGTCTTTTAGCTATCGAGGAACAAGAGTGAGATAAAGAAGGGAGAGGGTCAAAGCATGCTCCAACGAGCTTGAGGAGATCTGATTTTGAATCGGACATGCTTCTTCATCCCTTCCAGGTATTTTCAGCCGAGAAGGAGGGTGAGCTGACGGAAATCAATAAGAGGATGACGAGTGACGACAAGAGATCTCCATCCATCCAGGGGTTCAGTTCTTTTTTTTTTTGGCAGCTTTGGCGTGCCTCAGAGTCAACAGTGGCCACCCGTGGAACATGGCAGCAACCCTAGTCTTTCCTCAGGATAGTGTCATGCATAATGCTGGTTTAGTCCCAGGGACCTGACTCTAGTCCCTTTTAGGGCGGTTCGTCTGCTGTAAGCGCCCTGCTACCCCCCTTTAAGATGTGTTCGCCTGTCAAGGTTTCGAAGTTCATAAATTTTTTTTTTCTTTTTCTTTTTTCTTTTTTTTTTTTATTTTGCCAATAATCAGGATAAGCTTACAGGTAGATATGATATCGATAAATAGTTGTACCAGAGTTATGCCTATGAGGTTCCCTCCCGGAAAATCCTTGGGAAAATATTAATGAGAAAAAAACAAAAACAATGGGTTAAAAAAAACCCCCTTACTATCATGAACATCAACCAGCATCCCCTGAATAAGTACGAAGTTACGAACCCCCATTGTGATAAACGCTTGGTTCCAGTCAAACCACTGGTTCGTGCGATTCTAAAATATCATTGGCCAAGACTGTTGACCCAGTTTCATGCATTTAATTTCCAACTTTCTCGAGGAAGTTCCCACCCACGATGATGACAGTGAATTATTATTATCCATCAAAAGGTTATTAGCTACTACTTAAAACAAACAAACAAGTTACCTTAGGTTACTTCGTAGCTAATAAATATTGTTAACTAATGTCTCATTCTTATTCTAATTCAGACGTCAGATTCGTTTCTCGATCTCCCGAATAATGCTAAATATCTTTCCTTAATGAGATGAGATCAGAGATGAGGCGAGATTGCTTGCTGACTACCTCCATGCAACATGATGGTCCTTTTCTTTTCTCCGAGATGTATTTTGGATACTATACCAATACCCACCTACCACCCATCATCAGCCCAAGTCAGAATTCAGACAATAACAATCTAATAAGAAGGAGGAGGACAAGCACCCCCCAAACCCAAGAAAAAGAAAGAAAAAGCCCCCCCAAGTAGATGTAGTCCTAGAGATAGTAACTCCGTATACAGTCACTAGGTACACTAGTCAAATTCGAGCACGCCATATGGATTAATCTTCTTCTTCATTTGCTCTTTGAATTCTAAACTACGTACCTAGTAGTTAGTGACGGAGTAGTACCTACCTTAGTATATATAGAGTTAGCACCCACCCAAGGTAAATCTTGGGTTAGCTCAACACTCCAAGAGTGGGAGGAAAAAGCATAGTAGGTTAGCTTGTCACTAGTACTACATCAACCACGAAAAGGTCAAGCGGGTTTGACAAAACCAAGCCAAGTCTCAGAAGAAGAAGAAAAAGAAGAAAGGGAGAAAAGAATAGAGAAATTTCTCTCCAATCGAATCCCATCCCTGGATTGGGTGCTTCCCCGCCCACTTCTAAGTTCTGTAGGGGTCGGAACCATCAAACCTACCTTAAGGAGTTACGTAGCAGGATAAGGATATCAGAATAGTACTAATAGGTACCTAGGTACAAGTAGGTAGCTATCTCCAATCTTGTCCTGATTACCTATGCATACCTGCTATCAAAGGGGGTAGTGATCAACTTATTATTTTCTATCTATTATTTTATATTGCGCTTTGTCCTAGTCTCTTGTTCAATTATAAGAAGACACTGCATAATATCAAATATCAAAAAATATTTACACAAAGGATGCTAACCAAAAAGTTTAATTTTAGTATGGAAACTCTAATCTTGTATTCATCTTTTTTTTTTGGATCCTTCATACTTCAGTTGAAACCTTCATACTTCAGTTGAAAGGCCCTTCCGCCACTCAAGTGGCCATGTTACAACACTATAGACATTTCTTTTTATTATTAAATACATACAACTAAACTCGTGGTAGTTAAATAACTCCCAACATTATTTCGCAAGTTGTAGTCAGAAGCCTCGGTGCTATCCAAGCTACCAGAATTCGAAAACATCTTTCAAGTCCCAGGAAAGGGAAGGGATAATAAGCAAAGCGGGACGCTAGAATTTGGGTTCAAGGTATGTAGGTAGGTAGGTATGTAACTATGTAGATTATGCTTAGTATGCATATCGCCGCCCAATGGTAGAAAAAGGCTTCAAAGCAAATGTCCTCCCCGCGCCAATGCCTCCAGTTAAACGCCACTATATCAACCATTTATCACCATCTGTCTTGTCCTATCAAAGATATGCAATTCCCAAAAAGGAAAAATAGCTCTAGGGTAGGCCTAGTCACATCACGAGGAAACAGAGGGCTGTAAAAGCGGTAGGCGAGTCGGCCAAAACAAAAAAAAAAAAAAAGAAGCACAGAACTAGATGACGGATATCACAATCACAGACATTCAAAAGGATGAGGTGCTAAATAAATAAGGTCGATCGAACTCTTCAAGTTTAAAGAGGAGCACCAGGCACGGGACAAAAGTCGATCAAAAAATCATAAGCATGGATGCCCACTCAGCTACCATATCAATATATGATCCAGAAGTAAGCTAGGGGAATGCAAAAAAGCCGGCAATTCTGCTCCCATCCATGGAGAATAAGAGAAGGATAATAAATAGATAAGGTATGGTCCTTAAAAGTAGGCTGAAAATGGAAGAAAAAAGATCCCACATTTTGTACCCCATTGAGAAAAAAAAAAAAAAAAAAAGGCATATACAGAAGGAAAGGAGAAGAAAAGACACAATATATGCAGACATCACAACTCCATTATCATGCGTCAAGAACCATATCACATGTCAAAGTTATCATCAACATTGAAGATACCAGGCTCACCACCTTCTCCGGTCTTTTGAACGCCACTCATGTGGTGATCCACAGAAGCTCCAGGTCGGTGAGATCGATGCCAGGCGTCGGTATCCTCTTCCATATGATCTGCAGGGTCATTCTTAAAGTGGTGATCAATAGAGCTTTCGTTGACGAAGGTGAATCCCTTGAAGTTAGCCTGCATACCGGGAGACAGGGGTGTTGATGCAGTCAGAAAACCATTAGCAAGGGCCGCTGCACGGTCATTCAAGGAGCTGCTATTGTCTAAAGCATTTGTGAACTCGGGATCAAAATTGGAGGTATCCGTATCAGACTTGAGCTTCGGCTTAAACGGAGGAATCACCTCCTTACGTCCCAAGGCTTCCCAGTCAATGTCATGGAAGAATGGATGCGCCATCAGTTCTTTTGCGTCACCCTTGGCGCCCAAACGGTGCTTAGGGTTTCGGTTCAACAACCCTTTCACGAAATTTCTTCCTTCGGTGCTAAGGGCGTCCCTTGGGAATCGAACTTTACCAAATGCGATATTCTTATACATCTGCTGGGTGTCTTCGGCGTAAAATGGGCTCCATCCGCAGCACATTTCAAAAACAAGGACTCCTAGTGACCAGAAATCCACCATTTTGGTATATCCTTGTTCGTCAAGTAAAACCTCGGGTGCCAGATATTCAGTTGTCCCACAGAAGGTATTGGTGGTGTCATTTTGCGTAAGATTCGCCTTTGAGAGACCGAAATCGCAAAGCGCAATGTGACCATTAGCGTCGAGCAAAATATTCTCTGGTTTCAAGTCACGGTAAACGATATCATGATCATGAAGGTGTTGCAGAGCCAAGATCAACTCAGCAATATAAAATTTGGCGCGAGCTTCTTGGAAACGTCCTTCCTTCTGGAGGTGCCAAAATAACTCGCCGCCAGACATGTAGTCTGTCACAAGATAAAGATCTGTTGGCGTCTGGAATGAAAATTTGAGTCCAACAATGAAAGGTGAGGCTGCCATAGCCGTCCGGACTAGAATATTCCGCTCCCCCAAGGTGTGAGCGACCTCCTTCTTCTGGATGATCACCTTCTTCGACAGTACCTTCATGGCATAAATTCGCTGGGTGTCTTTCTTTTTGACTTGATAAACCTGGCCAAACGTGCCCTTGCCGATGAGCTTTAGAATCTGGAAATCATTCGGTCCCACCTGCCTCTTCTCTGTCCTCTCGAATCGCATCTCCATATGAATTTCTCCAGACACCTGAGAATCGCCTGCACCACGGGCCGACAATGGGAACCACCCTTCAAGGCGGCTGTTATCTTCGGTGAGGTTGATACATAGCCGCACGTGACCCATGAATGCTTCCTGGTTGTTGCGATCGTACACAGAAACGTCAATTTCAGACTTATCTCCAAACACGTCACTAGAGAAAATCATGATTAGGGGGGAAAAAAAATTGAAAAGAAAAGAGAGAAGGAAAGAAGGAACGTACAAGACTGACTCATGATTCCAGTGTGGATCTGTTACGGGCGCATGTCCTCTGTGATCAGACGAATCAAGGGCGCTATTGTGGCTGCTTTGCCGACTCTTCATGGGGATAGCCATTGGCCGTCCAGAGTCTCGGACTATTTTTTCCCGCTCCTTCTGCTGCCGTTTAATTGACGCTTCTTCCTCATCCTGAGCACTTTTCGAAATAGCTTCATTCCACTCGAAGACACATATGACATACGGGTCAAATCCTGGTCGAAGTCCTCTTGCCTCAGAAATTTTGACGAACAACTTGCCCTTGAGAGAGGCCACGGGAGGTCCCGGGGGCTGCGAAGACGTGTCCATTGGCGAGGGGAATGCCTCGTTCAGCTTTCCCGCAATTTCATCGGTTGATCTTGCTATCTCGTCCGATTGCGAGTGCACGGCGTCTGAGGAATAAGGAGACGATGTCGGTTGTTTCTTATCGGGTTGCGAACCGTCGTTTGACATCGCCCGAGGAGTGAGCGGTGGGGTGTTCTTTGACGTTGAGAGATCGGGTACGTTTGAAGTTAGCTTCGCTAAGTTCTCAGAGGACATGGAAACATGTGGCTTCTCATGGTCGAGGAGGGGTGGTTCCGACAAACAAAGTGCATCCGAGACATAAGAAAGAGAAGGGTTGGAAAAATGGGAGGCAAGAACGGGGTCGTCAGAGACGCTAGAGACAGGGTGAGAAGTATGACGACGTGTCTGAGAATCAGAGCAAGACATGCTTCTCGACGGAGAAAGATAATTCTTCAATGTGGTAAACAAAGAACTGACACCCTTTTCTGGGGAATGGGGCCCAAGTTCTGGCTCTTCTAATTCTTTCTGAAGAAGGGAACATGCGGAGGAATAAGGGGGGGTAGGCAAGTTTGTAGAGGAGAATTCCTCCGACGACAGCTCCTTGGTGTCAGGTTTCTTGCCTGGGAAAGCGTTCAAAGACTCGGGACTAGCCTCCTCACGCTCCATCATGACAAAGGACCCCAGGGAAGAGGAAGGGCCAGGGGAATGGTCATCGCATGTCCCAGAGGCATGCGCACCCGATTGAGCGTTGGGAGTAGGAACAGAAGACTCGGAAAGGGAAAACCGGGATTTCAGAGTGCGGAGGATATCAGCAGAAGAACCACCAACCTGGAAGTAGCTGTGCATTATGGAAGGCAGACGTTTGTCTGCTAGGTCGGGCTGCGGGGTAGCGATTCCGGACGGACTCGGACTATTTGAGCCAATTTGATCCTGGTTATCGTCGTCCTGCGAACCATTGCTATGAGGTGTGTTAGTCAGAGGCGACATGCGTGGCAACGCAGTAAGTGTGAGGAAGCAAGAAGTAAACGCCATGGTTGTGTCAGGAAACTCATAGCCATATGGCAGATATCCATAAGACAAGACAAGAAGCGATGCGATAGGAGATTTGAGAAAAAAAGAATAGTGTATCAATCACAGTAAGAGCAAGGGTGTGTCTTTATAAACAGGCAGGCAACATTAATCCCGCATGATTGATGATGTGATTTGTTGCGGTTGCCTCCAACCAATGTGATAAAATTCTAAAAGAGGGTAAACTCAAACCAAATTAAACAACAGAAAGGCCCAATGAAAAATGACTCAAAAGGAATTTCATCTTTGTCTTTCTTTTGGGCCTTTGTTATTTTATTTTTTAAAGGGAGGGCTAAATTTGGAATTGTGCTTTCTCTCTTCATATTTTTTTTTTTTTTTTTTTTTTTTTTTGCATGCCAATTTGCCAGCTTGGAAGCAAAAGGACTAAAAAGTTTGATTACTCACTTATGCGGTATTGGCTGCCTCAACAAGTCCGCATTTTCATGCAATCCTGTTCCACTCTGAGCAGCAGCCATAATTGTGTTTCCATCCGACACGAAATCCTCCGCCAAGGATACTCCGAATGGTGGTAAAAAGAAAGCTCGTCGGAGTAGTGGGTGAGGGTGGAGGAGGGGAGAGGTTAATAAGGAGGAAAAAGAGGGTAGTGCGGAGGAGAGGAGACAAATTATGTGCGGGAATATGAGTCGAGTCGACGTCAGGTAAGGAAAAAGAAGGGAAAAAAAAAAATAATTTTAAAAAAGCTAATAGTGAATTATGCCGGACAGTAACGATTCTGACGAACGAGCTAAGGAAGTTTGCGGGAGGATGGATCCGATCGGGTTCGGATAGTAACGAAAAAGAGAGGGGTCAAGGGATGATGACCTGATACTGTGGCCCTCGAGTTAAAGATTATTCATCTAGAAAGTGAAGACTAGCATTATTAGAAGAGCACCGTAGTCACCATCACGATTCATTCCACGGAGGAAGGAAGGACTCGAGACAGACGAGTAATAGGTAGTGTAGTGATATTAATTACATTAGAACCAAGACCCTCAAGTCATCGAGTCCCCGAGGAAAAGTACCTGGTTTTAAAGTCTTTCCTTTCCTGGACGGAGGGAGAGAGCGACTTTACCTTCCTGCCTATGGAATAGTTAAAAATGTGGGTGCGCCTGAGAGAAGGCGTTCAGGCCCAGACGGATAAATGGCGGACGGACGGCGGCCGGCGGCGGCGGCGGTTTTTTGGGGGTTTAAGTTACTACTGGTAGTTATAGTGAAGTATAACGGGAGAGGGTGGTGAAAGGAATCAAGTGACAGGGTACAATCTCAGTCATGAGCTACTAGAAATAAATATAAAAATAAAAGAGAGAAGGGGGGGTTAAAGTATCAATTAATCAAAATAATAATCATCAGCAGTAGTACTTGTAGTCTAAATCATCAAGGAGGGGGGAGGCCAAATGGAACAATTCAAAGAGGGCTTGGAAGTTGGGGTGGCGTTAAAAGGTCTAAAGCTGAAGTCGTGGTAGACATAAGCTGCCGCTGATGCCGCTGTATGGATCGGGGCTGCAGCAGGACAAATTGAATCGTGATGATGGTGATGATTATTACTATGTCTAATTACTCTTATTTTATTGTTATTTTCATTGTTTTCATTATTATCGTAATTATTAGTACTATTTAGTATTTGATTTGCACTTGGGTGACAAAATTGTAGACAATGGCATAGTCACGGTCATAGGTAGTAGTTAGTTACAATCTTGGTGAGGGGAGAAGAGGAGCCACAAGTCAGACGAGAGAGGAATTCATTGACGAGTGGAGATGAGGAGTAAGACTTCGAGAGATACTTTCTTTTCCTTCTGAGACAGGAAAAAATGAATTACCTCAGCCTCAAGCTAAGTACTTTTCCCTAAGATAAACTGAAAAACAAGAAGAGGAGTATTATAATTCCTTGGAAACAAAAAGAATAAAATAAATAAAAATTGGTCTTTTGTTTGGGCTCCAATAGTAAAAACGATGACTCGTACCTACCTGTAACTAATACTTAGTAGTAGCTGAACCCTGCCAGGACTCAGACAAAATTACTGGTATGTACAGCAAGGTATTCGGTTGGGGACCCAGACGATTGCTGGGAGGCAAAAGAAGTGCCTCAGTTTGGAGAGATCCAAAAGGGAAACACACATGGGCGCCTGAGGGGAAGGAGGGGAATTTTCAAAGTCATCGTGGTACAAGTGGGGAGAGAGTTGTGGTTCTGGCAAATGGAGGCGCTGGCAAGTCGTCAAAGGAACCTACCATAGTCACTGGCCACCAAACAAGTCAATTTTACGCCACATTGGCCAGTTATGGAAAGTACGAAGTAATAGGTGTCTAGGAGGTCCCAAGCACCTGTAGTTGGAGGTATAAGGAACCCGAATATCTAGATACTTAAGAAAGAATTAGTACAGTGCCTCCAAACTACAGCCGTATTGGGGTTATGCACAGCAGAGGTAAGCAAGTAACTATCTATTGTCATATTTCACCACTCAATATAGTAAGTAATAGAGATTTTAAATCCATGTCTGAAATAGCTAGTAATGTCAATACAGCGATTATACGGCGTATTTTACTTGCTTTGGTAGTGGGGCAAAATATCGGGAAAAATTAAGTCAAGTGGCCACTGACCCAGGACTGGGAGCCGGACTGTGAGCCGAAGTATATAATTATCTCCTTGGTAAGAATGGGGAATGCTAGGGAGTAGAATCTCTAGTATTGAGAAATAGATTTTTCAAAATAACAAGAATAATTACTAAATAGATGATCATAATACAATGTTCAAGGGGTAAAAAAAAGTAAATAAATAAAATTAATACAAGGTCAGAAGATGAATAATGTCATGCATTTTTGCAGAGGAGCTAGGTCACTAGTCAGAGTAAAGCCCCATTCGCCTGAATAGTAGGTCAAAATACTTGTAATTGATGAACAGGTGAGCACTGATCATCAGCAGTGACAGCATCATACATACCTACCTACCTACTGCTGCTGCTGCCTTCCTCTAACTATTGCCGCATCCCGTGCGACTAGCGGATGATTTGTGGTCCGTCCACTTTTAAGTTCCTACTCTGTCCTTCAGGCTGGAAGTCACTATGAATTACTGGATCCGGTATAGCTATTTTATATATGTATTGTTTTTCAATAATATTGGAATTCAACGGCTCTATATAATATTATATGTATCATCTAATGTTTGGTGTGATAGTATTACCCGCCACCAAGTAACTATGTCTTATCCTATTAGTGCTACTGGTTTTTCTTTTCTCCTGCTTTTTTTTCCCTTAAATCCGCGGCCCCAAAACCTGGAGTGCCTAACTGCCATCCGCGGAATCGCTACATAATAGTCTCGAGATATCGAGGCAGACTTATGCATCCGGCATGGAGGGCGGGACACATAGAAAATTCCCGTGTATGACGTCTTGCTGCAAGCCATAACAGCAGTGTTAGGGGTGCGCTTCGAGTGTGGTAGGTTCCTAGGCGTTATTATTATTAGAACACCATTAAGCAAGTAAACTCCAGCTTTCTTAACGTCAAAGCTCCGGAAGGTACTGTACGTTGCCAGTAGCTATAAATGTTTCGCTTTGTGTTTGGTCTAGATATAAATAAAGATAGGAGAGACGAGCTGGGCCAATAGGCGGGGCAGTGAGCAATGACAGGTTACTACTACCCCTCCTAGGTAAGTAAGTAAGGTGAGTAAAGTACCTAAAACTATTGAAGGTAGTAGGGACAAACACCAATTTGGAAACTACAAGGTTGTTTCTGGATACGGCAAGGCCGACAACCCGGAGAGAATTAGGCGAGATAATAATAACAACAGATGCTTTAGCTATTTTCTACATACTCTGGGTGTGTGTGTACGTACGTACGTACGTGTGTACATACGGACATATCTTTTATTTACATTTGGGGTTTTTTATTATGGCTTTATACAATAAGTATGATTGATGATCAGAGGATGAAGGCCCAGGAAATACTATTATTGTTGTTGTCGATATGACAAAGCGAGTAAGTAAAGTAAGTAAGTAGTAGTAGTATATATTAATTATATATATTTCGCAGTAGTAGATAATAGAGGGGAAGGGGAGAAAAAAAATATGTTTTGAAAAAAAGGAAAAAACAAATGCTCACATGCGGATTCGAACCGCAGACCTCGTGATTACTAGTCACGCGCTCTACCAACTGAGCTATGCGAGCTCGCTGGATGAGTCATCTATCTTTTCAGTGATATCTATTGTTAGTATTCGCTTTTAATGTATTTTATTTCAGTTCGATTAAATATGTGATCTATAGAAATATCATGACAGATAGGTAAATATAGTCCGGTAAATATTAATTCATACGCTACCTATTCGACCCCATATATAGGAACACAATCCGATGATAAGGCCTCTTAGGTCATGGTTAGTGAGAACGTGCAATGTTGCAATGCAAGTTATCTTGGGAGGATTGGCATCACCATAACTATCAGCCTCTGAACTCTTTGATCTTCTTTGTGGTGTTTTTAGTATCATCTGTGTTTTGTTTATTGGTCCTTGCTTACTTCCATGCTCCCTGGTCAGCATCAGAACACTATTGAGATATTTTATTGCCACTTTGGACAACATATATATTATGACCACCAACATGTTCCACGTCATTTACGTTTATTATAATTAATCAATAATTTTTCTGACCACCCTCACCTTAGGCCAAACAAGCATGTCCCAAGTTGTAGTTTAATACATCGAGCTACCGGATGGGTACGAGCAGGTATGCTATGGAGATAATGCAAGTGTCATTAAGAGCACTCCTAGTGAAACCGGTAGGTATGAGATGACCAAGGATCATACTTGGAAGGATAGTAGTATCAGCATCCAAATACAATATTGGATAGCTTCGAATAAATTTAAAAAACTAGATCCAACCAATTTTAGGTATATAAGAAGTACTTAGTAGTACTAGGTAGCGTTTGATGCAAGATATTACTATCTACCTGTAGGTAAGTATACGTAGATTCCTAATACGTGATAAATGTAGGGCATAGGGCTTCCTATGATTTACATGTGGAACTGAACTCACGTGAACTCTGCTCGGAGAAACACCAACCCCGACGCGGTGCTGGTCTGAGCTCTGGCGCGAAGTCGCGGACAGAACAAGGGCATCAAGATTGATATTACAATTGGAGGTTCATTTTGATCTTCGGCGGTCTCAATTCCCAGCCCTAAGGTCGCAATGCCCAGGAAGCTACGAGCGGCTGCGCAAGCAGCAGCGCAATCCCTAAGTATGTTTAAAAATTTTTTTTCATCCTGCCTATTTTATTTATTATTCCTCCTTTCTTCTCTTTGTCATGTATCTCTACGCCATGAACACCCCCAAACTCCCAGGGACATGAATACTAATCCATCAACCTTTCTAGAGAATGTTCCCCCCCCAATCCCTGATGCATCGGACGAGGAGATGGTAGAAGCCCCTCCGTCACGTGAAAGTTCAGCAGCCATAGAACCAGAGGAAGCCGCAGATTCACCAAACAAGGACCCTGATGCCGAATCTCAAGCAGAACTAGCTCAGGATGAGGAGGGCGCATCGACACCAGCACAGGATTCGAACCCTCCATCTCGCGGGGATACTCCCACACGAAGTGGAGGTCGAGTCTCAGCAATTCCGCGAAAACGGCGAATTGGCCGTCCACCCAAAAACCGTCCTCCTGACTGGGATACGCCTGACGATGGCGCTCCTCAGACACCAGCCCATTCCAACACGCCAGCGAAGAGGAGACGTGGGCGACCTGCTGCTAGTGGAGGCCGGTGGTCCAGAAACCGCGGTCCTTCCCATATTACCCAGGTGCCGATTGATAAGGAAGGAAACATGATGGATGTGATTGACGACGAAGTTGCCCTCCCAGAGGACCCCGAAGGAGAAACCAAGGTGGATAAAAATGGAAACCTCAAAGGCGACCGAGAGTACCGAGTGCGAACGTTCACGATCCTCAACCGCGGCGAACGACAATACATGCTGTCCACGGAACCAGCCCGTTGTATTGGGTTTCGAGACTCGTATCTATTCTTCCAGAAACACAAACTTCTCTACAAGATTATTATTGACGACGACGCAAAGCGCGACTTAATCGAGCGGGAGGTGATTCCGCATTCCTACAAAGGTCGAGCCATTGGTGTTGTTACAGCGAGGTCTGTTTTTAGGGAGTTTGGCGCCAAAATCATCGTCGGTGGACGAAAAGTTATTGACGACTATGGAGTCAAGGCAGCTAGGGAGCGTGGCGATATTGAAGGTGAAATCGCCGTGCCAGAAGATAAGTTACCTCCACCAGGAGAGCCATACAATAAGAACCAGTATGTTGCATGGCACGGAGCTAGTAGTGTATATCACACCAATGCCCCTTCAGTCCCTCTTCCCGCCGGCAAAGTGATGGATTCGAAGAAACGGAAGGTCACAGTTACCGGCGATAACTGGATGCTTGAACATGCTCGGGAAGCCACGTAAGTTGAACTTTCCTGGTTAAGATAGTGTAGTTATTCTAACTTCCTGAGTTTAGTAATTTCAACTCATTGATTTCGGCTGCGCGCCGTCAGAATTTGGAAGGGCTATATGACATTCATACCAATGTCATGCAGTACCCGAAGATTATGCAACCTTCGCATGCACGCTGGGAGCGATTACCTCCTCCTGACCCTCGAGGTGCAACAAAACTGGCGAAGGAAATGTCGACCCTCACACTAACGAATGGTACTGGTGAAGGCAGCCATGACTCGGATGAGAAAGAAGCACACGCTGCTGAGTCCAATGAAGAAACACATCATAGCAAGGAATCTTCCATTTTCTCCACAATTCCAGCTGCCTTTTCACGTCGTTTTGCCATTCATGATATTCACTTTGAAAGTCCCCCATACTCCAATATGGGTATACCCGGTCCTGATGGTGACTTACATGATCAGGGTAGCAATGGATTCGTGAGCGCCGCCAACCCAATGCATCCAGAGTTCGTGACACCTGAGATACTCGAAGAGCTGCCGGATGACTGCAAAAAGGCATTACTTGAGGCTGCGTCTCGTGAATTGGAATGGAAATCTAAATGGTGTGGTGAAACCACCGATGGCGCTCGGACACTGCCACTGAAGAATTATGCCTGGTTTCCTTGATTGCAATTCTTATGCCCTTTCGATTTATTTGTCTTTATTAGAATATTTACCTTGGTTTCAGGCGGAATTTTCTTTTCTTTTCTTTTTCCTTTGTCCTTATCTCAATGGGTTGGAGGTGAAAATTGGGAGTTTTATGCATTTACGCAAATGCTGGCGCTTTTAGTTTACAATTTATTTCTTTAATTCTATTCATTCTTTAATATTCTATTCTTTCTTATATTACTATTTGATCCCTGTGATCTCCCTCCCACAACATTCCTATCTGGGAATGAAGGTGTCTAGAAATGAATGTATTCTCCTGATGAATACACTACCAAGGGTTTAACATTAGTTGGCATTGAAATTGGTTTGGTACTCTCATGGGTACATATATGTACAGCTAATGCCTATTTATTATAAGGTAGTACAGTACCTGTACCTGTGCCTGTACATACAGATCAACTTATGCCTGATAGACAGATGCCTAGATAGCTAGAGGGACTACAAAAAGTAAGAAGAGAATGAATTAAATTTGCTAAAAATTCATTAAGAGACACAACTCCCCCTCCCAACAGTAGTGGTATTTCACACTTCATAAAAGCAGAATAAAGCAAGGTCAAAAGAGAGAAAAAAACGCAAAAAGTACTTGACAAAGTAGCTAGAACCCTGAAGAATAACTCGATGACGCATGTGCACTCCCAAAAAGAAAAAAAAAAAAAAAAAAAAAAAAAAAAAATGCAACTAGGAGATAAGTAGTGCAGCTATATCTAGCAAGTGTGATTGGGTTAAAACAATTCAATTCATTCCATCATGCATCGCCAACGAAGATATATGTAATTATTGAGGATAGAGGGGTAGGGAAGAAAGAGAGAGTGAAGGGATATAATAATCTGTTGTGTAACTTGTGAAAGACAACGCAGATCATCACATAGCCATTTCTGCACGTAGTTTCTCCAGCTCTGCCTCCTCGTCGTCTTCCTCCTGTTGCTTTGATTTCGAGGCTGATTAGAGAAGAAGTAGTTAGCGCGGAAAGGATATGGGAGATACCAAAAAAAAAAAAAAAAAAAACTTACGTTCCGCGCTGACAGGCGCTGGTAGCCGGTTGAGTTGATCGGCAACCGGTACTGTGCCTGTATGAAGCATGCGCTCGTCCATGACTTCTTGCTCCAGCCCCTCGAGTTCTTCTTCCAATTCGGCTTCGTCGGGCTGGTCGATGGCCGGGTTGGTTGAGATAACCTGCGCGATTTCGTCGCTGAGTTGTTGCTGTTCTCGGAGGATGTCCCTAGGTCCATATTAGCATGGTGTAAAGGGCAATAATATATGACATGAAGGTTAAAAAAAGCATACATAGTCTCGTCCACCTTCTCGATAGTCATACGTCCATGGATTTGTTTCATTGCAGCACCAGCCTCCTGCATTGCCGCGAGGGTCTCATGGTTGATATTTGCGGCCTCAATCGAGTATATTTGCTGTTCTAACTGGTAGACCTGGGCATTTGTTGATTCAAGGTTCTTCTCGTGGATCTTTTTCCTTCGAAGGGCGGCCTTTGCGGCTATAGGAAAAGAAAAATCAGCTTCCCTAACATACTGGTATATTGGGCAGTGAAAAAAGAAGGAAAACATACCATTCTTATTTGTCGATACGTTCTTTCTTGCAATCGCTTCTTGTTCTGCCACTTGATTCTCCAAATGCTTTTCTCTCTTTTGCAGCATCTCCAACTGCTCCCGCAATTTCAAGATCGCATTTTTTGGCGCATCCTTTCGCTTCTGACCAGAGGCACCGCCAAACCACGAGGTCCACATTTTGCCGGTAGGAATGAGGAAAGAAAGGAAAAGAGAAAAAGATCCGGTGGGGAATCTATGATCAAGATATGGGGTTATCTGGGGTCTAGGCAGATGTATTAACCGCAAGCCTCCCAACACCCAAGTTTATTAAGTCTTTCTATGTTTATTTGCTCCTTCCTCTCCTTCGTTACTTAATCAAAATTAGATGTTTTGAATGCGGAAAACAGAGACGCGGGGATTGCACCGGATTATATGCCTTTAAATGGGGAAAAAAAAAAAGAAGAGATAGAGAGGGAAAGAGGATGGAGGGGTGAGACGTCTCGGGAGAAAGCGTTTCAGTGGCAACTAGAGGCACGATCCAAACTCAATCCGGTGGGGGAAATTAGGTAGTTTAAAACGATAAAAAAAAACCAACAACGACGAGGGTAAAACAAAGCGTTTTTGAGTGCAGCAGGTTGAGAGATTGTTGTTGATTTGGAGTCTCTCAGATCGGTCGGATTTCCCCTCGTCGGATCCTATGACATGCGCCACCAGGCCTATCGGAGACGCCCGGTCACGTGTGCCTTTTGATAATCAGTCACTTAAGCCTCATTTAAAGGTTATACTCCATCTTCATCTCCATCTCCCCATCTACTAAACATCACTATCATCGTTTTTCTTCTTGAAGGTTCTCCAATAATCCTTTTCTGTATTCAATTTGAGTGCTTTTTACTATGCCCTTCCCTAGTTCTCAACCAACGGGATGAACGGTCCCCTCCCATCAACTAGGGTATTTCTCTCTGATCTCCCCTCTGCTCCTCTAGACTCCAAAGTTCGATTTCTTGGCTGGTGCGTAGAACTAAACGGGTGTTTCTTTTCTTCGTTTCTCTTTAGCTTTGCTACCTAAGGTTGGAGGGAAAATAAATTCATATTGTTGGTTCAACCTGTAAAATAAAAGTAAATCTAGAGACACGCGCAAAGGAAAAGAAAAGAGAGAAGGAGAAAGAAAAGACGCTCAATCAAATTTACTAACAAATCTTCTTTAGTGTGAGAACATACAACATCTCAACCGGTACCTTGATCTTGGAGCACGACTATCCTCGCAGGGTTAAGACATCAAACGGCACCACTCCAGTGCCGCCGCCACTGGCTATCTTAGTGGATATCAATGCAGCTCTGGAGACGGTGACCTGGGAGGAGGTTTGTGTGGGTGCATGGATTAATGTGGTGGGGTATGTGCGAGGCATCCCTGCCTCTGCCCCGAGTATTACATCCACCACTACTACTCCTCTTACTAGTACTACTACTGCTGCCGTTAAGAGTGGAGCAAGGCAAAAGGGCGAAGGAGATGACGGCGTTCTAAACACGGTATTTGTCGATGCCGTGATGGTTTTCTCTGCGGGAGCAATCGCATTGGGCGAGTATGAGCGGATTTTACATGATTGGCAGGAGGTGGAAAAGAGGGTGGAGGCTCGATTGCCGGAGTAATTGATCCTTCTCTTTCCCTTACTTAGTAGGTCGGTACTAATGCCCTAACGTTTTTGCTTTTACTTTTTGCTGCTATGAAGAACTAAACTACTTTCTTAGATATGAGGACCATACTTAGTCGAAGAACTGTACAAACTGTAACAACTGCGTTGAGGTATAAAAAATTATATAAATATCTTCATTATTTATTATCGATGGGCCATGCAGACGTCCTTGGTAGTTTTGTTATCTCCATGCTTATACTCATATTCATAGATCGGTATTATTTGCCCACGCCGTTGAAATGCTCTAACAAACCTGGGTCAATGAATGGTATCCTGAACTCCGGTTGTGCAAAATTCAAAATTCAAAATTCAAAAAAAAACAGTAACAAAGAACTTTTGGGGGGAGAGAATCCGCAGACTCATAATTTCTTTGAGTCGTTAGTATGAAATTTAGGCTGCAAGTCCCCTCTTTGAAAAGATGCATAGAAGAAAGGAAATTCAAAGAAAGAAAAAAAAGATGGCGGCAGCGGAAAGCTTGCAGACAAAGAGCAGGTCGAATCAAACCTCCATTGTCTTCTCCCGGGTATCAAAATTAGCATCAAGGTTAGCTTGTGCTTGAGCTTGAGCCTGTAGTCGTTGCTCCAGACGTTTCCTCTTCCCTTCCAACTTCCTCTTGTCCTCCTGCATCTTCATTATAAGCGCGCTCTTCTCACGAATCTTATATCCGTACTTATAAAACACGAACGGGATCGGCACGATAGCCACCTCAAGCAAACCTAACAATGTACCGGCCCAATTCGGGCCGATGCCATCATACAGATACGACCCGACGAGGGGAAGAACACCACCAAGGATGCTACGAACGACAGAATTGCCAGCCATTGCGGAGGCCGCATAGACGCCGTAGCTGTGAGCGAGGTAGTTGGAGGCATAGATGAAGACAGCGCCGTTTCCTGCACCAAACAAGACGCCCGCGAGGATGGGCACTATCCAGTGGATGGAGGCTGGGGCGCACGTCCAGGCGAACCAGAGCTCTCCGGCCGGGATCAGGATGGCAGCGATGCAGACGACTGAGACCATAGCTTCTGGGGGCGGTTTTCCTGTCTCCGGGTCCGGTTTGTGGCTGTCGATCATGCGGCGGATGAGCGGCTCGCAGGCGATGGTGCTCAGACAGCCAATGCCAATGCCAAGGAAGGCAAGGCCGGAGAGTCCGAGTGACCAGCCGCGGATTTCGCGGAAGACGATGGGGTATGCAGTGAAGCAGAGGTAGAGGATGCCATAGATGATGGCGATGTAGACGTTCCAGAAGATACTGTGTTTGGGTTGAGTTAGTTTCGATGGGTCAGGACGAGAAGAAGAAGGAGAAGAAGGAGAAAAAAGGATGAAAAAGACCAAGGGCGTACGCACCAAATGGGTTCTGTAACTGCCATCACGCAAGGCCGCCCCAGGTTCACTTTCAGCAACTCGACCACGCTTGTCTTCTGATCGTATCGGCTCCACCAGCGGTCGTCACCAGTCTCCTTCCGCATCCTAGCAGCCTTTTTCTGAAGGACGGTAGGGCTATAGGTTTCTTTCATGATACAGGCGAACAGCAGCGCCACCCCGGAAAGAATTAAAGCAATCCAGTTCATCCAACGCCAGCCTAGATACTGCGTTACAAAGCCTCCAATAATCGGTCCGACCACTGGTTATAAAAAAAAAAGGAAAGAAGAAAAAATTTGTTAGTATAACCGCAAATCCTAACATAAATGGCGATGGGTAAAAGATGAAGAAAAAGTGGGGGAAGAGGGAGATAGATATATACCGGGACCATTCATCGGACCAATACTCCAAATGGACATTGCCATTGCGCGCTGCTCGTCATTGACCAAGTCTGACACCATGCCTGGAGCCGTGGAGATCATGACGCTTCCAAAGAATGCGCCTATAAAACGAACGACGATGAGGGTTTCGACCGATTTTGCCAGAGCACAGGGGATAATTAGAACCGTGAAAATCGCTAGACAGACGACAGAGACGGGCTTTCG
The DNA here is from genome assembly GCA_027569155.1 of Aspergillus haitiensis. Taxonomy (NCBI): domain Eukaryota; kingdom Fungi; phylum Ascomycota; class Eurotiomycetes; order Eurotiales; family Aspergillaceae; genus Aspergillus; species Aspergillus haitiensis. The sequence goes on from JAPDEO010000021.1 coordinate 442,050, forward strand.
ACCGTATAGTTCACTCAAAGGCGCCGTGAACATGGATCCAATAGCGAGACCGAGCAAGTAAAATGTCAACCCTAAGGTGACAATCGTTTTTGATTTTCCAAACTCATCCGCAATGATCTCGATTCCAGACGTGTACGAGGTGGAATGTAAAACACTATATCAAGAAGAAGAAATAAAGGGAGAACGCACTCACGCACGTATGTGCGAGAGTTAGAGAGGTTTTGGATTAGTTTCATCAATTCCTCACATATACATAAGAATCTTACTAGAGACAGAGGAAAAAGAAAGATTTAAGAGGCTTACATGATTAGCGTATTCCAGGATAGCATGGCGATTGCCATGGATTTATACTTCAGCGACCAATTCCGGGGATTGGTCTTGTCGAACTCGTCGTCATAGTCAACCTCATAGTTCGGATCTGTGGTGCCTGTTGTCCCAATGGAGGTAACTCTCCTGGCTAGAGAGATGGGGTCTGAGAGGCGTGAACGACTGGTTAAGGTGCGACCCAAGGCTTCTACCACCTGGTCGAGAGAGTCTTCTGAGGAGCTAGAAGAGATGGAATTGGTATCTTCTCCCTCGTGAGCTTGTTCTGACTTTTGCTCGGGCCATTTGGAAGGATCTGAAGAGTGGCGCTGTAGGGCCGACATCTCTCTCTCTCTCTCTCTCTCTCTCTCTCTCACCCTCTCTTGCTTCCTTTTTGTGATTCGAGGCTGTCTCTGAGAGGTTGGACAATGTGTATGTGCCCCTTTCCCCCCCCGATTTCGTCAATATCTAGTGCTCACAGGGGTTTCAAATATGATCTTTGAACTTAGGCAGGGACTTAAGACGAGGTGGGGAAGCTCCGTTTAAATAGAGAAGTTTTTATATATAAGAATAAATAAAACGAAAATAATATGAGGAGATATGCGAGATCCAAATCCAGCAAAAGACGGAAAATTTGAACCACTTTTTTTCTTTTATCTTCGTCTATCACGAAGCGGGTGGTTGTTGCATCTGGGAAAGGTTAGGGTCTAGAAGCTAGTCTCTCTCACACCCAACCCTCGACTGCTATAGATAGATAGGCAGGTAGGTACTGAAGAGTATGTACCAAGACAGGGATGGAAATCTGGTGGAGGAGATAATAGTAGGATATAGGATAGATATATCGAATGTGTATGGAGAAGAAAAAAAAAGAAAGGAAAGAGACTCGTTTGGTTATACTGTCGATGACTCAAGCAAGGTTAAAGTAAAAACATAAAAAAAAAGAAAATAAAATAGAATACCAAGATTTTACTAACTGGGGAGAGAGGGGAAAGGGAGGGGGGGGCGATTGATATTATAATTATTATGACCATGAGATGGGCTGGGCTAGTTAGTACCTAGTGCCTACATAGAACACAGTAGGGGCCCAGAATACTAATTCTTAAAGAGAGTGTGATGGATTGTAATGGGTAGGGTGGGGCTCATTTAGTTTTACTAAACAGTAGGTATAAAAATGAGGATCAAACCAATCCTGGTGATCATCGGTGATAAGGTGTACTCCGTAGGTAGGTACCAATGATTCATTAATAATTAAATCATCTGAAAATGGCGAAAGAGGATGAGCGACCTCAGCCTTCTACTTCTATCTACTAATATTCGGGTGGATTAGAATCCTTCTGCCACTACTAGGACTAACCCAGTCTGCATCTGGTTGCAGCTGTTGGCACATAATGGCTTGGTAATTGTAACTGCAATAACAATAATAATTTTAATAACAGTCCTATTAATAATGTTAAGTATGTGCTGTAGTAGATAGTAATTAGTTAGCATGTAGTAGAGAACTCGTAGATGTACTGAATCTGAAGCGTTTGGCCGAGGCGATTTCCGGATAACGTTTCGAGACTAGGTGTTAGAATGAACCCCACGCAGAGAGAGGAAGCTTGGGATTTAGCAAACAGTAACATCATGCAGTTTGAATATTGACTGTTCAATTCGATGTACAAGGAATAACCCTGCTGCTTCGAGGGAATATAGCTCTCAATTTTCCCGTTTTGATTCTTTGCGTTTTCCCGCTTTGCTTTTTTTTTTTCTTTTTCCTGACCCCGCTTAGAATGCCGAAGAACGAAGTGATGTATCGAGGGTAAATTGGGGACATCAGAGCCATCAACCATTATTCAGCTCGGCAGTTGGTAACTGCCACCCTTAAGGCCCACATCAAACTTAACGTTATGTTAGAAAGGCGTACCAGAGTCGAAAACATAATTAATTATCGGCCCCGGGTACCAGGCCCGGGTGAACTCCACTGGCCCGATGGTTGATTGATTCCGAAGTATACGTGGTGATTCTGGGATTAGGTTACCTTGGGGGATAACGATGAGGGGATGAAATGGGTCATGGAATTGGCGTAGAAAATGCTGATAGTTAGTAATAATGGGGATACATCCACAGTGCCCTACTCGAGAAGAGGGAGGGAACTTGGAGGCGTTGTTCAGACGGGCTAAGGGAGTCGGACCCATATTAGGGTTATTTCGAATTGACTGTCACCACACCCGTGCCGGTTTCCCGATCGTAACATTGAAGATCGTAAAATTGAAAAAAATGTATATATTTTTTTTCCTATAAAGATTTTGATGCAACCCTGATGGTGACTGGTGAGGGAAATTGGATCAACCCTCCTTTCGTGGTCCACTTGAAACAATCACAATCAACTTTTTTCTCGCGGTCTGGACGGATGTAGTTGCTCAACTCAATAGGTTTGGGTATCCATGCGGAAAAGCAACCCGAGCCAACATCTCATCATGGTCAAAACGTGGATGATCCTGCCTTCATTTAGGCCTAGTTAGATGTATGCATCCCGATACACATTCCGAGAGATATATACAACAGTCAACTAGGATGAGCGTCGGTATGAACTCCGCGGTGGTCAATGCTAGATAGGAGCATTTTTTTTTCTATTTCTTTTCTCTTTTCTTTCTTTTTTTTTCCCTTCTCCTTTTGTTTGGCTGGAAATCTCCCGAGACTCGAGTGAAGCTATTTAAGGTTCTGACGGGGATTTTAGAATGAGGAATAGAATACTAAAGATGGTGATCCTGAGAGACTTTATTATGTATAATTGGCGAATGGTGATATTAAAGATTCAAGACCGAGAATGGAGGAGATATGAAAGATGGAATAATAACTTGTGGTTCGTCAAAGGTGAGGAAAGAAGCCAATGTTATGCGACGAAGTGCACGTGGAAGGGGAGAAAAGCAAACATGGATCGATCCATCCTTATTATTCCTCGTTCCACTCGACTCGCTTGCACTAAAAAGCTGTCATCAAAGCCCAAGCCTTTTCTCTTGGAAAACAATATCAAGATAAATCCCCTCCTTTATCCAATATCAATGTTTATTCAGTGTCTTCCTTTCCAATGTCGCTTGATCATCACCCAATCTATCCCTTAAAAAAAAAACCCCTTTTGGTAGCGGAACTCCCGCGCCGACGGTTCGCAGGTGGATTAATCTAAGACTGCCATGTCGCTTCTCTAAGCGAAGCGACTAAACGGATAACCAAGGCTTTTCCCGAGCAATTAATTTCCATGGCTCAGCCTCAATTGGGTGTTGCTCGTTAAAAATAAATCGTCGGCGATTTAGAAAATTATGCTGGAAACTCTGCTAGCCATTTTCTGTGGTGTCCAATGACAGTGTGTTTGTTGTCCTTCTGGTCTTTCTGCCCCCTCTCCGTGTTCTTTCTCGTTTCTTAATGTTGGATAGCATACTAGCTGAAGATTTGACTTGACTGCGTGGTAAGTAGAATAGTTGCACCCCGGTGATCGTCTCCCTTTAGTCGCCAAGTTTGGGCCGCTCCTATGAGGCTAACGAGGGAAGTACGGGGTAGCAACTGATATCTCCTCACTACCTAGGTAGCCTCACACCTTCCATATTGGGGTAGCTGTCTAGATCATTGTTGTCACTACCGGCCCCAATAGCTGTCGGGGTAGAGGAAAGAAAGAGGCAAAATAATAACAACGATAGCAACGCAATCTTCTTGAGACACCAGTATAAGACCAGAAGCTTCAACTTTACCTCACCAGCCTGCTAACATCGAGAGAATCCTTTGGCAAATGTTCCCCGCACTTTTCTCCGTAGTTGCGGCTTTGGGCACATTTTACCTCTACCATGTTAACCGTGGAATGAGCCATGTCCCCGAGGAGGCTCGCCGTCTTTCTCCTCATCGTTGGACGGTCAAAGAAATCAGAGAAGCATATGAAAAGGCTCTCAAGTCGCCACTTGATATCACCGATAGTCTCCCACCGAAACAGAATCGGCGATATATTGTTGTTGGTGGGGCTGGTACGTATCCGATGACATGCACATGATTCTGCCCCATACAAGTTAGTTGCCTACTAACGGACTTGTAGGGTTGGTTGGCAATTGGGTCATTACGCATTTGATCGCACGTGGGGAAAACCCTCAAGCAATTCGGGTTCTAGATCTTCAGCCTCCTCGCCGCCAACTCCTCGATCAGGGTGTTGCCTTTGTGAAAACCAACATTACCGATGAAGCCGCCGTCCTCAACGCCTTTTCTCAGCCATGGTCTCCCGCTGTTGCCGACCTTCCACTGACAGTTTTCCATAATGCTGCCGTGATTCGGCCTGCGGACCGACACAAAGCGCTCCTTCCCCTCTGCAGTAACGTCAACGTGGGTGGGACTAAGAATGTCCTGAATGCTGCAAAAAAATCCGGTGCTAGCTGTATGGTGTCCACATCCTCCGGTTCAATCTGTATTCACCGGCCCTCGTTCTGGCTTCCTTTGTGGGCAAAGACTCCGAAGAACTTGGTACAGGTCGTTAGTGATTCAACCGAGCTGCCCAAGGAGCATGACCAATTTTTTGGGAACTATGCTGTAAGCAAAGCAGAAGCAGAGCGCCTAGTTCGTGAAGCGGACGACCTTGGATCGGACTTCCGGACGGGTTGCATTCGACCAGCTAATGGAATCTATGGGGTTGGAGACGAGACAAGCTCAACAATTCTCGGAATGTACCTGAGAACCGGTGGCAATGCAAGGTAAGCATCTAATCTTTTGATTCTCGGGTAAATAAAAAATTTTTAACACTCGACTTTCATTTTAGCTGGGTATACCCAGTTATTCAGAACTTTGTCAATGCCGAAAATGTGTCGCTTGCCCATCTCCTCTACGAGCAGCGTCTGATTGAGCATACTAAAAACCCGTCTGGCCTGCCAAATATCGGTGGACAAGCCTTTGTGGTCACTGATCCTAATCCATCAGTTACGTTTAGTGACATTTATCTTCTGCTAACTACGCTTGCCACCACGCCCATCAACTTCCCCTTAGTCCCTCCGGTTCCGTTTCTTATTTTGGCCCACATCATTGAATGGTATGTGCTCATTCGGCAATTTTACCTTCCCTGGCTTCCAAGAGTTACTGGAGACCTTGTCCAGCTTCAGCCAGCAGTTTTCGCTGTTTCAAGCCCCCATGTTATTATTGACGATTCTCGCGCGCGCAAATCTCCAGAGGAAGGTGGACTGGGCTACTCCGCGCCGATCACCAGCCTGGACGGGATGTGCAAGGAACTCGAAGCATGGAACCGCACTGCAGCAAAGAAGGGTGCTGCTGCTATGGTTGGTAAGGGGTTGCGCGATAGCTTGTAGGGGAATTGATATGCACTCTCTTGCTCTATCATTGTCGCCTAAGTTGATACAAAAGAAGCCAGTAATGTGACACGGGCCGTATTCTTCTCCTTTTTTCTCCTTACAGAATGAACAATTTGGCATATTTGTTGAACCATAATCTTGTTTCTGTTTTCTGTCTTCTGAAAAAGAAATCTGAGAGCCTACCACGATACAGTTGGATTACTCAATGTTGTAGACCCTAAAACTTTCATTCACAATGTAGGGAAATAGATACTATTGGAAAAGTTACCATGAGTCTATTGACGAGCTATTTCTATATGTGAAAACACCTGAGGAGCAATATTGACCCAGAGTTCTCAAAGTGCAGGTTGCAGCGCACGAGGGAGAAAGGGGCGTCGTTCCCAAGTATTGGAGTAAGTTGGTTGACATTCCAAATTAGGCCGTTGGTGATTTTCATTTCAGGTATTCTGTGCAAGAATGATTGGCGTTCGATTGGACAATATGTCCAAGGTGTTTCAGATGGTAGATAGACAATAATATGGAGAAACGAAAATGTTGAACCGAGTTTATGTTCTTAGACGGTGGCTGTGGGGCCGTTGCTTTTGAAAATCATCTGTTTCGTCGTTGTTTGTCTGATAGCCCTGCTCTTTGACGTCCGCATAGAATCGCCTTGGTATGTATTTTATTCTTTGCGTAAGATGGGTGACATGAGGGGCGGATTATGCGAACATTGCGATACTGCATTCAGTGAACGACATGAGATTGGCGAGCGAGGTATGTGACGTCTCTGAGCGCCAATAGGGATCACCGTCCCCGCTACCACTCCCTGATTCTTCGATAAATGGCGAGGAGAATGGCTAATATGGATGCTTTGCTCCCACCTATCGGGCATGCTGCTGGGCGAATTGGCGTCTCTGATCTAGAATCTTCATGCGGAGATCCTCAGCGGCCAATTCCGCATCGAGAATTGCACCAAGACCGCGCTTCCACGATTCTTCCAGTCCGGCTAACTCCCCTTGACTTGCATCCTGCGCAATCTTCCGCTGTTTGTTTACCGCCTCCGCAGCCTCCTTGGTCTCAGCCAATTCCTTCTCAAGAGCTCGAAGAATATCCTCCAACTGCGAGTTACCAATCAGCCACGCATTTTTGCCATTTTCTTCCAATAGACTGAGATTCTCATGTCGAGCCGACAAATGAGAGCTGGAGATGTAGGCTCTCTGCAGGGTTCGGCGCCACTCGTCGATGTTGGGAGTGGAATCAGCCCCAGCTTCTGAGGATCGGACGGGTGGTTCAGGCGCTTCGTAGCGTGAGAGGTCAATGCCACCCGTTAAGGGCTCCCCCACTGCCTTGCGTTCTAATTCTTGCTGAATGAGGGGGGAGAATTTGGGTTCGACGAGATCGGGGATATAGGGGTGGAGATTGGATTGATAGTTCGGGGGAAGCTCGGCTGCGATAAGTTTCTCTGCGTCCGCTCGAGCGCGATCGGAAGGTGCCGCGTCGATATCTAGAGAGGTAGTGGGAGTGTTAGATAACAGGGAATTGGGAGCAAGATCTGGTTTAGAGAATGTTGAGGGAACGAACACGGTAGGGAATCATGAGACTCGTTTATGAGGGGCATTTTGGTGATAACAGAGGGAGCGCTACTGTCTTGGAAATGCTTCTATTGATTTCCTTTTACCCTTTCACTTCTCCTTGAATCGCCTGTATGTAAATTTGTGGCTGAAGAGTATTGATGGTGATTGATGAACAAGAAGAATAAAGTGAACGAAGAAGCTCTTTTGGGAAAGTCACGTTCCTCTTGCTTTCCACTTATTCAGCACGTAGATGTTGCTTAGTCAGATGGCATCGCATCAGTTTGTTACTCGGCAGGTAATCATCTTACCATACCCGATCTGTACCCGTGGAGGCTTGCCAGCGGAGGTGGAGCATCCTGTAACTCCACCTGTTGGTACTTGTTTGGTACATGATGGAACTACAGCATGGTTACCTTCGCCAGGGTCTTTTGCAAGTCCTGGGATAATTTCATCGCTCTATTGGGCGTCGACTTAATTAAATTATATTGTATCCCCTCTTGAATCCCCACCGTTCTTCGATTGTCATATGCTAGTCGGCAATCCTGTGAAGATATTTGGATAGGGCCCATGATTCTCAGCACGCCAGTGGCGTCATCTTGTCCAAGCTTAGTACTACTACTCTTGTCTTGTCTTGCCCTGTTTCCAGAAATAATGCTGCCCTTGTGATTGCAAAAGAATGTGTGCAACCCTACAGGTGCTCTCTGCATCCGCATTGGCTGTAGTTTAATTCTCCGTCGATCAGGTCCATGATTCCACCGATGATCTTGAGTTTCGTTGAATGCCCTGCTGCCTTTCGCGCGGGGCTAATGGCTGTGCCCAATCATGCTGAACCGGAAGGCGGCCAGATAAGGAGGAGAAGGCGATCAGCATTGCTACCATATGCTAGTCTAGACAGCCATGTCAGCTCTCTGTTCGCTTAAAGTTGGAATGAAGGGAGATAGCCCGAGGTACAGTTAAGAGCCTGGTCATGCGATATGATACGTCCACCCCCTCCTTGATCTTGAAGCTTCAAAGCAGGAATAAGAAGCGGTGTCTTGCCTAGTTCCTTCTGATGTCATTGCATACTTCAACGCCTGTGTTGTCTATGTTTCTTCTGTGATTCATTCCCTCCCGTCAACATGGCCAACACCAGGCTCATTCTGGCATTTGTTGGAACCTTCGTGACGGCTCTTGTACTCTTACAAGTGGTTTCGCTTGCTCAAGGCCCTTCCGAGCCTCCTATTTTCAAGACTCGATCGAAATGGGGGGATCGAGCAACAGACCTTGTCTCGGACGACAGCCTGTTTATTATTGGTGCCGGGAAAGCTGACATCACCGGGTAGGCAGTCCTTCCTACGTAATTGTCCGACAATTCCCGTCAACGCTGGACTTCTAATGCGATCAATTTCTAGCCCTGTTGTAGAAGTAGGATTTGGGGGTTATGCCAGCCTTGACCAAATCGGGACGGGTCTCCGACAGAGAATCTATTCTCGAGCCTTTATCGTTGCGAACCCAAATGATTTAGAGGAGACCTGGATCTACATTATCTTGGATGCCCTTACGGGGGATACAGCGGTTCGACATGGCGTCTTAGAAGGGCTCGCCAGTTGGGGGGGCGAATACTCTCGATACGGCGAGAGTAATCTTGCCCTCACAGGGACGCACTCTCACTCAGGACCAGGCGCTTGGTTCAACTATCTTTTGCCCCAGATCCCCAATAAAGGATTCGATAAACAAAGCTACCAGGCGATCGTTGATGGAGTTTTGCTCTCAATTAAACGAGCGCATGAAAGCTTAACCCCTGGGCGTCTCACTTTTGGGTCTATAGATGTTGAGGATGCAAATGTAAACAGAAGCCCTTATTCATATGATCACAACCCGGAAGATGAAAAGGCACGCTACTCAGCCAACGTGGACAAAGCATTGACCCTCCTGCGATTTGACCGAGCAAGTGACAACAAGACAAGCGCTGTTTTGACCTTCTTCCCTGTACATGGCACCTCAATGTACAACAACAATACCTTAGTCACTGGAGACAACAAAGGCGTGGCTGCTTGGCTTTTTGAAAGAAGCGCCCAAGGGGATTCCAACTTTGCTGATGACTTTGTCGCGGGATTTTCTCAGGCGAATGTTGGTGATACCTCTCCCAACATCCTTGGGGCTTGGTGCGAAGATGGAACAGGAGAAGAATGTCGTTATTCAGACAGCACCTGTGGCGGAAAAACGGAGGACTGTCACGGCCGCGGACCCTTCTTCCGCGAGAAAGATAATGGTGCAAAGAGCTGTTTCGAGATTGGACGCCGTCAATATAGTGCGGCGAAGGAGCTCTATAGCCAAATGGAATCGAGTGGCATCCGGATTCTCAAAAATACTGACGTCGCTTCCATCCATGTCTATAAAAATCTTGCCGGCTACACATTTGTATCCCCTTTCAACTCGAGCATCCTGAACACTTGCTCAGCTGCCCTCGGATTTTCTTTTGCTGCTGGTACCACTGATGGGCCTGGCCTGTTCGACTTTACTCAGAATGACACCTCCCCCGCAGACTCGAATCCAGTATGGTATGTCGCCCGCGCTTTTGTCCACCAGCCAACCGCAGAGCAACAAGAGTGTCAGGCACCGAAAGAAGTTCTTCTTGATGTTGGGGCGGCCACCTTACCATATGCCTGGACTCCAAACATCGTGGACATCCAGCTCCTTCGAGTAGGCCAGCTGATGGTGGTCATCTCAACTAGTGAAGTAACTACTATGTCTGGACGACGTTGGAAAGAAGCTATTGCAAACTCAGCCAAGGATGTTCTTTCGATCGAGGATCCCTTGGTTGTTTTAGGCTCACCAGCAAATAGTTACGCCCATTACGTGGCTACCGAGGAAGAATACCGTGTACAGCGCTATGAGGGTGCCTCAACCCTCTATGGGCCTAACACACTTGCAGCCTATATCAATTTGACGCTTACGTACCTTCCTTACCTCGCGGATCCCGTCGACCCTTCTAAGTTGCCAACAATCGATGCGAGCATAAAGCCCCCGATCAATACCAATAACTCTTTGAGCTTCATCACTGGGGTCGTATATGATGGACACCCAATCGGCAAGCCATTTGGTGCTGTTATTTCGTCCGCAGGAAATGCTCAATATGGCCCCGGGGATACAGTGAGGGCGACTTTTGTCGGAGCCAACCCTCGTAACAATCTCCACCAGGAGTCTACTTTTGCAGCTGTAGAACGTCAAAACCCGGGGACAGGGGACTGGGAAGTGGTACGGACTGACAGTGACTGGAATCTAGTATATCACTGGGAGAGGACCAACTTGGTTTTAGGTTACAGTGAGGTTACCCTCGAATGGGAGATTGAAGACGACTACTATAATATTGGGAACCCTAGCCCCCTCCAAGCTGGAACTTACCGCTTTCACTATTACGGGGACTCGAGGGGTATCGGGGGGAAGATTAAGGCCTTTGAAGGAATTGATGAACCCTTTACGGTTACTCTCTCTTAAACTATCCCCCCCTTTCTTTTTGGCTTACCATTTTGTTTTATTTTTTGGGAGAAAGCTGGTATTTATTTTTGGAGGGATCTTAGTCGAGCTTTCGCTCATGCAATGCAGGAAGAACAATAATTATGATGATGGTGATGATAATGATACCGAATTAATTGACATAACATCTCCAGAGCCGTTGCGGTTAATCCTAGCCAACTGGTGATAAACAGTTAATGAAGTCTCCTTCTTACACTCTTATGACGGCTTTATGCCTTGTCCAAGATAGAAACCTCCGACCCAATCGACGCTTTTTGAGGATGATTTAACATAAAGAATCTATTTCTGCAGCGCCCTGTTTCACTAAACTGCAGCCGGAGCTGCCAGCGCCAATCAACGTCGGTGTTTGATCTTCCTTTGTCGCGCGCTTCTGTTCGGGTTCGTCCTCGACCAACCATCGCCTTTCTTGGCTGTCAACTATTCCTCATAATTCGTCCCCAAGCTTCTCCTACGTGCATGTCATGTTCTTCAGACAGCGTCCTTCAAGCAAACAGACTGCCATACTAATTTAGAATCATGTTTCGGACGGGATTATAAGAGCGTCCTCGACCTGAAGATTCCAGTTTCACGGCCATAGCGTGTTTCTTTGTCCCTTCTCTTTTTTTTTGTCTTTCATCGATCAAGTCATTCTTTTCTGTTCTGTTCTTTATACAACTAATTTTTAATGTCGCTATAAGAACTTCACTTCCATACGTCTTGCATCGTTCCTTTTCTTTTTCTGTCTACAAAATAGTTGAATAGTTGATTTGCATTCATTCATTCATCCTCAATCATTCTTCCAACATGCTCTCCATCGTGTATTTCCTCCTCATTGCGTCTTGTTCGGCTGGTCCGCTTTTTCGCTTCTCGCCCTCTTTTCTCGAGGATACCCGATCTACTTCCCTCTCACGCCATGAACACAAGGTTCTGGGGAGAGATGGTATCTTGAGCATCGTTCCTATTAATCCATCAGCGATGCCGTCCTTTCCGCCTAATCCCACTACTACTGCTACTCCTCCCTCTCCCACCACGACTGCCTCTACCACTACCTCTACCGCTACTTCTATTTCTACTTCTACTACCACTACCACTACCACATCGCCAATGGGGAGTGATCTAACCGCCGGCATCGTTGAGACTATCCCCGCCGACCCAAACGCCACCGCCTATTCTACTTCGCTCCTATCATCTACTTCAACCACTACGACGCCCCATACTGTGAGCGCCTCAACCCCGGCGAGTGGACAAACAACTACAGGGCACGCACCCATTGCAAGACCAACCATTATATTCGTTTCTCCCAATTTAGGCCATACTGTGACTTATTCTATCACTCAGCTCATGGGAGGCTCTACTCCTTCTCCTACTGCCGTTGCTTCATCTTCTTCATTCACATCCGTAATCCATACTCCGGTATCATCATCAACAACGACAACGACAACGACAACAACATTGTCTATGCCACAAAGCTCCCCGGAATCAAAAGCCACAAATACAAATGACAGACCCACTGCCACTACCGCCACTACTACTACTTCGTCATCATTACCACCAACCCCCCAAACATCTACCTCTCCCGCCCCCTCATCTCAGCCAATGATAGAAACCGTGTATATCATGGTAACATCAACCATATCCCCCCCTCCAACAACAATCACAATCACCCGCTCCGAAACTTCCCCCCCAGAAACTAAAATCAAAACTAACATCGTCACCACCACTGTAACCTTCACCCCGGATCCCGTTCAAGAGACAGAAACAGTCACCCAAACCGTAACAACCACCCATATTCCACGCCCCGTGACAGAAACTAAAATCAAGACCCAGACACATTTTGTCACGACCACCTTTACTACAACCACCACTGCCACTGTGACTGCCGGTGGAGGCGGGAATGCCGCCGCAGCTGGTTTGACTATTGTTCCGATTGAGACGAGGAGATAAAAGAACCCCCCCTCCCTTTTTTTTTTTTTTTTTTTTTTCTTTTTTCACCCCCGGAAAGCACACATACATACAAACAATTAGGAGCTGGAGTTGTTGTATCAACAAACATAAACCATGTCTTAAAGAAAACACAAAAGCTTTAGTGCTGGATACTAGACTTTTGTTTCTCTCTCTCTCTCTCTCTCTCTCTCTCTCTCTCTTTTTTTTTTTTGGCCTTTTGTCTTTTTTCATTTTGTCCCCGTTTGTTTTATTTATTTTTGTGTTATGTGGTTGGTTTATGCATAGGGATGGGGACGGTATTAATTACAGCATTGTATGGAATAGTATATTGTGACCTAGGGAACAACGAGCATATAGATCTAACATGGGTGGTGGGTTGGTGCATTGGATTGACGTTGGCTTTTTTTGGAGTTACTTTAAATCTATTATTTATATACTATATAACCTAGACATTCATTAGCCATCCATCTATCTCCTTAGTAATATAAAGTGTAAATCCAGGGTTTTATTCTAAGTCTTTTCATTCATTGGTCGTTGGTTTCTTCATATATACATGAGTAACTCGATCAGTCATATGATAGTATGGTATATAGAGTATGGTAGGGTAGGGTGGGGAGGGTATGGCATGGCATGGCCTGGGATGTATGATTTTCATCGATAACAACCGTGTAATGGAACCAATGTACTATTGTACATGAACATATGTAACAAGCGTAAAAAGTTAAGGAAGTTGTCTTATCACTCTCACTGAGGTGAGATATGTTGTTGGAAGTGGATACCCAGTTGGGTGAATTAACAAAAAAATGGGTGATAACTCTTTAAAGTCGGGGAAAAAAAAGGGTATCTCGACAATAAGGTGGAATGAGCGGTGGTAGGGGAAGTAGCTTATAATTCAGAGAGTAACCCGCCTGCTTCTGCAAACTTGGTCTGGTAGGCCTTCAAACTTGCCCATTGGCGTAGTTCTTCTTCATCACGGTCATGATCGCTCAAATAACTCATTGATCGGCCCTTGGCCTGGGGGCTAGCGTCGGGAATTCGAGGGTTCGGGGTCACAAGACCCTCCAGTCGGAGAAGGGTGTCGATAAAAGCATGTAGGTATGATGAAGCTTCTTCTTTAGTAAGTGGGTGGGGGCCCGTTATGGTTGGAGCGGTTTCCATGGTCGATTGTGAGAGGTCAAGAAGAGTGGAGGCCACTTGACGGACTTTGCATGTCTGTAGAATGATCGATAGAAAATGAGTACACTAGTATAAACTCTGGTCAAGGAAGTAGAAAGGGGGTTACATACAAAACTCACGCCATTAGGCTCCATATTCACTTCATTAACAGACTGCAGTAGCACAAACAGATCCCGAATGACAAGTCGACGCTCTTCTACCATGGCATTGCTAATAGGATCAGATTGATCGCCTTCGCCCTGGTTGGGTGAAAGGGGGGCAATAGTCGATGCGTGAGCTGGATGAGACCTTTTGTTGTACATCTTCCAGGCTTCGTGAAGGCTCCAGTACTTCTCCACCAAATATGACCGTGTCGCTAGCTGGCTGGCATAAATATTGGCCTTTTGAATTTCGAATTGGATGTGTCGACGTTCGTCCATAATTGACGACATGTCGAACGTCTCCTGCTCCTGCTTCGATGGAAACTGTGGTTGCTCCTGTGTGGATTGAAGAGACCACTGCTTCGGAACATTCGCTAATACCGATTTACTTTGCTGTAAGCATTCCCATATGATGATTTTTTGCCGCTCCCAGTCGAATATCTGACCGGTTCCGAATGCAGTTTCCCAAGCGGAAAGAGGATTGTATGAGTTATACACGCGGACATTGAGATTGAATCCGACCATAGGTGATACTATATGAGCAGGTTGGGACTCCACATGGGTAGAGTAGAGATATTCATCATCTACCTCGAGGGGCAACGGGGGATAGCGCTCGGTTGGGGTCTCTGGAGGGATAAGGATCGTCGCATCAGTCGAGCCCATTTGCTGCAAGGTCCTGTAGCCGACCAGAGTTGTGTAGAATAACCGCCGTCCGAGTTCCCGCTCGATGATATTAATCTGGCTCTCGCCAGCACTGGTGGGTGTATCCCGTGATTGATGCGATGATGAAGACATCGGGCTGGTAGGTCCCAGAGAGGAAACTCTGCTAGAGGTATTACACAAATCGTATACATGAATGATTGTAAGGCATTCGGAAAAATATGCGCGACAAGGGCGCATGTTCCACATGTAACCCGAGCAAAGACCGAGGAAGTAACTAATAGCCGCGTCATAGATGGTCGCACTACGATCGAGGTAGCCCACACCGCGTGCTTGCACAGCAACATCACGACACTTCTTCACCAAGGCCATAGAATGCGGGAAAGCTACCCTCTCTGCCTCGGTCTTCAAATGCAGCTTAGGCCTTCGCGGGAAGGACGTGACCAAGCACCCAATCATTGAGGCTGCAAGGGCTAAAAAGGTGGGATTCGTGAGGTCCTCCCTCCGCTCAAATGCAGCACGAAATGTGGGCTCATGGGGAACCGGTACCAGAGGGTGGATATAGGTGAAGAAGTCATCAAGGAGGAGCTGTATCGTGGGCAGGGGACAAATGGACTCCAGCGACACTGGGGTCGAGGTTGGAGATAACCCATTCCCGGCCAATGGAGGAGAAACGAGTGAAGTAGATAGGTCTGGTGAGCTTTGGTGACTGTAGGGAGATTGGGACTCTCCTAGCTTCTGCCGTTTGAAGGCTTCGGCGTGACGGTTGGGTGGTCCGCGACGTCGGGTTGGGCGTTCATAGGTACAAGGAATACTCAAACTTGCGCAAGACCGACAAGGAGGGCCACCAGTATCGCACTAACCCCATTTCATTGGCAGTCAGCGAACAAGTCTTGTTCAAAGGTTACCGTGGGGTGCACGTACCTTGACCTTTCGGATACTACAGGCATCGCAAGCCTTCTGTAACCGGGTTCGTTGGTCCATGAATATTCGGATGGTGCACAAACGCTTCCATACTTCAGGTAGCGTTCGTAACAAGGAAAATGGACAAGATTGCGACTAGTTGGAGACGTCCTCTTTGCATTCTATAAAGATCCACTTTTCATGTCTGGGGGGTGAGTAAAGAGAGGGAGGTTGTTGATCAAAAGAGTGACGTGGAGTGGGGAGAGGCTGATTACCAAGCTAAGAAATCCTAGAGAAGTCGCAAAAATCATACCACCACCACGACGACAAAGAGAGAGGGTGGGAGGAGGGAGGAGAAAGAGAGGGAGAGACAGAGAAAGCGGAAGGTAGGGAGGGGAGAACACTAGGGTAGAGAAAGAGTTCAGGTTTAGAAAGCAAGTCCAGCGCTAAATATTGCTTTATTTTAAGGTTTGCCTCTAATGATCGCAGGGCCTTGTCCACTGGCTCGATGACAATTAATGTTCACGACAAGCCAAGAGCATCGGAGAACCCAAGAATAATCCCCACGCGATGGATTTTGGGTGGTTTAATCTCGCGGCTTTTCCAGGAGGGGGAGCCCCGGGATCGTCGGTGAACGTGGAAAAAGTGTCCAATCGCACAGGGAAGACCGTTGTCTCAAAGAATTGGAGAAGACGGAGCAAGAAAGGAAAACGGTAAGTATAGTTACTCTATAGTTAGTTCCACGAGAGACAAAATTAACTTGAAGCAGCGGCTTGAAGCGGCTTGATCACCGCCGCAGATAAGTCACGTGAACTGCGTCATCACTACAGAAAGCATGGGGGGTAAACAGCATGTATCATGTATACTTTCATCTCATATTTTTATAAGGAAGATGGAAGATGTATGTCCTGTTGAGGCGTAGGACGAAATGTCAGGGGACACCCTTCCAGTCCGAGGTTGGATATGGTAATATTTTTGGATTAGGGGAGTAACTAACTATTTGCTGACGGTCGAAGCCCACCACACTAAAAAAAAATAGGTGCGAAAAAAAAAGTCAAAGGAGAGCAGGTGGAGCCCCAAAAGTCCCCTAGACCCATTTACAGTTGGAGAATGTAAGAATTGGAACTTCGGAGCAAAACAAGAAGAGGGGTTGTTCCAAGCCATCCGAGAATATTCCAACCCCCCAGATCCTGTAGGATTCGACTCCTCTGCATATTTCTTCCAAACTCAGTGATATTTTCATAAAGGGCAAGGACCCATATCATCCATTTCATCGACAATGCGCCCCAACCACCCTTGTACGTAAATACACATGCGATAGGTCTTTGACGCTGGTAAGATCAGATAGACTAGGACGAAAAGAATTGAACAAGAAGAAGAAATAAGAAAGAAAAAAAAACACGGTTATGTATGTGAACAAAGAAAGAAAGGAGAAAGAAGGAACTCAAATCATAGCATCATTATCGCGATATTCGTCGGCTCGATTGGATCTCGAGCTAAGAAGCTCACGCTTGTTCTCAATCTCCACAGCCCAAAGAGAAGAACCCACAGCAGTAGACATCAGGAAGAACATCGAGAAGACGGGGACCAATTGAAGAAGCAAGGCTACCGTTCCAAAGCTATATCTTACATGTTAGTCCGAGAGAAATCTAATCAAACAGAAGCAATTACAACTTACGTAGTATACTGAAGCTGCCGCCTGCGGATTCTTTCCTTCCGCTGTTGTTTGGACAGGTCCAATAGTTGAAAGTACCGCCAGTGGTGGAATGGCCCTCCACGATACCCAGTCAAGAGGAGAAACATGGGAGTGCCAGCCACGGGGATAAAATTTAAAGGGAGGAGGATTACAAATTCCAGAATCTGACGTAGAGAAAATGGAGAATAAACGGCGCTGTGAGTCGGCTTTCCGAGTCGTTCGACAACATTATCGCCTTGGGGATACAACACTCGCGATGAAGCAACCAGCTCGCCCTTGCCCTCATGCACCATTACGGCATCGAAGATATCCACCAAGGTTTCATCGACAAAAAATGCCTCAAAAAGCGCAGCTACAACGGCAGCTCCTTCTCCAAGGACCAAGAAGGCGCCACTAACCCAAGCACCGACACCTTGGAAGATGGCGAGAAAGGCGACCTGGGGCAGATATGTAAAGAGGAAGAGGATGACGTAAATGAAGGCTGAGAGTAGGACAATGGGAATCAAGCGAGTCTTAAAGAGAGGCCAAAGGAAACGATGGGTAGCGAAATAGTATATACCCTGTTTGGTCCCATGGTTGTTAGTCCTTGGTTTGCAATCGAGATCCTGTGGTGTGTTGTGGTTGACCGCTAGGTAGGGAATTGGGTAGTATAGGGTGAGATGAAGCATACGCGGAGGGGGTAAAACCAGGCAGCCTTGCTCATATCCAACGGCATGGTGATCTCAATATATTAAGCCTCTAAAGTAATGGTAAGGAATGGTAAAATTGCTCCAAATAAATCGATAATTTAGAAGAGAGAACGTGGCATGTGAGAGTGGGTGAGAGAGTAAGGTGGAAATTAATGACGGTTACCTGATCAATAATAGTAACAGTAATAATAATACAAATAAAAATAATCCTAAGAATTTTGCCAAGAAGACGGCACTATTCAGATTGCTGCCTTATCGATAAGGAGGCGGTCAGCATCTCTCCTATAAAAGTTGAGAATTTTTTCTCCCCATCTTCTCCTTTCTCTTTCTTTTCTTTTCATTATACCAAACTGATCACTCCTTCTTATTCACTCTGACATCCACATCTCTCAATGGACATTTGGAGGGGAAAGAGAAGGTCAGACGAAAACTCTGCTGACTTACCCCAAATTCTTCTTCTCCTTACGTGGAGCGTTTGGAAATATCTTCAGCTGTACATTCTATTTGTCACCTCTGGGTTAATTTATTTTTTTTTTTGATCCAATATCATAACATTGGCTTCTCTTCTCAGATGAAGGATATCTCTCCACTTAACACAGTGTATAATTCCATCTATGTAACAAATCCTCGGATAAAGCCTAAAACACACTACTCAAATAATCGTAATAATCCAGATTCTCAATCCCACTCGAAGAGGCAGATATTTATTATCTGGGTTTAAATCTCCCTACAGAAAGACAGGTAAATAAAACTTCAACAACCTATTGATTACTCTTGATTCGATTCGTCCACCATGGAGAATGACCAATAAATGTCTTGCAGCAAAAAACATGGAAGAGACAGGCTTATAATAATATATATTATTATCTATTATTGGGTGGACGATCGGGATTCCCGAGTACCGCCAAAAAAACCTCAACATAGGTAGACCAGTTGATATGGAAACCTGTCAAATCGAGGCTGAGAATGATCACATCTTACGGCCGCATTTCCACTTATAATCTACTTAGCCTTGTTTATCTCTCTAGTCATCTCACCTTATTTTTTTACCACATGTTAGATATATATGTGATTTCCGTATGGTAGCTAATCAGTGGAATATAGAATTGTGTTGTGTAGGTAGTCTACACATCTCAAGGAATCAAATGTTTCTTATCAAAAATAGGTCTACTCATCTACTGTATCCAATCTGCTCTGAGGGAGATCTCTGGATGCATTACTGCATTCAGCACATGTTAGATGGGATAGATGATATCATATTTCCTGTGAATTGTTTTCCGTCCTCGCTTATGAATCATTTGTAATATCAGTATGATTTATAAAATTCAGATATTGGGAACCACGAGAGACTGGAATACAGATTTAGAAGACGATTTCAGGAGAGAAGCAGCTTTTATAGGCTACCCCAGAATCACTTTTGTTCAATCCAAGCTTAATTGACATCACAAGAAAGTGGCTAGCTATAAGTACCTAATGGAAGAGGCCTGGCAAGAAAAAAAACATCTCCCTGTTATAAAAACATTCTCTTTATTCCAAGTTTGCCTTAGGCTCTGCCATTCTTGCCATTTAAGTAACATTGTTCTTTTTTATTTTCTGCCTCATTAGTAAAGCCACCATGATGGCTCCAAAGATAGCTCTCACGTTGTTGACACCAACATTAACTACTTGCAGACCTACCCAAATGGCCATTATAGCGACCTTACGGCCTTGCACATTTCAGAGAGTCGATGGACATTACATTTGTACCTGCGAGGCTGGCTCCGCTGTTTCTTTGTCTCCAGGGGTTAACTAAGGGATATGATGCTTAAAATTGTCATTATCCACTCTTTCAGCACATGGCTTATAATGAAGGTATTATAAACAGCCATTCTAATATTTCTGATAGATGGCTCATACACTAACTTGGTCTCTTGTCTAGAACAATCTCAGTTATCAGTCCAGGTTTCATCATGTTGGCCAATAGAAGGTCCTGATTATAGTCCCCCAATAAGCTTGTGAATACCTTATGCTCTATCGATACCATGTCGTCCATACTTACATATGGAAGTGCACCCAAACAAACCATTTCCGTAAGGCGATACCCAGATATTGTGTTGGCTGTGAAATTCCGCGTAATCTGACCGCTGAGCTAAAAGAGACATCTAGACGTCAACTCCCGCCGTTGGTTGAATTTTGGTCCGATTTTCAGCCTGACATATTGCCTCCCTTGGTCTAAAATCTTGCAGTGGTTTTCCGAAAAATAGCTTTATAGGACAATAAAAGGCCGGCGCATGGGCCCTTCGTGAACAGTTTGACCACTAGAGGCCTGCTTTCCGGACGAGTTTTACAGATGTTTTTGGAGGATACTTGGTCCCGGCGGCATCTCAAGTGAATGGTCTGGTACCACTTCTTGTTGTCTACACCAGGTTGGGGGTTTGAGCATCCTTATATACCTTTCTAATGGCAATTTATCCCTAAGGTTGCCCAGTAAATGGAATGTTTCCGAGAAATTGTAGACTTTTGGATGGGAAGAGAGAATTGACTATGATAGTTAGGTTGGGCAATGATGAGAGGCTAAGCCCGAAATGGCAGAACTAACTGCAACAGGGAATTCATTCAAACAGCTGAGGAGTACAAGAGTATAAATAATATAAACTTTACTATTATAGGAAACTCCAATGATCCATGATGTCAAGCAACCCCTCCGACCTCAACTCCCAACCCTACGTAGATAATAAATATTAGAAACTAGGTAGGTAGTCACATATACCAAGCTTTTCCCATCTAGGTGCTGATTCAACCAGAATGGCCTCCCCCGGTCCAATCACCGAGGAAGCGACGAATTATCTCGTCTTCCGCGAATGCGTCTCGAGTATTCTTGTTGCAGGCGCAAACCAAAACAAGCCAAAAGTGAAGCGACGAGCGCACAAGGCCAGACAGTCCACTACGGCACAAAGGAAGAAAGATACACCTGCTAGTACTGCCACTGCTACTGCGGCTGCTACTGCTACTGCCACTGCGGATCGAGGAGATCCAGAAGAACTCGCCGAGTTTATCGATGTAGGTTTCCCCTCCCTGTTCCATGATTCACAAGGTATTGGAGAACATGATAGTACATGGATGCTTCAAAAAAAAAAAAAAAAAGATATCTATACCAAAACCAAACCATCCTAATAAGAAAATTAAAACAAAAAAAATATATATACACAATAATAAAGCCTACCTAATAATAACAAAAACAACCAAACCAAAAAAAAAAAATAAAAAAAAATAAAAAATAAATAAATAAATACCAAACAATCTTTTTTCCAAGTTTCTAGTTCATCGCTACCGAAATCTACACCCTCCTCCCAGAACCCCTCCGCAAACTAACTTATACCACCCTCCAAACCACCCCGGTCCTTTCAACAACCTACCATCTTCCCCTAACGCCATCAACCCTCGAGCACCTAACGGCGACTGCCCTCCCACCCACGGTAACAGAGTCATTGGCTGTGTATGCGCTCCTCCCGGAATCGCTCGACCCATCTGATTTCCTCGCCCGCGTCGTCACAGAGTACATCCCCGCCGTGACTCGGCCGCCGCCGGTATGGGCCAAGACGCGTACGGAGGCCTGCGAGATCTGTGATCGGGACTGGATCCCGCTGTCGTATCATCATCTCATTCCGAGGAGTGTGCATGCGAAAGTCCTCAAGAAGGGGTGGCATGAGGAGTGGATGCTGAATAGTGTTGCTTGGCTATGTCGGGCTTGTCATAGCTTTGTGCATCGGATGGCTGGGAATGAGGAATTGGCGAGGGAGTGGTTTACCGTGGAGAGGATTTTGGAGAGGGAGGATGTGAGGGAGTGGGCGGCTTGGGTGGGGAGGGTGAGGTGGAAGGCTAGGTAGGTAGGTATGTAGGTAGCTAGGTTGGTGGGAAGGTAGATAGGTAGGTGAGGTATGGATGTATTCTTCATCTAAATAAGTAGGCGGGTAGGCAGGCAGTATACAGTATATAGGTGGGGTAGTAAGTTAGGTATACAGTCACATCACATCTATATTGCAATCAATTCCACATCTCTCTTTCTCTCTCTCTTTTTTTGTCCCGAGTCTCCGGCAAACCCAAACCAAAACAAACCATGATATGATATTATACAAGACAAAAATGATAAAACAAGGTATCTCCGATGTAGTAAGAAGAGGGTGGAAGGGAAGGAGAAGGGGAGGAGGAGGAGGAGCGGGAGAAGAGAAAAAGGAAGGAAGAAAGGGGGGGGGGGGGGGAATGTCTATAATAATACAAGTATCCGTTTAAAAGAAAAAAGGTGAATCATAGATATCTCTTCTCGGATATCTCTTCATAACATTGTACATGGTCGCCAACGGCAAAGTTGGTCCAGCCTTCAAAGCCGATACCACACTCGGTGTCTTTACGCATCTCGGTCACGTCCTTCTTGACGTTCTTAAGAGAAGTGATTGAGCCTAAAGAAACCCTCAATTAGTGCCCTGTATCTGGAAAGAGAGGTGAGAGAACATACCATCATATATAGTTTCATCCCCTCGGATCACTCGAACCTTTTTGGCTCGGTTAATCATTCCATTCCGAACTTTACACCCGGCAATCGTCGTCTTTTCTCGTCCCTTGAGTGTAATATCGAAGATCTGCCCAATTTCGGCCTCGCCAGTAACCCGCTGAGTGATCAGTGGCGCTAAATGCTCACTCAAGGTCTCCTTGACATCATCGATCAGCTTGTAAATGATATTATGATTCATGATCGCGACTCCTCGAAGCTCTGCCATCCGTGACATCGCTGGGTCGATTGGCATGTTGAAGGAAATAATGTGCCCGTTGGCGGAAGCAGCATGTTCGACGTCAAACTCACTTACAGGCCCGACTTCCGAACGGAGAACATTAGCGAAAACCTCATTGTTTCCAATCGCTGTGACAGAGTTTAGAACGGCTTCCGCCGATCCTCCGACGTCAGCCTTGATAATGAAGTGTACCGGCTTGGGCCCAGACACAGTCTCTTTAGTTACTGTCTCACCCTCTGCGCCTTCTTGACGCCGCTTCTCGAGCTGTTCGCGGCGGGCCTCGTTGATAGCCGCAGTGTCCTGGCTCAGCTTCTGGGTCTCAGACTTTTCCTGTCGATAATCAACCACATCCTTGGCTTGCTGTTCATCAGATGCTTGGATAAACTCAGTGCCTGCCGAGGGTTGGTCTCTCCAGCCGTCAACCTCAACCGGAGTACCTGGAGTCGCTTCAGGAATTGCCACCCCAGCCTCATTCCTCAAGGTACGCACGCGAGCCCACGTGGTCCCCGCGACAATGATATCTCCTGGCCGCAACGTGCCGCGTCGAACAAGAGTCGTTGCCACCCGACCATAGCTTTTTGTCGTCGCCTCGATCACCCAACCTTCGGCAGTGCCATGAGGGTCGGCCCGGTAATCTAGAACCTCTGATAGGGTAATGATGGCTTCCTCTAATTCGAGCATACCCTGACCTGTTTTCCCACTCACTCCGATGGCCTGGACATCACCGCCATAATCTTCCACGTGGACACCATGAACAGAGAGGTCCTGCTTTACTTTTTCGGGGTTGACGTTCTCCTTATCGATCTTGCTTATAGCAACAATGATAGGAACCTTGGCACCTGTAGCGTGCTTGATAGCCTCAATCGTCTGGGGCTTAACGCTATCATCGGCTGCCACCACGAGGACGACGATATCTGTTACATCTGCGCCACGGCGGCGCATCTCCAGGAAAGCTGCGTGACCAGGTGTGTCTAAGAAGGTGATGGTCTTCCCAGATGGCATAGCTACAGAGAAGGCACCAATATGTTGCGTGATACCGCCATGCTCCGAAGCGGCGACAGAGGATTTGCGGAGCCAGTCCAAAATCGTAGTTTTTCCGTGATCAACGTGGCCCATGATGGTCACTACTGGGGGCCGAGGTGGTAAGATAGACATGTCTTCTGGATCTGGAGCAGCAGTTAAGTCGTCGTCGCCGGTCTCGAAGATAGGCTCGAAGTTATATTCTGCCGCGACAAGGCCGGCTGTTTCGGCGTCAAGAACATGGCTGTAGGAAACATCCTCAAAACCCATCTCTTCCATTCGCTGCACAAACTGCGCGGGGCGCACGCCAATAACGTCGGCAAGATTGGCCACGCTAATAAACTCTGGAAGATATAGCGGGCTTGGTGCTGTTTCAAGCTCCTTCTGTTGGGTCTTTCCTTTTTTCACGCGCTTCCGCTCCCGGCGGCGACGGTGCTCATCCTCATCAAACTCTTCCTCGGCTTCCGATCCCTGGCGCCATCGGCCCTTCTGATGCTTTGTGGGTTTCCCATGTCCAGTTTCTTCTTGATTTAGGTCCAGGTGTTTTAAGGATGACGAATCCCACGACCATAAATCTGTTGTCTTCTCCGCAGGCTTCGCAGTCTTGTCTGGTTTCGGGTGTCGATGACGATGAGTGGGCTGATCCTCGTCATCTAGCTCCTCAGTCGGCGGGTCGAAAACAAACCGCGGGCCAGTAAATTCCCCCTTTTGAGCCATATAATCTCTGAATTGTCTTTCTCTCTCACCAGGATTAGCGGGCCCGATTCCAGGCCCTTCTTGGGAGAGCTTGCGGATCTTGATGGATTCTCCCGCAGCCTCTGTTCTATGCGCACGTAAAGAGAGTTCTGGCACATTGGGTCTGGGCGCTTTGCAGAGCGGGCAAGCTAGATGCTTACCAAAACATCTGTATTGACAATCAGGACATATCCAATCCGAGAACCGTAAATTTCTCGGCGTTCTAGGAGCGTTTACTTCGAACTTTCGGTCAGGTTGAAGTGACTGGCTCTCATGATCATCAGGAAGGAAATTGGAACGCCGACGGCTTGGAAAGCTATTGTGTGATCTCGTGGATCGAGGACCTTCCGCATGCCACCTAGGATTGCGGGTTCTGTAGCGACTGGTATCATGGAACGTTTGCGACTCCCGGTGAGACTCCCGGTGCTGCTGCTGCTGCTGCTGCTGCTGCTGTCGTTGCTGGTGTTGGGTTTGTTGGGATGTCCTTGCTAGTAGGGCCTTGCGCATCGCCTGCTCCTCTGCGCTCAGAGCTGCCGGTTGTGATAGCTTGCTTCCCCATCGATTACCAAATTTCGGCCGTGGCGGATCGCCTGAATCGTCAGTCGAGGAAGGATCGGACGAATTGAAATTGGAGAGAGAGGGGTAAAAATGTCGTCGGGGAGTGTAGGTCAACAGCGGAGAATAAGCTCCAACTCTAAGTCTCACTGTAGAAGACCAATCGACACCATGACGACGGGAGAGCTGTAGATAGAGAGCAAAAACAGTAGTGAGTAGCCCGTACGGGAATACGACGATCAGGAAGGGAAGGGGGGGAAGCAAATCACCTGTGAGATAGTCCGTCTCTGCATCGTGAAAGCGCAGGAGCAGGAGAGCTATCTTTCACTCTGCTCTACTCTGGACTCGACTCGACCTTGGCTAGTTTTCCTCGGGGGTCTCCAGCTCCGGAAAACCACGAAAAAAAGTCCGCTTTCGCGCTGGTGGTTTCCCGCCCGCCTCACGTGCATCGGCGCCTCCGCCGAATCGGAGGGCCGCATTTCTTCTTGGAGACAGAGAGGGTTATTTCCTGATAAGCTGTGCCATTGCTCTTCAAAAAATAATCGATCTTTCTCTGTTTCTCTTCAAGGTTGTCTGTCCTCTTCTCTCCCTCCCTCGTCCCAATTAATTCGCAATCCATCATGTCTGTGGAGGAGCAACACCATGTGCCGGAGGATGGAGCAATGCGTGCCATCAAAGATTTGACCGCAGGCGCTGCTGGAGGCATTGCACAAGTTCTTCTTGGTATGTATTCTTTTGAGATAGGGACCCCCCTCATAATCCCCTCATTCTATTCCTCTCGTATTCCCTTGTGCTCTTGTTTTCTTTTTCTTCTTCCCTTTTTTTCTTTTTTTGATCGGCTATGGAAATGCCCCACTTGAATGTCCGAGCTGTGTTTTACTGGTATTACTGTAATAATCCGGGGTCTATCTGAAGCAATTCAAAATCATTCCAGAGATCCTGCTTCTGAGGTTTATCGCTCTCTTTTTTGTTTTTCTTTTCCAGGGTTGAATTCAATTGCAGAATCGCTAACCACTTAATAGGCCAACCTTTTGGTTTGTAATCCAGTTGCCAATAAAACCAGCCGTATTACGAGACATTAACCAAAACACAGATATTGTCAAGGTGCGACTGCAGACGAGCACGCAATACTCTAGTGCCCTCGACTGTGCCACCCGGATTTTGAAGAATGAAGGACCCTTTGCTTTCTACAAGGGAACATTGACCCCTCTGATTGGAATTGGTGCCTGCGTAAGCCCTCCCTCTCCTTTTGAAACAGCAGACCCTTGGTAGTCTTCGAGATTCATCAATCTAACTAATCGCATTAGGTCTCTGTACAATTTGGTGCCTTCCACGAAGCTCGAAGACGCCTAGAAGATCTCAACAAGAAGAAATATGCCGACCCCACCCTTTCATACGCTCAGTATTACCTCGCCGGAGGTTTCGCCGGTATTACCAACTCCGTCCTCTCTGGCCCCATTGAGCACGTTCGTATTCGTCTCCAGACCCAGCCCCATGGCGCAGACCGTCTATACAGCGGACCCCTCGACTGTATCCGCAAGCTCTCTTCTCAGGGTGGTGTCCTCCGTGGTCTCTACCGCGGCCAGGCCGTAACATACCTCCGTGAAGTCCAGGCCTACGGTATGTGGTTTTTGGCTTTCGAATACATGATGAATCAGGATGCCAAGCGCAACAACATCAAGCGTGAGGAGATTTCCAGCTTGAAGGTTGCCACCTACGGTGGATTGGCCGGTGAAGTTCTCTGGCTTAGCAGCTATCCATTCGACGTGGTGAAGAGCAAGATGCAATGCGATGGTTTCGGTGCCCAGCAGCAGTTCAAGAGCATGACCGATTGCTTCAAGAAGACCTTTGCCGCCGAGGGCTTCGGTGGATTCTGGAAGGGTCTTGGCCCCACTCTCCTCAGGGCGATGCCTGTGTCCGCAGGAACATTTGCTGTGTAAGTTCTCTCCACACATTCCACAGTCATTACACTATAAATTGTTCTATTAAACTAACAATGTTGATTCTATACTGCAGTGTGGAGCTCACAATGAGAGCTCTAGGTTAAGGAGGAAGAAAAACACACACAAAAAAAAAAAAAGAGAAAACAATATATATTAATGTAGGGAAATGATCCATTAGTCTTATTCTTATTCTTATTTCTAGTTCCCTTCACCTTGTTTCTTACTTTAGCCAATGCCTTTTTTTTCCTTTTCCCCTCGAAGTACGATGTTTTGATATCCATATGTTCTCGTTCATATTCAACAATGATGAGGGAGGGAAAAGCTGCTGTTCTAGACTTCTTTCTTTTCATTTTTTATTCCAACTTGGCTTCTATCCCACCCTTACATTTATTTGGATTGGATTGGATTAAGATAGACATAGTTGTATTATTTCAATTAGAACTAATTACAATAATAGCCGAGGCTAAGAATATTCATTTCATCTGTTATATTAATCCTACCTTTCATCTACCAGAAGTACCAAACATTAAAAACAAGGGTATTTTACTATTATGCCTCGTATCGTACCTAGACGGGGAGTCAGGAAAAGGATCCAAAAAAAAAAAAAAAGGTCAAGGTATTCTGAAAATCTTGTTAATACATGTTCGAGAAAACCTAGCCTAAGTACCTACGTAGGTAGTTGGTAAAAGGAGAAGATAATAATAAGAAGAAGAAAAAGAAGAATAATAACTTTACAGTATATTTTATACAGTTACAGTCCCATAAATGATTTCAATACCCGCAAGCGCAAGCGTACTAGACATAGATAGACGGCCCAAAGAAAGAATGTACCTACCAACCTAAGGAGAGAAAGCAGAGAGAAGAAGAAGAAGGAAAAAGATCGGACGGTACTACAACCTAGTTATCGCCCGAGTTAATGAGTTCCTTCGCATCAATAGGTCGGTACGAAAGGGTTCCATTCCTTGCTTCTTCCAATCTCCGTAGCTGACCGGCCTCTCCTGCCCTTCCAAGGATCCCAGCAATGACACCCACAGCGCGCAAACTATCATCGTTCGCGGGGATTGGGTACGTGACCCGGGTAGGGTCCGCATCGGTATCGATGACACCAATCGTGGGCACATTGTTCAGCCCGCACTCATGAAGGAGGACTACATTCTCTAGGGGGTTCAAACAAACGACCAGATCAGGCTTCAGGGCCGCCCGATCGGTCAAATTTTCCTTGAAGCCGGGCAATTCCTCATCAAGGGCATTCACAACCTTCGTCTCGCAGTGACCGAGAATCTGTTGACCGTTCGTCAGGGAACCGGGGATCCATCGCTCGAAAATATGGTATCCCTTGGCGAGTTCAGCGGCTCGCACGACGGCTCGCTTTTGACCCTTTCTTGTACCGACAAAAAGAATTAGACCGCCGCGTGCGGCGACCTCCTCGACCACTTTTGCAGCCCGTCGGAGGTAGGCGGCGGTCACATCCAGAGAGATGATGTGGATACCATCGCGAATACCGAAGATGTAGCGGGAGTTTTGCGGGTTCCAGCGGGATGTTGAGTGGCCGAGGTGTGTCTGCGAGGCTAAGAGGAGTTCGAGGGTGATGTCGGAGGGTTTGGGGGGGTTGCGGATGAGGTCCTCGGGTTTGTACGCGTCTTTGATGTTACTTCCGAGGTGGGAGAATTCGTAACCTGGCACGATGTCAATGTTAAGTGCAAAGATAGAAAAGAAAGAGTGGAAAAGTGAAAGAGTGAGAGAGGCAGTCCTTTGCTTATTCCAAGGGTAAACTCACGTTGCTCTTCTCGTCGGGCCCAGGCCTCTTGCGCAGCACGTCGGACTGATTCTGATGCCGTGCTTGACTGTAAAGTTGACTCGACGGATGGGATAAGTGTTTCTTGTGTTGATGACTGCACGGCGGTTTCAACCGGAGCAGTCTCGGTTGATGAAAATCTCCTCAGGATATGTGCTTGCCGATTGAGGGCGAGTAATTGGCGGCCTAAGAAGGAAAAAAAAAAGGGTTCGGATTAGTATGGATTCAGCAGATTTCCCCCTTCGCTTTGTTGCTGTTTCTCCTCTTCTCCTATTACCATGTATATGGTATCAAAAGGGAGAACTTACTTTGCCGCACGCACAACTGCCGGAGGATCATGTTGCAAAGGGTGGTTGAATGGGGACTTGCCATGAAGTCTCTATAACTTTTCTTTGTTGTAGCAGGAATTCTTCCGCTGGAACTTTTGATGTTAGGCTTGGCAATCTTTATGCCTCAGGCACATATGTAGATACGCTAAACCATTTTTGATACAGTGGTTCTAAGTTCTGGTAGAAGTGCTCTATGGTTTGTAATTTATAAACTGGTTGGAACAATTAAAATAGATGTGCAGCATTATCCGTTAAATGCTAACGGACATTGTATTCTCTGGCATCAAGGGGCTGTTTTCAATGAATTGGAGCTAAGTCTGGGTGGGTAGTAGCTTTCAGCCTGAGTTGCGAGAGAACTCAAAAAACTCGACCCTACAGAGAAGACATTAGGGATATTCATTTAGAGTTTACTGCATTGGTAAATCATGGGACCAAGATGATAGAATAATGCAGATAAAAGAAAGAAAGTTATCGAAAGACAACTATTTGAACAGTATATAGCAAAACACACATTTACCATAATAGTCTTGATTCATATCTTTACTTCTAGAATAAAGTAAATTTAAGACATCATAACCAGTCATTCTAGCTAAAGCCGGAGATCCCAAACGCAGACATATAACATAAGCGCAGATATCAAGAATAATAGTCACAAAAATCATGAGGTCATGAGGGGGAAAGAAAACTATGGGAATGAGCGGCAGCGATATTTATATGCAAAAAAGGCGAGGTAAGAAAAAGAGTAAGCGAGGAGCGACGAGGTTATTTCTTGTTGAAAAAGTTGCCGAGGGAGTCCATCGTTCCGTGGTGGCTTCCATGGCTGCTTCCATGACTGCTTCCATGGTGGGAAGAACCGCTATAATAACTGGGAGCGTGTTCGTCCTTGTTCTTATGCTTCTTCATAGCATCCTGAGCAATACTTCCTACAATCGCGCCACCAATGGCTCCTAGGAATCCGTGGCCAGCCGTCTTGTGACCTGCGAAACTACCTGCTAGACCACCAGCGAGGGCGCCACCAAGTCCACGCTCACCCTCCTGCGCTTCACCAGGAGCACCTTGGTATCTATTGTGATGACATGTCAGCTGCTAGTTCTTCCGATTTATACTTTATATTGTATTTCATACATACAAATGTAAGGTGGGGGGGAGGGGATTACAAATAAGGAGGGAAGGGGGGAGGGGAAGTGAAGGAGGGGGAGGCGGGAGAAGGAAGGTCACGAGAACATACCCCTGCTGCTGTCCGTATTGGTCTTGGCCATACTGATGTTGCTGTTGGCCATATTGGTGTTGTTGTTGCTGCTGCTGTTGTCCATAGTAATCGTTTGATGCCCCGCGTTGCTCGCCATATTGACCTTGAGACTGGTCATATTGGGGCTGGCCGTATCCCTGCTGTTGGGGATAACCACCCTGCTGAGGATATCCACCCTGCTGGTACTGTCCTTGGCCGTAGTAGCCTTGGTTATACTGCTGATCGTAAGGGCCAGACATGATGGTGCGAAAGGTAGGTAAGATAAGGTTAGAAGAGGAGATTTGGTAGAGGAGGGAGAGACGGTAAGTAGGTTGGAGAAGTTGGAAAATGTTAAATATTCAGAGGAGTGATGTAAAAAAAATCGAGATCTGTGAAAGGCGGATTCTGGGCCCTTTTATAGTAGATATTTGGCTCACGAGTACCTAGGATGATCTGGCAATGTCCCTCCGGACGGTTTGTTTGACCCCACCACAGCTGAAATCACGCTCGCCATTGCTGACTATCCCCGAAAGCGGCGGTTCCCGCCACAATAATACCGAGATTCAGCCTTAGAATTACCGTTATTATACGAGGAGAAAGGGCCAAAAACTACAGAAACCACTGGTACAAGTCTCGTGTGGTGGCCCTACACTGTCTCATCATAAACAAGTCTATTGTTTTACGTATGTAGAAGGTAATTTTACTTTACATGCCAATCATGCGCCGCAGTGCAACGTCCCCACCAGGTGGGGTAGTTAGTGGCTGTGCGATATTTTAGGCTACAATGTGTGGTCCCGTGTTGCAGGGCTGAGAAAGATATCATTTAGCTACCTAGGGAAAGAGGGCCGATCACCCCAAGTTTCTACCAAAACTAAAATAGCTTTGAGGAAAATTCTACTGATGAGTTTATTTGTTGCTTAGAAATGAAGCTCCTGCTTTTACCTCTACCGTGGGCCTATCTGTTGCGCTCTGGATTGGATCTTGACGTGCTGGATTGTTCTTTTGGCGCTAATGTAGGATGACGTTTTTGCGTTACAGGGTCATTACGTAGGTACCTAGGTACTCGTACCCCTTCGACACAGCCATGTGTGGCTAAGCCATACAGCCATAACCGCAGCCATTTTTGATTTGAACAATCATCGATGCTAATAATAACAATTAAATTTAGAGGAAATTGATCCCCCTCATACAGTAATAAATAAACTTTTGAATTAGGGGTTTACTGATTAGGATCGAATATTCGAGAAGGTTGCTGTTTCGGGTCTCTCTTGAACTCGTCATCTTAAATACTCGTTAGTCATGCCGTATATGTTTTGTCAGGCTGTACCACTTTTAAAGTAATAGGCAGCGACATTTTCACTACATTGTTGCCAAGGCTGTAGAACAATGTCGCAATCTAATCACAGTTGCCGTACTTCCGATGTAGAATAGAAGTAGCTGAAGGAGCGATAATGGTTACAAATTCAAATAGAGAATCCGTGCCTTTCTTGGCATCCGTTACTGCTCCACGGTCCAAACTCACTAGTCTAGGATCTTAATACTAGGTAGGTACGTACATAGTTCCAGAACCACTAGTTAGTCTCCGATTTGCATGAACACTGCCCACAGGTTGACTCGGGTGACAATATAATGTATAGTCATATGCCGCACCGCCTCGAAATGCGGTGAGGCATTATGTTTGACATGCAGCGAGAAGAGGGAAAAATGCATTGCACACACACTTTATTTAGCTCTAAAGCTTGATGCAACTAACGCTCCCGCTTGATAGGACTAGAGGGACATAAAACTAGCGCCACCTAGCTTAGTTGGCTGAAAAGTCATTACGTCCAGCGAAGAACACCGCCAGTCCAAGATTTAGATGTCGGAGAAAGGGAAAAAACCAGCAGGTGCGTGTATTATTATTTATCACATTGTGAATGCTTTCAGCAAAGGCGAGCCATCTTGGATTATCGGGTAGCCGCCTAACGGCCTGCACTCGCAAAACAATGTACCTCTTGAGTTGCGATCAGCGCTGCTTGGGGAGAGCTGCCCCGCCCCCTCATACCTGATATATCATTATCCAGTACCGCTTTTCTCACTGCTGTGAGTGTAGAATGTTGGCCATTTCAAGAGCTACACCTTTTTTTTACAAAAAAAAAAGAAAGAAGGGGGAAAGAAAGTAAAAGAAAAAGAAGACGATGGGAAAGGGAAAATAATAAAAGCCAGTGCCAGATTTTATTACAGTTTAAGGGCGCATATCTGATGGAGGCAACAAATTCTGAGTAGCGTTCTATTCAATTCAATATTAAAATTGTCTAATTTTATGGAAACAACCAGGAGTCGAATTCACGTAGCTTGTAAATTGAATTACTAAGGCTTAGATGTTTAACTAGCAGTTAGGACTCATCTTTTAAGTAATATTCAAAATGAAGGATAGTACAAAAACACATAGAATTATTCATAATATATGAATATTGATGACAAAGCAATCTCTGCATAAACACCTATTTGCAAGAGAAAAGTAAGATGGAGTGAACAGGACGATATGATAATTATTCTGCCACTTGGCACCGCTCACCAGCATTCCATGAAAGGATTTATGTTTGTGCGCGCAGGCGGTGAGGAACAACCACACAGCCGAGCGGAGAAAAAGTAGTGCCAAGATTTCAACCGCCCACCCAAATTTTTCGAGATATCGCCGTTTTTACTTCCTCGACCGACAATTATTTTGAAGTCCTGTCAACGTTTAGGTCCGGTGTCGGTTCTGTTTCCTCTGAACCCCCCCAGTCCTCTGTGTCATATATTAGAGCAGCATGGATGATATTGAGGTATGATACTCCAATATTTTATCTCTAGCTCGCAAAGTTGACATTTTTTTTTTTTCTTTCAGGAACGGCTACGAAGCCATGCCCAGGCATTTGATGGCTTGCTGTCTCTGATTCCTGCAAAGTATTACTATGGCGAAGATGGCAGTGTATGTTTTCTTCCCTGAAAATTTCGGCAATGCAATTCCTGTTGCCTTTTTTGGGTCTCTTAACCGTAGTGCTCATTCACAGGGTGCTGATGTTTTTATCGGTGTAGGATCAATGGAAACGCAAGAAACAGACCAAAGAACAAGCCCGTGAAGCGAAACGGGCAAAATTAGATCCTGACTCCGCCAAAACAGCCAAAGATGTTATGGATGAAAACGCACGGAAACGCAAACGAGAAGAAGAACAAAATGGCAACGACGACTCCTCTGATGGCGGTGAATTGGGTTCAGAACTTCCTGGAGAGGGCTTGAAAAAGCACGACGCCAACTCAAAAAAGCAGAAGCAGTCCGAAAAGGCGACAAATTCTGATGAACAGAACGCAAAAGCCGAAGAAGCCGAGTTAAGGAAAAAAATGAAGGAAGAAAAGAAAGTGCAAAAGAAATTAAATCAAAAGGAGAAGAAGAAAGCCAAAGAAGCCGTCAAGAAATCTCAGCTAGAAGCACAGCGAACTAAAGAGGTTAAAGAAACTGAGTCCGCAGCCACGTCGAAGCCAGACGCAAAGGGTGCCAGCAAGAAGACTACTGAACAAACAAAGCCTTCAAAATCGGAGGACGCTGACAGGTCAGACGTAGAAGATGAGGGACTTTCTCTTGAGTTCAGCGGAGAGCAAGAAAACTCATCATCCTCGGCTCCGAATTCCCCAGAGTTCGATGCCTCAAACCCTCAATCAGGCAGCTCTTCTATCTCCTCTATTGTCCCTCCCTCCGCTCCTAGTGATGACCCTAAAAACTCCACCTCCAACCCGAAGCCCCTCAAGCCCACCCCAGAAGAGTTAAAACAACGCCTACAAAAGCGATTGGATGAGTTGCGCGCCGCCCGCCATGCAGACGGCCTCGACGGCAAGCCTGCAAGAAACCGACAAGAGCTGATTGAAGCCCGACGGCAGAAAGCCGAAGAGCGCAAGGCACATAAGAAACTTCTACGTCAAAAGGCCAGAGAGGAAGAACAACGACTGAAGGATGATGCTATGGCCCGTCGTTTCTCTCCCGGAGGCTCGGGCTCACTCCTCGCATCTCCCCGTTCACCGGCGGATTCGGTAGGATCTGGCACCAATTTCGCGTTCGGCCGTGTTGTCTTCTCTGATGGCCAAATTGCTGATCCCACATTGATGAATGCCCGAGATGCACCA
Organism: Aspergillus haitiensis; assembly: GCA_027569155.1. Classification (NCBI taxonomy): domain Eukaryota; kingdom Fungi; phylum Ascomycota; class Eurotiomycetes; order Eurotiales; family Aspergillaceae; genus Aspergillus; species Aspergillus haitiensis. The sequence continues at coordinate 476,432 of JAPDEO010000021.1, forward strand.
AAGAGCCGTGGCCCTCACGCATCAGACCCCGCATCTGCTCTTAAGGCTGCGGAAGCTAAGAAAGCTCGTATGAACAACATGGATGAGACCGAGCGAGCAGAAATTGAGGAGAAAGACATGTGGCTTAATGCTAAAAAACGGGCACATGGAGAGCGGGTCCGCGACGATACCTCACTGCTTAAGAAAGCTCTTAAGCGTAAGGAAACCGCCAAGAAAAAGTCTGAGCGCGAATGGAAGGAGCGCCTCGAAGCCGTCAAAAAAGGTAAAGAAATGAAACAGCAGAAACGCGAAGACAACCTCCGCAAGCGCCGAGAATCCAAGGGAAACAAGTCCGGGAAGAAACCCAGTGGAGGAGGCAAGGGTAAATCTCGACCTGGATTTGAAGGAAGCTTCAAAGCTAAAGTCGGTGGCAAGAAGAAATAAATCAAGATTTAAACAAGAAAAAGGAAGATGAAAAAGGCCAGAAAGAGAGAGAAAGTATGCGTGTGATTGAAAGAGCGTGAGAGGAAGCAAAACGAACAAAAGGTACAATAATGATGATGAATATGTATTCTATTCAGCCCTAAAAAGGCAACGAAGCAGAGGAGGCCTTGACTCATGAAACCAAAGTGAATACTTTAACACCCCCCTTTCCTCCCGGGGGCCAAACAAAAAAAAGAACTGCCTCTGTGTGAAGACCTAAAAGTCAAGGAGTGTTGGAGAACCGGTGTTTTGGTACTATCTGATGGGGTTTTTTTTTTCTTTTCTTTTCTCTTTTTCTGCTCTTCCCCTTCTCTTCGTTTTTTATCTTTATTTTATTTCTATATATATTTTTTGGTTCAATCCTTCCTTTCTTGCTTTCTCCCTCCCTCCCTCTCTCTTTCTTCTTACTTTACTCATTTTGTGCATATATGCATTGGTAGCGATTCTATTACTTGTTGATACAAATTTGAAGGGGATTTTCTTTTTCTTTTTTTCTTTAATTTGTTTATCGAGGCTTGAGTCTCCTTGAATTTATATTTATTTTAAATTTACAAACATCTACATGTTCTCGATAAATCCGTACATACCGCGGTAGGCAGGATTTATATATCTGCAAGGTTCAGTTTTCTCCTTAAAAGCCTCAGGTATCAAAGTAGAGAGGATAGACATGAGAAGTATAACAGCGTGGTGGGAATGTTACATTGGGGGGAGAGTGAACTCAATGCAGGCTACGACTTTTAATACGAGGAGAAAGGAACAAAGGAAAAACACTGATTGATTGTGTGAGCCCGTGATAATAAAAGAAATAATTAGAAAAAAGGCGCAAAATCTCTTTAACATCACAGATAGTAGAAAAACACAAAAAAGGAAACCGGAAGCGGACACCAGGGGATTGTCAAGGGAAAAACAAGTAGAGGGATGAAATACACAAACCCCCTGTAAAGTCCGACTAATACATAGTAGTTAGGAAGGTTCGTGGGTGTGAGGGTAAAGGTGTGTGTGCGCGAGCGAGTTATGTACAAAGTGGGAGGATAGAGGCCTTAACCACCAGAAAAATAGAATCCTCAAAATCATTAAATGGGAAAAGGGATAAACTTTTCACCCCATCTAATCTTTCCCCATAATGAATTTGTATTTTTAATGTATTTCCCCCTTTCCTCTCTTTCAATCCCAATTCTATAAAGAGATTGCTTTAAAATTGATGCCGGTTTTAAGGAATGTTGCCCCGCGAAAAGAATATTTCCATAGGCAATTGCTAGTTTATCGGTAAGGAGCATCGGCTCTGGCAGCAGCGGCAATTTCGGGCTCCCACTTGTCACCGTTGGCAAGGAGTTTCTCCTTGTTGTACAGAAGCTCTTCGCGGGTCTCGGTGGCGTATTCTGCGTTAGAGGCTATGTGCATATATGTTAGTTAGAATTCTAAGAGCGCTAGAAACCGCATTGGGAAAAAAAAAAAAAAAAAAAAAAAAAAAAAAGAAGAAAAAGGAAAGAATAAAACTCACTCTCAACAATGGCATCCACAGGGCAGCTCTCCTGGCAGAAGCCACAGTAGATACACTTTGTCATGTCAATATCATATCGGGTCGTCCGGCGACTTCCGTCCACGCGCTCTTCGGCTTCGATGGTAATGGCCTGGGCAGGGCAAATAGCTTCGCAAAGCTTGCATGCGATACAACGCTCTTCACCAGTGGGATAGCGTCTGAGGGCGTGTTCACCACGGAAACGGGGAGAGATCGGACCCTTCTCGAAGGGGTAGAAAATGGTGTATCTGGTCGAGGGGTAGGAAATTAGCTCTCTAATCTGGCCGAATTGTATACCGCAGCACGATTGCAGTGCTCCTTCAAGAATAAAGAGATATATATGGCAGGATGATATTTAATTGATATCAGAGGCCTGGGGGGAAGACTCACGGTGGTCGGAAGAACTGCTCCAACACAACGTACATGCCCCGGAAGATCTCAGACATAAGGAAATATTTGCTAGCCTTGTCCAGGGAGGACTCGGGGTCCTGGTCCCATTTGCGAGGAGCCGGAAGACGGAAGCCCGGCTGGGGAGGCCCAACTGGTGTAGCTGCCCGGCTCACCGAGGAGGAGAAGTTTGCGGTTGAGCCCAGAAAAGATGTAGGCAGGGCGTAAGGCGTGGGTCGTCGGTAGGCGAATAGCCTAGCCACAGACTTGGAAGAGGCCATCGGGAGATGGGATGCTTGAAAATCAGGCGACTTGGAGGATGAGGGGGAAGCAATTGGAGAGGGGAGAGAGTGGGCACTGGGAGCACTGGCGCTGAGGAGAATCACGAAGTTCGGTGGTGCTGGTGGTTTTGCAGTTGGCTTAGGTCATTGCTTTCTGCCGCCCGTTGATTGGCCGGCCGCAGGATTTTGCTTTCCTCCGAGCCGCAACACCAAAGGAACCTGAGCAGAAACCTCCCAGAATCTCCCGACCGTCCAGCTAAAAAATAAAAAAGAGAAATCTATCTTTCACTTCCATTCCTATTCTTTGTCGAGGTAACATATCCCCCCCTTCTCCATCAATCCTTCCTGCATCTTTTATCTAATCGAAAATCGACTGTCAGGCAATTTCTCCTTGCGCCCTTCCTTTACCTCTCGTCACCATGTTCCGTTCCGCTGTTGTCCGTTCCCTCAGGGCCTCTGTGCCTCGTGCTATTAAGCCCCAGGCTGCTTTCCAGATCCGTAGCTCCCCTGTGGCTCGCCCAGCTCAATTCGCTCCTCGCTTCGCCTTCCAGGCTGTTCGTCTCTACTCTGCTCCCGCCGGCCTTAGCAAGGATGAGATTGAGGGTCGGATAGTCAACCTCTTGAAGAACTTTGACAAGGTGCGTCATCCCTCAGCCCAGACATTGAGCAGGCGAAAAAAAAAACACATAAACAAGCGAATGAGGACTGAAATACTGATGTATACTTGAACATTTTAGGTTTCCGATGCCAGCAAGGTTAGTTTGATATGGTATTGCCAATCACCATTGCAGGACGCTATCTAAAACAGATCATTTTCAACAGATCAACCCTACTTCCCACTTCTCGAACGACCTCGGATTGGACAGCTTGGATACCGTTGAGGTTGTTATGGCTATTGAGGAGGTATGCATAATCTACAGTCTGGATAAGAGAAACTCGCGCACGATATTAACCAGTCTCGAACAACAGGAATTCAGCATCGAGATCCCCGACAAGGAGGCAGATGCTATTCACAGCAGTAGGTTCCCAGTTTGAAATGCAGATAAGGTGAACAAACCGTATTGTCGTGATGTGATACTAATTCATTATTCTCCGTGTAGTTGACAAGGCTGTCGAGTACATCCTTGCTCAGCCCGATGGTAAGCCCTCAGCTCCAGCTTCCCATGGACCTCCCCAGCTGACCGAAATTTTAGCTCACTAAATATGTACGTAATGCAAGGATTCGGGGAATAGGTCGGAGGGTTAGATAGAAAAAGAATAGGGATGTTTGCATGCATCTATACGGGTCTCTTTAGAGTTGGAGTATCTGGGTAGTTGCTGATGCTAATTTGTATGCTGATACATGCCGGTGCTTTTTCTCCTTACTATATCGTGTATATCACTTCCAATGCAATTTTTATCAATTTTCTTTCTTCCTTTTCTTTCGTTCCCTCTGTATTATTCGATTTATCTTGTCGGTCATAAAGTAGATCCCAGATATTCAGTGAGGGAACGCCGTGGTTGTAAGTACGGGGCGAGAAAAATGGCGATTCCCGATGCGTGAACTGCTCCTATGTCCTTCCAGGCAAGTCTAGTATTATTTGGCATTGCATACACAGCCAGACGCATAATTATCTGTCTTTTGTGCCTCATTCATATTAATGGATGAGTCTGGAGGGCTGAACTAATAAAACCTGGGTCCTGACTGTTTGAGAGCCCACATTACGGCCTCCCGTCATCGGAGAAGCACTAAAAGGCGCACCTTAAAAAAGTGCCAGATCGCATTGTTCTCCTTGAATGGGTACGTGTGTTTGCGGAATTTCTATTTGGACAGCTATTGTTACGACATTTTCTTTTCTTTTTCTTTTTCTTTATTTATTTCTCTTTTATAAAATTTCCCGAAGGGATTGCGATTGGAGGGTATAGAATAGAGAAGGGTGAAAAAAAAAAAAAAAAAAGGTCGATCCGATTCATTTACCCCCTTAGCTCTGTCCGCCTCGTGGTGCCGTTCCTGTTCCTCAGGTTATCTGAATCCAACTGGTCTCTGCGTCCCATTTCGTCCTCACTCTTTTGTTTTGCTCTCCCCTCCAACCCCTGATAAATTTCCCGCCCATCAAACTTTCGGGATAGTCCTCTTAACTTTCCCACCTTTTGATCGTCCTCCCTAAAATAGCTCCTCCGTCCACGACACAGCAATAGCGGCATCCCCTCAACCTCTCAGGTTGTCCGCAACCACTCTTTCGCTCTAGGCCCCGCTCCCCGACCCAGAATCCCTTTCTATCCTCATGGCCTCAGCCGGGGGCTTGACCCGCCGACGAGGTGGCGGTCGAGTCGCTGGCGGAGACGAGAACGATGATAGCAGAGTCTCCTCACCTGTCTCTCGAAATGGCTCTGCGATGGATAATCGGATTCCTGAAACTTCATACACGAGCACAGAAAATGGACATAAGATCGCCTTCGACCCCCGGGATATCAGTGAGACTGAGGAACGGAGCAAGCAACCTAAACTTACATTGATGGAGGAAGTGCTCTTATTGGGATTGAAGGATAAACAGGTTGGTCGCTTGGTCCGGGCTGTGTGAGAGGTGGGCAATCGCCGCTGACTTTTGGCGCAGGGTTACCTATCATTTTGGAACGAAAACATCTCCTATGCCTTGCGGGGATGCATTGTCATTGAGTTAGCTCTTCGCGGTCGGATCAGTATGCAGAAGGATTCTTCTCGACGACGGTTTCCCCTCGCCGACCGGGTGATCGAGGTTATCGATGATACTTTGACGGGAGAGGTCTTGCTGGACGAGGCATTGAAGATGATGAAGTCAAGTGAGAAGATGAGTGTTAACACTTGGATTGATTTAATGAGTGGTATGTGGAACTTGTGATTTGATCTCCTTTCTTGATTTTGAATTCTCTCCCTCCCCTTTTTCTTGGTTGTCAACTCCTAGCACAAGCCTATCGCTAACATCCATCTGAACGTTATAAGGAGAGACATGGAATTTGATGAAGATCGGCTATCAACTTAAGCAGGTGCGCGAACGCCTCGCCAAAGGCCTTGTTGACAAAGGTATTCTTCGCACTGAGAAACGTAACTTCCTCCTATTCGATATGGCTACCCATCCTGTCGCCGATGGCGGTGCGAAAGAGGATATCCACCGTCGTGTTCGCAACATTTGTAGTAGTCGTACCGTCATCCTTCCCGCCAACCAATGGCTACCTGAAGATAGCGAGTTCCGATACCTGCGCACAATTACTATGGTATGCGCGGCCTACGCAGCTAACGTACTGGAAAATGCGCTCGTTACGATGAGCCATGAAGCTCGGGAGAGGGCTTTTGCGCAAGTCGATGAGCTATTGGCAGAGTACTCTCAGTGGCCTTTTGGGCGACGACCTGGTGGATCGCAAGCGATCGGTGCCAATTTAGCCGCGGCTATCAACGAAGAGGTGAATAAAGCTAAGGACAGAGAACTTCAGTTGGAGGTATGTATCCATTATGTACCCGAAAATTTCAAGACCAAAGACTAACGTTCTTCCTAGATTGTCGCGGCATGTTTGAGCGTTTTCACTAGACTTGATTCCTTACTCTGAGTATTCCATATGCGGGTGTCTGCTCTAACCTCACCCTGTTGCAATTCCCATTGTTTTCAATCTCTTTTCCTTTTCCTGTTCCCCTATCTTCTATTCATTGTCTAATAGGCTCCCTTTGAATATCTTTACTTTGTTTTATTTATTTCTCTTTTTATTTTCTATTCTTTTTATTCTATTTGATTTTTCCGCGGGAGTTATTTGGAAAATTCACCTTCCCATCCTGTTTTGTCCCTTTCACTTGGAAGTAGTCAGCATATAGGGTTGGAACCCGGTAAGAAGAGTGTTTAATATGAAAATCCGCTGGCGAAATTGACCAAATGCATTATCTGTATAAGGTGTTCAATCTTGTTGATCTGTGTTGATTTTTACTCTTTTTCTTCACTGTCCTTTCCACCCTTGACTTTATCTTCTAGCTTCTTATTAACTTGCTCCTCATACTTTTTCAGATGGTCCAATGCATCTGCATCATAGCAGAATCAATTCACGACAAGGACATCTATTCAACACAACTTTAAACCACATGAGCGAATTATACATGAGCAGTTGGGAACTATTATATACACATGCCCTCTTTATAAAAAGACACATCCGACAAAACCCTGCGGATATGGACTCGGTCCTATGAAGATGGTGACTCCAACTGGCTTGCGGCGTCGTCGAGAACAGTGATGAGAATATTTCACGAAAGGAAAAAGGAAGGGAAAAGGGAGAGAACGGAAAGAACTAAACATGAGGGGAAAGAAAATTATGGCAAGAAGCCTCTAAAGGTTTTTTTTTTTCTTTTTTTTTTCTACAGTTTTGTTTTCTTATTCTTTTAACTGATGAATGTTCCAGTTCTTTCCCCTTTCTTTTTATGAGAACTTAGAAAAACATAACTGCTTCACTTCCGTCAGTTCTGTTGTTAATTCCAAGTCTGCGTGAGAGTGTATCTGCCTTCACTACCCCTTTCAATACTTATGTATCATATCAAGTCTTCATGTCCAGCAGATACTTCTTGCTCGGGCTGTTTCGTGTTCCTGTGAATTGAATCAGTCAATTATGTTTTTATATCCTTTCTGCCTTTTTTTTTTTGGAAGGTTTTGTGTAATTGCCGTTTATTTATCCAGCCATCCTCCATCTAGGATATGATATGTATGGATAAAGATATATCTACCTACCGATGGATGCCTAGTGTCGTCCGCCCAGCTACAAGCCCACATCGACCATGCAAAACGAAATTGAATAAAGGAGTAGGGATAGGGTAGATTATTTACTTCGTAGCTAGATACCTTATAAATCTAGCTTTGTCGAATAAACTACGGCGCGCTCTTGCTAGCCTGCTTATGGTAGCGGGTAGACTGGATTTAACAGTATGTGTGTATATAGATATTTATTTTCTATAATTTTAGGGAAAGGATGAAAAACAGGTGGGGAAGGGCGGGAAAAGGTGGGGGGAAAAAAGATCCTACCAATTGATTAGAGTCTAGGTATGTAGGTAGGCTGGGTAATATGAAGTAGTTATCTCAGGCGATTACTTTCTGAGAGTAAGAAACATGCATCCTAGTGATATAAACATCATATCATATAATAAGACAACATAACAGAGCAAGAAAAGGGGGGAGAGAAACAATAATGCTAAAAGAATACAATGTATAAATCCTAATCATTCACACGAAAGACCATAATTCCACCTCTTGTCCGATGTTTTTCTAAAAGAGCATCAGACGCTAAGATTTTAACACCATCAGCGAGATCCATGATACTCTCAACACGGCCTTGAATAGGCTCATTCTCGTCATCAACCATACGTGAAATGCGGGCTAGCGTTTCCCCGTCCGGCTCAACAGAGATGAACCGACTCAATAGATTTCGTTCCCGCGATTGGGAATCCTCATACAGCAAATCGTTATGAATAGGTGTCGAGTCGACAGCTGTGAGGACAGCACCACCGTCCTTGACCACCATTCGAGAATGAGCTCCTTTGAAGGATGAATTGCCGGCGCAGTCTAGAACAATGTCGACGGGGTCCCAGCTGTTCATGCGGAAGCTTACAGAGAGGCTATTTACCCAAGGTATTAAAGCACGGGAAACAACGGTCTTGTCAACTTGGAATTCGCTTTTGCGGAGCGAGGCGGCCTGCTCTTCGGAACGACAGGTGGCGCAAATCCACGGTCGAAAGTGTGGGAAGAGTGATGGGGAGCGGAGAAGATGCAAAGCTTGGACTGCGATTTCGCTATCGACGGCATTTGTGATGAGCACCCGGAGACTGTCACGCTGGCCGCCATTGCTGGTATCTGCAGGGTCAAGACCAGCATATTTAAACAGGGCTTGCCAGGCTGTTAGGGCAGGAAGAGGGATTGTGGCTGCCTCTTCTACACTGATGGTGCGGGGTTTTAATGCAATTTCATCCTCTGAGGCAACGACGTAGTCAGCTGCTGCGCCGTCATGCGTGTAGCGTATGAGGCCGAACACAATATCATTAACACGAAATTTAGATCCATTAGGATTCCAGCCATCTCCGATGGGAGTGCGGACGACTGTTCCGCAGAAATTGTGTAAAGGCACCTGGGGAATGGATTTCGAGGGATTCAGTGCTTTGGCCAATCTTAGTTCATCATCTGAAAAGGCTGCAGCTTGCACCTTAATCAGGTATTGCCCTGGCGATGGTTTGGGGCTTGGAAAGTTGGAGTCAAGAACGATTTCCGAGTCAACTCTAGGTAGACTCGGGTCTGTAGAGTCTGTGATTGCAGTCGACGCTGGGCAGAAGTATAGTGCTCTCATTGTTTTCGGTAAGTTTATTTGCACGTCCATTATATTGATACTGAGCACAATTATTCGCCTCTGTAGGGTTTGGGTATAGGATGAAAAATAGCAAGGTTAAAAGTTTCGCCAAGAAATATATATAGGTTATGTTAAACTCAGGCTTGAATCCCAGAAAAGAGAGTTAGCGGATACTTGGGAATTAAACAACCACCTTCTAAGGCGTCCTTGTGGTAGAAGGGACACGTTAAAATCGACTATTATGCCTTAACTTCATTTATCGGGATTCCTCTAGTACCTATACTGGAGAAATTGTGGAGAGGTGGGAGCATTTGCCACATCTCTATCTCTTGCGTAACCCCCCAATGTTGACGTAACTTGAAGCTTAATGGTCAGCAACAAAATTAATCGCCTTAAAAATGAGTTTCCGGCTGAAAAAAAAAATAATATCGACGCAGATCGGCCATTGGTTGGGCCATTAAATCATCGCTAATTCCCATACGGGCAACAAAATAAATAACTCAAAAGGATTGAGTGAGTTTCCACATGCAAACGACAAACATGAATGCAGACTAGTGGTTGGTTGGATTGATAATCCGACACTGATTCATCTAGAGTAACCTGGCGCAACTTCATAAGGAGGGATCGAGACTATTTGCAGACCAAATGTCATCGAGAAGCCCGTGGACTTCTTTCGGGTTCTCAAACACTGCCCAGACACTGTTTGGGATCCCTTGAAAGGCTTTTTTGAACCTCTTGGGGGAGTTGCGTTCTTCCATATGCGGGAGATCAGTCGGTTTCCTGATCAAAATTCCTTGGATCCAGCCAGGGTGCTCTTTGTATATCTCCGCATATGTTTCAGGGTCTGTTTGGGTCGAGTCCCCAATACAAATCGCTCGTCTATGTGGGAAACATTGCTGAATCTTTCTTATGCGTTTCACCTTGTATTCCAGTGTATTAACAGTAAATGACTTCACCAGTTCACTAATATCCATCCAAGAAGAGTCTCTTAAGATGAGTGTGCCGGGAATATAATGTATGTTGATGAACTGGCGAAGGAAAGGATACAGGTTATATGGCGAGGCAGACAAGTAGAACCATGTGGGGGCAAATTGGCTGTGAATGCGCGAATAAAGTTGGGGCATACCAGTGATGGGCCTAGGTTCATCGACGAAAGTCGTACGAATAATTCCAATGGAATCAGAGGTCTTGGTATACTTGATGGTATCATCGACATCTGATACAATCAGCCAACCTTCAGGGCCTGCAAAAGTAGTTTCCATCGTTGCCCTATCTCGGAGCCCCCGAATATGAGACTGAATCCGGGTATTATCTGTGATATTCCGCATTCCAGTGTTCACCACTTGCGAAATGATACCGCTCTCATCTGTAGGGCCAATCCTATGGATCTGTGCGGTATTGTTCGGTAGTGGCATTTCTAACATCATGTGGTGACCCGACACAACGTGGTAGAGAAACGGCTGGACTCGTTTTGCTATCCGATGACGAATCTCCTCCTCTGTCCCTAATTCTCCATCGAGTCCAATAAGATCTGCGATACCTGCAACAATTTTACTGATATCCCGTCGACTATCCTTCCGAAATACACATGCGACGACTTCGACCCGCCATGAATGCGGTTTGCGTGAGTCATGAGAAGATGGCGGACGATAAGCAGTATTATCAAAGAGCCATACTGTATGCTGGTGGGACTTTATGGTATGTGAAGGCTGCCTCCGCCAAGTTGAGGAGACGACTTGTATCATCTTGCAGTATCGTTTCAGTTCTCTGGCGAAATGATGAATATTTTTGGGGACGGTCGGGTCCCTTGTTCGGATATGGGACGAACTCATCGCTTACGTTCGTGCTAGTGACCTGTGATCTTCCCTCTGACCAATACGAGAAGTATCAAGCGGTACCCCGCAGATCAAAGCAACTATGAGGAATAATAGATCTGTTTGAATTCCGTTTTTGACTCTTTTGAGTGAACCGAAGATAATAGCGCTATGCAGTACGGATATCTTTAACTGACTCCAATGGAAAAGAAACCTCTTTCTCTCTTCTTATACGACATGCTGAGAACAGAATGCGAAATGCCCACCTGATCTTCGGAGTGACTCGAACTGTACTATACATATTCTAAGCTGCGAGGCAGCAACATCTCTTAGTCGACCCAGCCACCTACCCTGAGTCATTTCTCCTATTTTAATGAGTCAGCTGAGCAGAGATAGGGGGTTTTAAATCTTTATCAGGTTCGAGAGACTATGGTCAAGCGAATCTGCGAATGATGGAGGATGGCTGTGTGCTCAAATCCGGGGATGGTTCGCCGCTTGGCGCCTAGTGAAGATGAAGTCAGCCTAGTGATGCTTGTGACCCTATCAAATATCAGCAGTTCACCTTTGTAACGCCTGACTACTTAGCACAGCCAAATCGGGGCAAAAAATGGGTACACGCTGGACGGCGGCGTTCCTGAACCAGATGCTAGGGTTTCTCGGGATTTCAGAGACTGCTATGGGCAAAGGAAAGTACCGTCGGAATTTCAATCTGACACCTCCGACATAAAGCTCTAGGTGAAGTTAAAAAACAGTAATACCTCCCCCATAGTCAAAGTAAAAGAGGGGTTTCATTTCTCTCTCTCTCTTATTCTTCGTTTATTTTTATTTTTATTTTTATTTTTTTTTTTTTTTTTACAAAAAAAAAAGGTGAAAAGTTCAAAAAGCCATACCTGTCAGTACCTGGAGAGCACTAGAGTCCTGGTTCTTACTAGGTGACATGGTGTGCTCATTCAAATTCTATCCGATTTAAGAATGGCTAGCAGACATGACCACCATCCATAAAGAGATTTTTTCGCCCGCAAAGTCAATAGAGATGGGTTAGTTGGGACTGTTGTTTGTATGTATAGTGTCGCTGGTTTAGTGGAGAGCTGAGATGGAGGCGGGATCATTCTTATTGATCATCAACTCCACGAGCATCATCTCTTCCCTTTAGCAGTTCTTTAATCCCGCTATCAACTATATTAATCTAAAAAGAAGGGGAGAGGGGGAAATAAAAAATAAAGATAAGGCAAAACAGCATGAGCGAAAGAACTGAATCGCAGGTGTGCAAAATTGGGTAATCAACAATCACGTGCATTCTCCTGTGTCTCTGATTTGCTTGTTCACATGAAGCAGCCTCTACACTTGCATGAGAATAAATCTCACTACGGGTGATTAAAATCTAACTTGCAATAAATTCAGCAAGCACGTATAGAGCCTAACTCGATCCCCGTCACGCCTGCACTTCCTTGGCCCTAGAATCTTGGACAAAAGTGCTTATGGAACGATGGCTGTGAGAAGGATTGATGGGAGAAGTGGCCAGGTCTATACAGAAACGGAGTTTGCCCCGGCAACTTTGTCCTCCTATGGACCAGCATGGATCCATGAGACACCGTTCTTGCCGATTACCAGGCCAGAGATGAATGTTGTTGGTGCGCCTTCACTGATGAACTCAGCAATCAGAAAGATCCTCTCGGATCAAAGAAACCTCACGCCTCAGCTATTTACAAATGTGCCATGGTATATTGCTAGCCGCCTTTGGGACTATTTAGGTAGAAAGTGAGTTTCAATAAACTCAAAGCAAGAAGAATCAAGCTCATGCTCGACTCCGATAGTGGGAAAAGGACTCTTTACATGTGGAAGCTCTTTGCGACAGCGTACCCAGTCGAATTCCAAAAAGCTACGCAATATCGCTCATGCAAAATCCTAGGGCCGCGAGTCGGAATGAGAGATTATTTGGGATTAGTGAAGAGCGACACTCTGAGTTGGCGGGTGGTGTTGACCCTGGGTGTCACGTTTGCAAGAGTTCCTGAACTTGTGGAGATTTCGGAAATCAAAAATCTTGTTGCTTTAGAAATCCTTACACCAGCATCTGTGAGCGTGGCGTCCTCAGAAACAGAAGCAGAAGCAGAAATACCTGTCACAGTCCTAAGCGATCGAATCCTGCGAACCTGGGGCGAACTCGCCCAATCTACCGGAGCATTTTCCCATCTCCGGGTCTTAATTTTACAGCAACAAATGGACCTGTCTAGGTTTTCACTCCGTTATCTAAGAATGATCCCATCTTTACGATACATAGTTGCCCATGCTTGTCCAGGGCTCGCGTCGGCATTCCCTAATGGTTGCGGAGAAGTAGAGGGTTGGAAGACCACAGAAGCCCAGAAGCTGCCACCACCAGAGACCCTTTATGAGTTTTACCGGGGAAGTTTTACTGATCATGATATCGACCAGAATAATGATAAAGGATTCGCAAAAACCCCAATTTTGGATTTTCAAATCGGGCAAAGAACCAGTACCATCCGCAGGGAACAAACCAATAATGTTGCGGCCCGCTCAATTTTGTATTTGCAGCGCACGGAAGCTTCTCAGCGAGTGGATCCTGAACCAAACACGAAGAAGCGGAAGGGAAACCAAGCTCTTGAGCAGACATCGCGGCCCCTTCTTCGGTCGGGAAAGGCGGTGATGAGGAATTGTGCTACAAAAGATCTCGGGGATGTATTAAAAGACTTTCTTTAGAGCTCTATCGAGAAATACAGGAGATGATGTGGTCGCAGGAGCAGGGGGTTTTTTTTTAATGGGATGCGATGATGTCACCTGCAGTGACCAACCCATTGACACTCCTGATTGATGAACGAATTCCCCGCCCATTGGATAAAAGCCTCTAGGATGCAAATGGTGCATTACAGGCGGTTTCTGAAGGATAGAGGGGCAAATGCATGCATGCTATCAGACCCAACTTCGTTTTTGCTCCTAGTACGAAAATATGCCACTTACGAGGCCTTTTTGTCTCAGTTTGAGCAAATGAAGAGCTTATCGAGCATGACACCACGCTATGCGGTGATTGGCTCTTGGCCTACCGCCAACCAGACACCGCTGATTCCCCGCAACGCCGCGTGATTGGCAATCCGCCCTGGAGCTCAAAACGTACCATCACCAACATTGGGTGATCTTGGGTGAGTTAATATTTGGACAACCTCATCCCTCTCGCCGCCTCCTACCTCTCTTCTTCCTCTGCGCCTTTTCCTGCCACTGACGTTTTTTGAAATCAGTTCAAAACCCCCCTCCCCCTTTCCCCCATCGCTGTTATCCCTTATCTCTTCGCTTACTTGTGTATTTTCCTTGTTTGACACTCGGCCCTGTTGGGAGCAACGTCTCCCTACCTGTAGTCTCCCCCGGCGCCTTTGTATTATGGCGGACCATCAGGCTCTTGAAACGACGACGGATAGTTCCAATGCATCGAGTGTTACATCACCTCGATCCAGCTTGGATTCTCGGCCTCCCTCGGTAGCTGGGCGGCCCCCTCGCCTCCCCCACGTCACTTCGAATCACCAGCACCGACAGAGCTTTAGCGAATCTCTCCGCGGACCACCAGGATCCCCACGGGCACGGCGCCAACCGTCGCTTACTCAGGCGGCGATTCAGAGTCTAATCGATAATCCTCCGCCTCCAAATCATGTGAACCCCGCTTTTGTCGGTCGAGATTGGAGAGAAATATCTATTGGGGAGCTGACGAGCCCTGACGACTTGAAGTTTGTGGAGCTGGATACTGGAATTGAGCAAGCGACGGACGTGAGTGACTCTTGTTTTCTATAATCCAGCCAAGCTAGATCAACTAGATCGAGTTTGAGCCGGGATTAAAGATGATTGGAATAAAGTGGTGAAGACGAAGATTGGCACGACTGACAATTCACTCTGATATGTAGGTCCTGGTTGAGTCTGATGCTGCTGTGCTATTGATTCGCGAGAGCCCGGAACACAAGACTGCTGTAGGCACTTTTGATTATTCGGATTTAAATGCATATCTATTGCTTGCAGCCGGATATACCCAGCCGAATGAAGATTCGCTTGCGACATATGAGGAGTTAGCCCGCAAGGCTCGCGAGCAAATTCCAATTCCCCTAAAGGATGTGAAGGATCTTGGGAGAAAAGAGCCACTGACGACACTCCCAGCATCCGCTAGCGTTATGATGGCTGTGGAGATATTCGGAGGCGGGATACATCGAGTTGTTGTCGTCGATGAAAACCGGGACAATGAGGTCGTGGGTATTTTCAGTCAATTCCGCCTTGTTAAGTTCCTCTGGGAGAACGGCCGAAGCTTTCCGGTGCTTGACCAGCTGTACCCGCAGTCGTTGCGTGATTTGAAGATAGGATCCCACAATGTGATCTCAATCAAGTATGTTTGGTGATCTCATCTCATGACACCCGCCCGATATTCTGACTTGAATGCAGTGGCGATAAACCACTTTGTGATGCACTCCAGCTGATGAATATGGAGGGGATTTCATCTCTTGCTGTCCTCGACAATCATGCCAACGTTATTGGAAACATCTCTACTACTGACGTCAAGGTATGTACTATTAGTTTAATCGAAGAGCCGTTTTCCAATCTCTGGTCGAGAAGCTGACTTGTCGGTAGCTCCTCACGAGGGCTTCTTCCCTCCCACTTCTTCAAAATACTTGTATCCACTTCATCTCGGTGATTCTTTCCACTCGAGGACTGGTGAATGGAAAGGACTCTTACCCTGTCTTCCATGTGCACCCGGGCTCAACTCTGGCGCATGTAGTGGCCAAAGTAGTAGCCACTAAGTCTCACCGGTAAGTTAGATACCGTCACATGAGCCTATTCTTTGCGTGAATGTTGTTGTTGCTTATGAGAATTGTGTAGCTTATGGATTACGGATCCACTATCGCCTTCTTCATCGGGACCCCCTACGCCCTCTCATTCGATGGTGCATGTCCCTTTGCATTCAAACTCGAATCAGAACGCACATTCGCCGCCACAGTCCCCGGGTTTGAATCATTCGCATCTTCAGCCACCAAGCCACTCGATCCCACACCTTCCAGGTCCTCCCGGACTCAATGCACAGTCAATCCCGGCCTCTGCTCTCCCGGGGGCGCGTCTCTCAGGTCGTCTCGTGGGAGTTGTCAGCCTGACAGACGTTCTGAATCTGCATGCTCGTGCTAGCGGGTTAAGCCCAGCTGATCCGGCGGAAAACCGGAGTCGACGACGCCGCAGCAGTAGCTCTAGTGTGAGTGTCCGCCGTAGCGGGGATGTTGGACGAGAATTGTTCAGTCGATAGGTTTATCTTCTATTGGCTTTCCTTTCTTTTCTTTCGTCCCGACATTCCTTTTATTTACGCGTTGCCATTTCAGCATCTCCTTGCTCAGTTTCAATCTGTTATTAGCAATATGAGCGAATCAGTAAGCCAGTAGATAGTTAGTTTGTAGGTAGCTATGGAGAAACTATATTTAACCAAGCATTGCCACTATCTCTCTCTCTCTCTCTCTCTCTCTCTCTCTCTCTCTGTGTGTGTGTGTGTGTAGATAGGAATTGGTCTTGAATGGAACGGGTAAATTTCAACTACACTGCTAGCTGTTTAGTTTCTACTTATTGAATGTATATTGTCTTCTCCTTGGCTTACTATTAGGAAGCCACAACATCCCAAAGAACCTTACTTACCTACCTCCTAGGCACTGATCATGACTGCCTAAGGCATAAGATAATCAACCGCGCTGTCCGGGTTTATAATCATTGATAATCAATCATTTAGTCACTATGGCATGATCAATAGTGGAGAAGGTCTAGATTTATGAGGCGATATTTCTAGATGACTAGTCAGGCGAATTCTTATTCTTGGTACCAGCTTCCTACATACACACATACACAGGGAGGAATTTAGAGGAGAGGAGGGGGGGGGGGGGGGGGGGAAGTACCACCAACAACGTAACCTGGGTTGGCTCAATTGCAAAGTTATTATAAATTAAGAATGAACCGATAAGATATTTTTTTTTTGATTATAACTATTTTTTTTGATTTATTTTTTATAGCCAGTACCATTTACAAACACCGATGCCAATACAAACCCCACAAGATAACCCCACACCCAACAACACCCAAGAAA